>CM077159.1:35058478-35559281 GCA_039583875.1 Platanthera guangdongensis | reverse complement strand
CAGCACATTCAACCAGCCCACGATAGAAGAGAATCGAGACTCCGAAAGGATGAAACACCTAGAACACACGAGCGACCGAAGCAGCGCCCAGCCGACATGCTAATCGAAAGGCCTAAGACCTCTTCTCAATACCCGGCATAGATCCCTCCCGCCTATGGCCTGCCTCTCTCAGAAAAGCCGAAAGCTACCAGCAAACGTGTTTTTGACGAATATAATAACCGGGCATTGGAGGACACCTAATGGCTCGTTCATTTCGTTCCCCTCAAATATCATGAAGACTAACACGGGTCGGCATCCCCTTGTCCGTTCGGCATGAAGCCTTTTCAAGAGCTCACCAAGCTCACAAATAGCAACACTATCCCCGAAGCACTGGCTTCACAATCACATGTTAGCTAGGATCCATCGCCAGTGACACTCACTCTCGCCCGGCATTAGCGACAGAACTCATTTTCCATCCCTAGCCCTAACCTTATCTGGATCAACCATCCAGCAATCCCCTTAGCCATCTGCAGTACCAGAAACACTGGTCTTTCATAGCATATAACAAAAGCACTTTGCGGGTATTTTCCTGGACTTTCACTCCAGTACTTCCTGCTACTATCCTTCACAGGCACAACCCACCGAATCCGCAAACATATTCATTTATACGCGGAGTCTTCTCCGGTGTGCAAAATAAAACATCACCAATCCAGACCAACCTATACAGATGGGCTTCACATAGTATGCCTATTCCGTACTACACATTTCCAAATCTACATGCAAGACATCTTGAGGATATCCAAAATCAACCCAAGGGGAATCCCTCTACAATCCGCCTTTTGGTGGGGCAAACCCATGCATATGCCAAATTAAGGACTTCACATGTCCAAGGAAGAAAGATCGTTACCCTTGGAGATCGCTGTGGAGCCATGGAAAACTAGCCAGATGAAAAGCACCGCAACGGCCTTGCCACCACAAATCTGGACTCGACACGCAATTTGGGGCTCTGAAGCTCCACCGGCAGCTAGATTCCTCCTCCTTCTCCCTTGCTCTCCCCACTCCCAACCTCTTTAGAAAGAGAGAGAAAAGCCTTTACTAATGAGAGAGTTATCCTCATCTCATATCCTTTTATAAAGCAGGGAGATCTCAGGACCGTTGGATCCTAGTTGAAAGGAATGGATGGCCATGAAAAGCCCTGAAAATTACCTTCCTAGGTTGAACATGGCTTGTGACACGCCCGTGTACCTCAAGCGGCAAATAAATCGACTTAACCAGACCAGGACACGGTCATGTGATACGGCATGTCACAGGTCGTGTGCCAGACATGGCTTTGGACATGCCCGTGTCCAGCTCGTGTTCATCAGTCCTCACAGAACTGTCCAAGCACAGAGAAGGATATGGCCCTTGACACGCCCATGTCATAGGCCGTTTACCCCACTCGAGGATCGTCGAGTGCATTTCGCCGAGCTCACAAGAGAACACCGTGCCAGCACTCGAGTGCAGGACACGGCCATGGACACGCCTCTGTCCCCGATCGTGTACCTCACACAGAGTAGGACACGGCTTTGGGACACGCCCGTGTCCCAGGCCGTGTTACCCACCCTTCTCAGCCCAGTCATCCTTGAGATTTGGGGCGCTACAATCCTCCCCTCCTTACAAGAAATTTCGTCCCAAAATTTGCATCCAGTACTCAGGAAACTTTTCAAAAAAAATGTGTTACAATATTTTCTGTACAACACAAACTGTTATACAAGTTTAAACAAATAATTTGGGAAACTCAGCACGCATGGTCTGCTCCCGCTCCCATGTTAGCTCCTCACGGTCGCAGTTGTCCCATCGGACCTTGACCATCCCAATTGTCTTGTTTCGTAACTGCTTATCGGCCTTATCCTCGATCCGAATGGGCCTAACCTTCGTCGTTAGCCCAAATTCGATCGGTACACGATCCTTTGCAATCACTTGAGCTGGATCTTTTACGGCTTTTCGAAGAACTGAGATGTGGAACACATCATGCAATCCACTCAATTAATCTGACAGAGCTAGCCGATAAGAAACTTCACCAACTCTTTCCACCACTTCAAATAGACCAAGATATCTCAGACTTAACTTTTTCAGGTGCCGAATCCTGGACACGGCTTTGAAGGGTTTGATTTTCAAATATACCCAATCGCCAATCGCAAACTCAACATTTCGGTGCTTGGCATTGTAATATTTGACTTGTCTATCTTGGACTATCAGTAGCCTCTCCCGAATAGATCGTATCGTCAAATTAGCTTCTTCGACTTCCTTACGCTTATATAGGTTAGATTCGCCTGCTTCCGCCCAAGCTAAAGGTGTACGACATTTTCGACCATACAAAGCTTCAAACGGTGCCATACTTATGCTCGTTTGGTAGGTATTATTGTAGGCAAACTCTACCATATAGAGATGACCTTCCCACCTCTTACTAAAGTCCAAGGTGCATATTCGGGGCATATCCTCCATCGTTCTGTTGGTCCTCTCAGTCTGGACATCAGTTTGGGGATGAAAGGCTGTACTAAATGTTAACTTTGTTCCCAACAATTGATGGATTAGCCTCCAATCATTCGATGTGAATCGCCCGTCAGGATCACTTATGATGCTACGGGGAATACCGTGCAACCGTACGATCTGCTCAACATAGAGTTTCGCCAAGACTTCCACTAAATCGTCCCTCTTATTCAGAAGGAAGTGAGCCACTTTAGTCAACCGGTCTACGATTACCCAAATTGAATCATTACCGCGTTGAGACTTCGGCAAACCATGCACGAAATCCATTGAAATATCATCAAAATTCCACTCCGGAACAGGTAGTGACTTTAGGAGACCTCCAAGCTTCAGGCATTCAACCTTCACTAAGGCACAAGTCTGATATTTAGCCACATAATGTGCCATGCCTTTCTTTAACCCTGGCCACCAGAACAACTTTTTCATGTCCTTGTACATCTTTGTGCTTCCTGGGTGAATTGAGTATTTCGTAAAATGAGCCTCATACATCAATTCTTCTCTTAGTTTACCCAGACTTGGAACTCACAAACGACCATATTTTTGCAAAAGGTCGTCATCCCAGGATAATTTGGCATTAACTCCATCCACTGCATAGCATTGCAAACTTTCATCAAGTTCCGTTTCCTATCGAACCCTGTCCACATGGTCACACTGTACCTCCGTCCAATGCAAGAACGCATGTGTTGTGGAATTCTTGTCAACATAAGAAATCTCTAACGCTTCCAATTCCTGGATCAAACGCGCATCATGCATCTGCAACCAATTTGCCTTTAATGGAGTCTAACGACTCAAGGCATCCGCAACCACGTTTCCCTTCCCGGGAGTGTAGTGAATCTCAATGGTGTAGTCCCCGAGGAACTCCATCCACCTTCGTTGTAGCATATTGAGATCCTTCTGATCTAATAAGTACTTTAGGCTCTTATGGTCCGTTAATATGTCCACCTTCACGCCATATAGGTAGTGACGCCACAATCTAAGTGCAAAAATCAACGCTGCCAATTCCAAATCATGGACGTGATAATTTCATTCATGCACTTTCAACTGACATGAGCCATAAGCGATCACCTTTCCAAATTAAAGAAGAACGCAGCCTAAACCGCTCCCTAAAGCATCACTATAAATCTCAAAGCCGTCTGTACCACATGGCGACGTCAAAACTGGCGCCGTGGTCAACCGACTCTTTAGCTCTTCAAAAGCTCGCACGCACTCTGGCATCCAAATGAACTTATGATCCTTCCTTGTCAACGAGGTAAGAGGCAAAGCGATCCATGAGAAGTTTGCTACAAAATGTCTGTAGTAGCCTTCCAGTCCAAGGAAACTCCTGACTTCGGCCACCGAAGACAACACTGGCCACTCCCGGATGGCTCTTATCTTTGGCAGATCCACCGCAATGCCCTCTCCACTCACCACATGGCCAAGAAAAGCCACTGACGACAGCCAAAACTCACACTTTGAGAACTTGACGTAGAGCTTATTTCTCCTCAGGGTATGCAACACCAACCGTAAATGGTTCGCATGATCTTCTTCTGATCGAGAGTATACCAAGATATCATTGATGAAGACAATCACAAACAGGTCCAAGTACTCTCGGAACGTTCGGTGCATTAGATCCATAAACACCGATGGCACATTAAATAGTCCAAACGGCATTACAGTGAACTCGTAATGACCGTAGCGTGTTCCAAATGCTGTCTTGAGAATGTCATCTTCCCGAATTCGTAACTGGTAGTAGCCCGATTTCAAATCCAGCTTTGAATATACTTTCGATCCCGCCAATTGATCAAACAAATCATCTATCCGGGGAATCAGATATTTATTTTTCTCCATCAACTTGTTCAATTCATGATAATTAATACACAATCACAGGCTACCGTCCTTCTTTTTCACAAAGAGAACAAGTGCGCTCTAAGGTGACATACTTGGGCATATATAACCCTGTTCCAACTACTCTTGCAGTTGAACTTTTAGTTCAGCTATTTCCTTTGGCGTTACTTGATATGGCGAACGGGCCACCGGTTTTGCACCTGACACCAGCTCAATCGAGGAATCAATCTCCCGCTGTGGTGAAACCCCGGAAGCTCTTTCGGAAACATATCAGCAAACTCTGAAACAATCAGAACATCACTCACACTGGCCTTTGGCTCAACAGCCTCAATAAGCGTGAAGAATAACTCCGCGCCTTTCCGAACTACCTTAACCACTTGAAGAGCAGACACCAATGTCATGCTCAACCCTCGCATACCAGCGAACTTCATTTCTCTTTTGGTATTCTGCCCCAGTGAGACTTCCTTTGATGTGCACTCTATATAGGCACGCTGCTCCGAGAGCCAGTCCATACCAAAGATCACATCAAACACCGATATCAGCAGCACTGATGCTTCCAATCTGAAATCCCGACTTCCTATTTGTACCTCCACAAAACAAGACCTATCCGCATGCATTACACATCTATTTGGTAATAACACCTTCACACTATCTGCCACCATACGAATTGGTACACCGATCCGTGACACGAAGTCCACAGATAGAAATGAATCAGAAGCACCAGTATCAAATAGTGCTCTCGTCAGACAGTCTCAAATCAGGACAAAGCCTAATACAAACACATCATACATAAGCTAAAAATAGAGTATGAAATAACAAAAACAGCAATCAAATATGTTACCGCATACCTGTGACAACGTCACTTTGCTTTATGGCCTCCTGCTGGCCAAGATTATACACTTAGGGTTGCACCTAGGATGTGGTGGACTCCACCACTGCCTTTCCCTTTTCAACATATGATGCTCCTGTCTTATTCTCAACCTTGGTGGACCACTCCGATAGTGACGGACTAAATTCCCCACTTTACCACATGTATAGCAGGTCCGAGACTCCTGTCTCGAAGTTTCTCCCAATGCAACACTCGAGGGTGCCTGTGAAGAAGACTTGAATCTCTTACCCTATTCCCATCGGTACTTTGATTTCCCCGGGTGCGGTACTTTGAACTCGGACTTTGTCACCGCCAAGTCACTTTTTCCTTGCACCCGCTTCATATCCTTCTCCAACACACACGCTGTATCCACCAACGCTTGAAACCCTTGGTTCACCAAACTTGATAACAGGAATCTCAACTCATCCCGCAATCCTTCGTAGAACCGATTGATTTTTTATTGTTTTTCAGCGAAGATAGACCCCGCATAGCGTCCCAATCATGCAAACTCATGCAAGTAGGTATCGACACTACTCTCACCCTGAGTTAGATGCTGGAACTCATTTTCCATAGCGATGTGTTGAGCCACTGGCAAGTGTTTTGCCAAGAACAGTCACGAAAACTTGTCAATCGAGACTTCAGTTAGTTGCCTGCCCGCTAAGTGGTGTAACTCTATCTCATCCCACCATAGTCAAGGCTCTCCCTCCAACAAGAAGGTGGCCAAGGTGACCTTCTGATTTTCCTCCGTCCTTATCGCCGTCAATATTCTCTTGACGTGCGACAACCAATCTTCCGCCTGCATTGGGGATCCCACACCCGTAAACGTAGGAGGATTGAAGCTCTTAAACTGCTTCAACTGCCGTTCAGCTACCCGAGGATCAACAGCCTCAACAGGTTATGGCCTTATACCAACCCGTTCTGGTACCAAAGCCGGCTGCGCCTGCCTAGTAGGCTGTGCATGAATCATTACAAACAACGCCTTAACAACTAAGCGTACTGTTTCCACAAAAGGAGGGGGTGTAGGAACCTCAGCTGGTACCGTACTCTCATCAGAATGCTGGGGCTCAAACTGCCCAGCACCACTACGAGTCACCTATAGGTGGACAAGACACACATTAGCGACCTTGCACAAGCAATCACAACAAAATAGGAATGCGCAGGTTCCTCAAATAGGTTTATTTGCATTCCTTAGTGGGCATTCTTGAGTTCATTAATGTTATAGTGGGTCGCACTTACACGTGCTAGTCACCCCACAAAAGAATTCGACCACGAATTCGAAAGGGAAAGACTGAGACTAGCTGATACCAAAATGTAACACCTCCATCCGTTGCATGACATATAATAGAAGGTCCGGCCGGGGCCCCACACCATATGCCACAAACAGGCGGTGAAGTTACGAGTTAATATCAGTGTTGTGCATCCTAACTCAGAGCATTCTAGCGGAAGCTTTTAAGTTGATTGAACTCAACCCATCTGAATGTCCACAATATATAAACCAGCAATTATATATAGATATCAACCCGAAGGAATGTTCTCCAAATACACAAAAAGTCTGGCCTTATGGCCTTACAGTTAAGCTTTATAACCATGACTTTCATACATCGGCACGCAGGCCGACCACACATAAAAATACTATCATATCAACTTCTTTGGCCTTCGAGGGACATCATAGCAGCAGAAATAACAACAACAACAAGGGCTTCAACCCCTATTTTCTGCTCGGCTCTTACCTGCACCTGCACGAGATAATCCATCGCATTGCTGGAAAACAAGCCAAAACGGTCAAACGTTCAGCATGACCAATTTATAATGACCCTACCCCTTACCAGGGGCAGTGGTATTCCTTCCCTGCAGGCATAAAATTTCACAAGTAGATATATATCACCCAACGTGCACTCATGCATAATCAATATATCACAAACATGACCATACGGCCCGACGCTCCATGCTCTCAGGGCAACATTCTTGGTGTACCAGAATACCAGGGTCCCACCGCCATTCAAGGCCCGAAGCCCAACGACAAACTTGAGCATTTCGCTCCACGGCCTTCTGCCGGAGACTTTAGTCTTAGCATAGCTACCCAGGATTTGGCCCGTAACCCCCCATGACATCGCTACCGGATGGCGTGCATGCTTAAGCCTCTCATCTTATTGTAACGACCAAGGATTTGGCCCGTATCCCCCCATGGCATCGCTACCGGCGGATGGCGCGCAGGTCTAAGACTCTCATTATGTGTTTCTGCCGAATGCCAATAGCCCAGGCACTCATGGCGGACAACCATAATGCGGATAAAGTTCAGCCCTTACCCGTTGATCAAATCGTTAGTTCAATGAGTAGACTAACGCGGGTCGGCATCCCCTTGTCCGTTCGGCACGAAGCCTTTTCAAGAGCTCACAAAGCTCTCAAATAACCACATTGTCCCCGAAGGACTGGCTTCACAATCACAAGTTAGCTAGGAGCCATCGCCTGCGACACTCACTCTCGCCCCGCGTTAGCGACAGAACTCATTTTCCATCCCTAGCCCAAAACTTATCTGGATTATCCATCCAGCAATCCCTGCAGCCATTTGCAGTACCAGAAACACCGGTCTTTCATAGCATACAACACAAGCACTTTGCGGGTATTTTCATGGACTTTCACTCAAGTACTTCCTGCTGCTATCCTTCACAGGCACAACCCACCGAATCCGCAAACATATTCATTTATACGCGGAGTCTTCTCTGGTGTGCAAAATAAAACATCACCAATCCAGAACTACCTCTCCAGATGGGCTTCACACAGTATGCCTATTCTATACTACATATTTCCGGATCTACATGCAAGACATCTTGGGATATCCAAAATCAACCCAAGGGGAATCCCTCTACAATCCACCTTTTGGTGGGGGGGGGGGGGAACCCATGCATATGCCAAATAAGGACTTCACATGTCCAAGGAAGAAAGATCGTTACCCTTGACGATCGCTGTGGAGCCATGGAAAACTAGCCGGATGAAAAGCAACGCAACGGCCTTGCCTCCACAAATCTGGACTCGACACGCGATTCGGGCTCTGAAGCTCCACCGGCAGCCGAATTCCACGTCCTTCTCCCTCGCTCTCTCCACTCCCAACTTCTTTAGAAAGAGAGAGAAAAACCTTTGCTAATGAGAGAGTTATCTCATTTCATAGCCTTTTATAAGGCAGGGAGATCTCAGGACCGTTGGATCCTAGTTGAAAGGAATGCACGACCACGAAAAGCCCTGAAAATTACTTTCCTAGGCTGAACACGGCCTGTGACACGCCGGTGTCACAGGCCGTGTACCTTAAGCGGCAAAGAAACCGACTTAACCAGGCCAGGACACGACCGTGTGACATGCCCGTGTCATAGGCCGTGTGCCAGACACAGCTTCAGACACGCCCGTGTCCAGCCCGAGTTCATCAGTCCTCACAGAACTGTCCAAGCACAGAGAAGGACACGACCCTTGACATGCCCGTGTCATAGGCCGTGTACCCCATTTGAGGATCATCGAGTGCATTTCGCCGAACTCACATGAGAACACCCTGTCAGCACTCGAGTGCAGGACACGACCATGGACACGCCCGTGTCCCCGGCCATGTACCTCACACAGAGTAGGACACGACTTTGGGACACGCCCGTGTCCCAGGCCGAGAAAGACATGTCATAGGCCGTTTACCCCACTCGAGGATCGTCGAGTGCATTTCACCGAGCTCACACGAGAACACCCTGCCAGCACTCGAGTGCAGGACACGCGGGCCATGACACGCCCGTGTCCCTAGCCATGTACCTCACATAGAGTAGGACACGACTTTGGGACACGCCCGTGTCCCAGGCCATGTTACCCACCCTTCTCAGCCCAGTCATCCTTGAGATTTGGGGCGCTACATAAGCTAAGCACACAATGAGTATGTATACAATGCTATAAGAGTAAGGAAGTAATCAAGTGAGACAAACATTAAAAAGCGTCATATATGTGAATCGTGTGCTAGTACGTATTGTTATAAAGAGAAGGATAGTGTAGTTGTAGTCCAATTCTTATACGCGGAAGTCTTAGACAATATAATAACATGTGTACGTGTAGCATCGATAGCGAGATAACACCAAGAAAAAAGATATTGTCCATGTGAATCTCGATCGGCTAGGAACCTAACACAAGATAAAATAAGATGAATAATCACCTCACATGTCATTCAGTGTCATACCAAGGCAAAAAAACTAGGGGCACTAAGCTAAAGATAGAGTCGATGCATAAGATCGAAGTGACTCTTTAACCAAGGTGCTCATCCTCATAATGCTCATGAAGGCTTATCAGGAGGAATGGGTAGAGCTTGGGGGGACCGTGACAAGAGGTGTGATAGCTTCCATAGTTTTATTTTGTTAGCGTAAATCTATCACTTTAATCATTTTTTTAAAAGTTTCACGGAGCCCCGAGTCAATCAAAATCTATCCACCTTGATAGATACACTTTAACTTGTATACATGCGACCTTTGTACAAGAGTTTTGGCCCAAAGTTTCACACATGGTATAATCACAAATGTATTGTGACATTGATTATTCACCATATTTTGCATGCATGTTGAGAATATAGAGTCACGATTAGCATGCACGCATAACATTTTTCGTCTTGAGGGCACCGTCTAGAGATGTGTGTATCATGTGAAGTCATTCCCTTATCTAAATCCTCACACATACCTAGAGGCATAGTCAACACACACGAACTCGTCTTGTCGCACTCAATAGCTAAGCACCTATAGATTCAACCCACTATGACCGGAGGACAAAGTTTACATAGATTACACGTCTAAACTCAAACATTGTAAGTACGCGTTATGGTCTAAGCCACAGTCATGTGAGCCCATAACTTGATAGTTCGACAACAGTTTTTTGTTTTGTTTTGTAATTTTTTTTTTTTTTGTCGGTTTTTTAAAACCAAAATCAAACGCACAACTCAAAAAGAATGCAAACAACCAAAAAAAAAAAATGCAACACAACGAACAAAATAAAAACAATCTAGAGTGAGAGATCCAGAACTACTAGCTCGAGGCGAAGTAGAGAAAATCGTGCATCTGGGAGTGGTTTTGTAACGCCCCGAAACTCAAAAGAGTGACGAGAGGCATTTTTGGCCAAATTTGGAATTTGGCAGGGGCACACGGCCTGGGACGCGGGCGTGTCCCAGGGCGTGTCGTGTTTGGGTCGACGATTTGGATGAGAGTTCGACGAATTTTGGAGTCGACAATCGTCGAGCAGCGAACACGGCCTGAGACACGGGCGTGTCTCAAGGTGTGTCGAGCTCGTGTCAACGATCTACCCGTGAAGTCGACATTTTCACTCGGTGATGTGTCGAGACAGGGAACACGGCCTAGGACACGAGCGTGTCCAAGGCCGTGTCAGGTGGTCGACGAACTGTACTCGACGAAGTGTCGAGACAATGAACACGGCCTGGAGCCCAGGCATGTTCGGTTTGACACGGGCATGTCAAATAGGATACGGGCGTGTCCAGACCCGTATGAGTCTCGGGTTGGTGTTGGTCCTGTGTTGATGGAGGAACACACCCTGGAATAAGGGCATGTACTGGCTGACACGGGCGTGTCAGGTCGAACACGGGCGTGTCGGGTGCCCGTGTGTTTTTTCGAGACGCGTCGATTTTGAAGGCGAATGGGGGACACGGGCGTGCCGCAGGCCGTGTTCGGCCCAGGTTTTGCATTCCAGCTACGGATCGTGGCCGCTCGTTTTCTTTATTTTGGGATCTGATGGCTGGGGGTTGTTCCTACTGGGATATACCCGGGAATAGGGTTTCAAATCCCTCACTTCTTTCACTTAAGTGTCTTTCTAAAGTCTAGAGAGAGGGGAGAGCAAGGAAGAAGGAAAGGAAGCTAAATCTGGTTGCCGGCGGAGTTTCGGAGCTACAAATCGCGAGCCGACTTCAGATCTACGGAAGCAAGGAGATTGCGGTGCTTTCCATCTGCATATATTTCCATGGCGCCAAGGAAAAATGCTAGGGTATTGATTCTCTACTTGAGCATGTGAAGCTCTCGTTTCCTTTGCATAGGAAGCCCGCTCTCGCGAGTTTGCGGTGAGTTGAGGCGTTCCCTTCGGTAGACATGAATAGTCCCCATTTTAAACATTTAGAGTTCGTAATCAAGAATAGATATAGGCATGATGTGTGAAGCCTACGCAGACAAGTTGGTCTGGATCGGTGATGTTGCATTGCATAAGTGGCCGGAGAAGACTCCGTGCGAATGTTTGTTTTTCGGATTTTCTACGAGGTAGATTGCAACAGGGAGCCTTAGGGATTAACTCCAAGGTGCACCCGAAAAACTGGGCAGATGCGTGATTCTTCCAACATGGTGGCCTGGGAGCCAACTTGAACATAACCGGGTTTTGTGAAGTGTGTAAAGGAAATGGGACTCGGGAGAAGTTTGACCCGCGCATATGGGTTAAATTGTCGTTGCAATGTGAGCACGGGTTAGGCAGAACCGTACCCGTTCTATGTCATTTGGTGGGAGCCGTTGGAATAGATGAGGGTCTTCGACGGTCTATGGATTAAATAGACGTGACCCATGTCGGGAAGACAAAATGCTCACGAGATTTGGCCGTCCTTGTGGCGGTGGTGAGACCGAGATGTCTATGGCTTAAACTGATGTGACATTGACCGGTTCATCGAGATTGTGCCCTGAGTGTATGGGGTGTGTGGCCGTGAGTGCATACGCCTGTGTTGTTGTGTTTATTACACTATACTGCTGGATTATGCTAACAAAGTGCAGGGAAGGAGCATCGCCGCCCCGAGCTAGGGGCGGGATCGTTATAATTTGGTCAGCATAGCTGACCGTTGCCTTTGTTTGCCACCGTGCGGTGGATTGTTGCTTGCAGGTGCTGCGGAGCCGAGTGCTAAATAGCGGGCCAAAGCCCAAGTTGCTGAGCCGACCCTCGAAGGCCTAATTTTGAGTGTTTTCTGTTATTCATGTATGACCAGCTTGCATGCCGAGGTTTGGAAAACATTGATATTCAAGCAAACTATTGTAAGGCCTTAAGGACAGTACTTGTGTATTTATACGTTCATTCCCGTTGGCTTTGTAGTGGACATTCATGCTAGTAGTAGGGTTCTTTTATTTGCAACTATTAAAATTGCTTCCACTAGAATGACTCTGTGTAGGACGTTGTATATTAGTTGGATGGTTTCCATTGAGTAACCACCCGGTCTGTCTGTGGTATATGGCGTCGGGCCCGACCGGACCTACTGGTATATGTTACGCGACAGATATGGGGTGCTACAATTTGGTATCAGACTCCTAGTTTCAGTCAAACTTAAACTGAATTCGTGGACGAATCTTTTAAGGGGTGGTGAGCACATGTGTGTGCGTCATCGTTATAACAACAAAAGAACCCATGAATGT
The DNA here is from genome assembly GCA_039583875.1 of Platanthera guangdongensis. NCBI lineage: Eukaryota > Viridiplantae > Streptophyta > Magnoliopsida > Asparagales > Orchidaceae > Platanthera > Platanthera guangdongensis. The sequence continues at coordinate 35,546,693 of CM077159.1, read as the reverse complement.
CCACTTAGGAATGAAAATACACGTGTTTGAGGAACCTGCGTGTTCCTATAATTGCTTTTTGTAATTTTGTATGGTCGCTTAACGGTGTTTTGTACAACTATAGGTGACCAGAAGCGGTGCTGGGCCGTCAGAATGCCGAGTTTCTGAGGCTAGTAGTGCACCAAATGATGCTCCTGCAACACCTCCATCGATTGAGACCATACGATTGGTGGCCGAAGCAGTGTTTGCCATGATCAATGTGCAGCCTGCAAGGCAGATGCAGCAGCTCGCTCCTATGATGGAGCAGGTACCTCTTCAAGAGGCTGAGCCGAGAAGAGTGGTGCAGGTAGTAGTGAAGCCTTTGGTGCCGAGGCAAGCAACTGAAAGGCAGCTCACACACGTTATGAGCTTTAATCCTCCTGTGTTCTCGGGGTTGGGAACCCCATCGCAAGCTGAAGACTGGCTCTCCCGTGTGAAGAGAGTCTTGACAGCAATGGAGACGAAGGAGTGGCAGATGACCACTATAGCTACGTTCCTTCTGGACGGTGATGCTAGGTTGTGGTGGGAAGGCTTGGAGCTGCACCCTCTTAAGGGGACGACAAGTTACAGACATCTCGATGGAGGAGTTCTCGAGACTGTTCTTGGCCAGGTACCTCCCTCCGACTCAGAGGATTGCATTGGAGAATGAGTTTCTGAAATTAGTGCAAGGAGAGAGTAGAGTGGATGAGTATCTCCACGAGTTTACTCGGTTAGATCGGTATGCTAGCTTTACATTCGCAGATGAGCAGCCTAAGACCAACCGTTTCTACGAAGGTCTGAGGATGACTTGAGGCTACTACTCTCGGGGCTGATGACACATGGCTTCTTGACCCTGGTCAACACGGCCCGCTCTTTGGAAAAGGATATGAAGAATGTACAAGCAAAGAAAAGCTTTGGTGATAAGAAGTCAGAGTTCAAGGTGCCGACTACCTCAAAGTCTGGGTACCGTAAGTTCTTTAAGAAGGCTAGGACTTCGGGTCCAGCTCCTTCTTCCGGTGCTTCTGGGGCGACTACGGGTCGGACCCCGAGTGCATGTTTTACTTGTGGAAAGCCGAGGCACTTTGCCCGTGACTGCTAGAGCGGACGTCCCAAGTCTGAAAGGAAGCCGGGAGCAACTTATGAAGAAAAGGCAAGGCGGTGGAGTCAACCACGTCCCATTATGCTCCGGCTCAACCGAGAGTTTATAATCTTGGCCAACAGGAGGCCATTAAACAAGCGGATGTGGTGATAGGTACGATTTAAATTTATAGCAAGTCAAATTGTTTTATACTTGTTATGTGCGTGTTAACTTACCACTGCTTGTTTAGGATTTGTTTTGATTTGTGAGTATCCGACGAGAGCACTCTTTGATACGGGAGCTTCACACTCCTTTTTGTCCGAAGGGTTCATATCGCGCATCGGAGTACCTTCTTCTATGGCGAAGGGCAAACTGGATGTGCTGTTACCCAATGGGTGTTCGATGCACGCGGAGAGAATCTGTGGCATTCAGATTCATATTGGGAGTCAGGAGTTCCATTTGCTAGCGTCGCTACTGCCGCTAGTGGAGTTCGACGTAATATTTGGCATGGACTGTCTCTCGGAGCAGCAGGCTTATATTGATTGCGGTCGCAAGGAAGTCAAGTTGGGAATAGGTCGTGAGACGACTTTTACAGGCTTGAAAGGGTCGAGCAAGACGTTGATGTCTGCTCTTCAGGTGGTGAAGGCGGTTCGTGCTGGAGTAGAGCTGTTCTTTACGCTAGTGGAGGTTGGAAAGCGTAAGCCTTCATTGGATAGTATTTCAGTGGTATCGGAGTACCCAGATGTGTTCCCCGGTGATCTTCCTAGAGCCCCGTCTCAACGAGAGATAGATTTCACGATGGAGCTAGTGCTAGGTGCAAAACTTGTGTCACGCTCTCCGTATCGGCTAGCGCCTAAGGAGATGTAGGAGCTGAAAGTTCAACTGCAAGAGTTGTTGGAGCAAGGGTATGTGCGTCCAAGTTCGTCGCCTTGGAGCGCATCGATCCTCTGAAAGTCCACCTAGTGTCAACTATCTTCACCTATGGGGGGGGGGGGGAATAGGTGACGTGCAGCGTTTTTGCGGAATTTAAATTGTACCTGCACACGAAAATAAAACAACACAGCACAAAAGAGTACACAAGCTATTTATAGTGGTTCCCCGATTTGGGTACATCCACTTTCCCCCTTCGAGCTATCTCCCAACCAGGGACGACTCGGTCACTTCTCCAACAGGATTGAAATCTCATCCTTGCACTATCGGAAGGAACCCTTCCACAGGTAGGAGTCAACACTCCCACAACACGGGTTGCACCCAACCCTTACAACTAGGAACCAACGTTCCTTTACAACAAAAGTAAAACTAGAATGTACAAGAGATACAAACTACGTTTGGAGACTAAGGTGTCCCTCTTCGTTGACGACGTGTTTTTGAAGTCCACAAAGAGTCCACAACCCTAGATCTCTCTTGGAGAGAATCTCCCTGGAACCGACGGCGGCAAGATGGGCGGCGGCTAGGTTCACGGGATCGGCGGCGACAACGATGTGCGGCTGCTGTACTTTGGAGATCCAAACTTCGTAGCGAAGCTAGCTAGGTCTACCAACGGTCACACTAGGATCAATCATCTCGATCGATTCGGATGGGGAAGATTTTCCCGATCTACAAATCAAGAGACAAGAGATCTCCGGTTAGACACGTGAGACTCTAAGCTTGGCTAAGCTTCTGTCGCCGGAAGATCAGGAGGAATCGCGATCAAAAGAGGCGACCAACTAGCGCGAGCGGCGACGGCGGCGGCGGAGCAGTTTCGCGATTTTAGGTTAAGATCGGCTCGGCTTCTTTCTGTGTGTTTACTGTTCAAAAATACCCGTATATATATACACAAGTAAACACCTTAAAGACCGTTGCGGGTCCCACAAGAAGAAACCCTAAATCCGGTTCAAAATAGTGCCAGCGACAGAATCCGGTCCAACTTTTTCCCAAAAATTGCCCAAGTAAAAATCGGCGAGAATCACCTGTGATTCTCGTCAAATCGTCGAGAATCAAGGGTGATTCTCGACGATTCGGCGAGAATCACAAAGTGATTCCCGACGATTCGTCGAGAATCACAAAGTGATTCTCGTTCGTCGAAATCACAAAGTGATGACTTGATTGCACTCTGATTTAGCCGGCGAGAATCAGCCAGTGATTCTCGACGAATCGGCGAGAATCACTTGTGATTCTCTCCGAATCGGCGAGAATCACTTGGTGATTCTCGTCGATTCTTACTTAGATGATTTTTCGTCTTACGCCTCTGAGCTGCTCTTTGACTCATCCTTGCTCCTTGTCTGCTCTTGCATAAACACGGCCCTGTACTTGAAAGTAAGTGCACTCCAGTATAGAGAGTACACGTAGGCCAACACACTGATCTGCTCAATGAGGGATTACGTCGTGCAGACCCGTGTATATTGACCTACTGTACCCTGACATTGGTGTGCACTTAGCGTGGAATAACTGCAAGCACAACTTGAAATATTTTGTCAAAAACATTGTCTATTTACCTTAGCTTGTCCAGGGGCTTCTTCAAATCAGGTACGTTGTGGATACAATACCCAACAATCTCCCCCTATTTGAAGAAGCCTAAACCCTACAAGATAAGGTGAATAGAGCATATGAGAATGAAAAACATAAATTTGAAATTGAGTTGAGTGAGGTATTCATTACCAAAACCAATTTCTTGGGAGCAAACTGGGAGCCACCTTAGCCTTAGCCGAGAGGGTAATCTCCCCCTTTTCGGCTTCTGCAAATCTGGGTCTGTTGCATTTGACCCCGTGCTCCCCCTCAGTTCTTGCACCTGTGCTCTCACTTGAGTTCCTGGCAGAGGCTCCCCCTATATGCACGAGCCTGGAGCTTCTGTAGTCTTCATCCCTCATAGTTTAGCATCCCCAATTCAGTTTTGAAAAGACTGAACTTGGCCTCGTCTAAGGGCTTTGTGAATATATCTGCAATCTGCTTGTCCATGGGAACATAACAGAGAGAGATTCCTTGTTCTCTACGTGCTCCCGAATGAAGTGGTATCGCACTTCAATATGCTTCGTTCTGCTGTGCGATACCGGATTGTTGGCAATTGCAATTGCACTGGAGGAGTCACAGTACATTGGAACTTCCTTGAACTGAAGGTCGTAGTCGGCTAACTGGTTTCTGATCCATAGGAGTTGTGCGCAACAGCTGCCTGCCGAGATGTACTCAGACTCTGCTGTGGAGGTTGCAACACAATTCTGTTTCTTGCTATTCCATGAAATAAGCCTTCGTCCGAGGAATTGACACGTCCCGGAGGTGTTTTCCTGTCATCCCTACTCCCTGCAAAATCCGCATCTGAAAAACCTATTAACTCGACATCATTGTTTCTCGGCTACCACAAGCCAAGATTGGGAGTACCTTTAAGGTATCTTAGAATTCGCTTTGCAGCGACATAGTGAGATTCCTTAGTGTTCACCTGATATCTGGCACAGACACATGTGGAGAACATGATATCCGGTCTACTGGCAGTAAGGTAGAGCAGGGATCCAATGATGCTTCTGTATTTGGTTTCATCGAAAGGTTTACCTTTCTCATCCTTATCCAGAGACATAGTGGATCCCATTGGAGTCCTCATAGAGGTTGCATTCTCCATACCGAATTTCTTAAGGAGTTCATTTGTGAACTTCGTCTGAGAGATGAAGATTCCATCCTCAGACTGTTTCACTTGAAGTCCCAAGAAATACTTGAGCTCTCCCATACTGCTCATTTCAAACTTTCCTTGCATAAGTTTAGAAAACTTTTGCAAAGATTGTTGTCCGTTGAGCCGAATATAATGTCATCGACATAGATTTGCACCAGCAAAATCTTGCCTTTGACTTCCCTGAGAAACAATGTCTTATCTATTTTACTTCTAGAGAACTTGTTCTCAAGAAGAAAACTAGATAAAGTCTCATACCAAGCTCGTGGAGCTTGTTTTAAACCATATAAAGCTTTATTAAGAAAATAAACATGATTGAGATAGGTAGGATTGACAAAACCTGGGGGTTGAGCGACGTATACTTCCTCTTTCAGGTCTCCGTTCAAGAATGCTGATTTCACATCCATTTGATAGACTGTGAATCCTTTGTGCGAAGCATACGCCAGGAACAATCTGATTGCCTCGAGCCTTGCTACCGGTGCAAAGGTCTGGTCGAAGTCAATTCCCTCCTCCTGTCTGTAACCTTGAGCCACCAGCCTGCCTTGTTCTTTATGATGACACCATGTTCATCCAGTTTGTTTCTGAAGATCCACTTGGTGCCAATCACATTCTGCTTGTGTGGTCTGGGAACCAGCGTCCAAACGTTGCATCGTTCGAATTGATGTAGTTCATCTTGCATGGCCAAAATCCATGCCGCGTCTTTGTTCGCCTCGTCGAACTTCTTTGGCTCAACCTGTGACAGGAAGCTAAGATGCAAAACTTCGTTAATAGTACCTCTTCGAGTTCTGACACCGACACGAGGATCTCCGATGATCTGATCTCTAGGATGATCCCTCACGTGCCGGAGCTCTAGAAGTCTGGCGTCTGGAGCTTCGACTACTTCTTGGGCTTCTCCTTCTTCTAAGAGATTTGTTCCATTTTGATCTTCAACATTCCCAGATGACATGGAGGTGGAAACTTTGACGTACTTAGGAGTTTCATATTTAGCGGTCTCATTGAGACTCAGCTGTTCAAGTCGTGCACCTGCATCTTCAAGAATACCACTGGAAGAATTGCTGTTAAGCAAACTTCCTTCATCAAATACAACATTAATTGATTCTTCTGCCACTAGGGTTTTCTTATTGAAGACCCTATATGCCCGACTGTGGGAACTATAGCCCATGAATATGCCTTCGAAGCATTTTTCACCAAATTTAGTACGCGGGTACTTCCCATTATTCAGTACATAGCATCTGCAACCAAAGATCCTCAAGTAGGACATGGTTGGTTTCCTGCCTTTCAGTAGCTCGTAAGGCGTCTTACGATGATGCTTGTTGATCAATGCTCGGTTTTGTACATGACAAGCTGTATTGACAGCCTCTGCCCAGAAGTATTCTGGGAGAGAAGCGTCTTTCAACATTGTCGTGCAGGCTTCAATGAGAGTTCTATTTCTCCTCTCCGCAACTCCATTTTGCTGAGGAGTGCGCGGGGAGGAAAACTCATGAAAGATACCTTGTTCTTCACAAAACTCTGTCATAGCACCAGATTCGAATTCTGTTCCATGGTCACTTCTGATTTTGACCACCGGGCAGTTAAATTCGTTCTAAACCTGCTTGACAAAACTAGTGAAGATGTAAAACTTATCCGACTTTCGTTTTAAGAAGAACACCCATGTAAACCGAGAATGATCATCAACTATCACTAGCGTATAGGACTTGCCTCCCAAGCATTGGACCAAACAAGTCCATATGTAGAAGGTAAAGACATCGGGAAGAGTCTTTGTCTGCAATGCTCTTAAAGGTAGCCCGAGTCTGTTTGCCCATCTGGCATGCAGGACAGGGGCTATCTTTGATGCACTTGATAACGGGAGCATCCCTTACTAAGTTTTTAGAAAACAACATACTAATTGTTTTGAAATTAATATGTGCCAATCTCTTGTGCCATTGTTCACAAAGAGATGCACTGCCTGTTGCCACAAGACATACGAGGGTAGATGAATCTAAACTGAGAAAATCTAAGCAGAAGATATTTCTGCTCCTAATGCCTGATAATACCGTCTCAGAAGAGATACGTGAAATTATCAGACATTTATCCTTGCAGAACTTAACGTCATAACCTTTGTCACATAACTGACTTACACTGATCAGGTTATGGTTTAACCCTTCAACATAATCCACGTCGGTGATAGAGATTATACCGTTGGAAATCATACCATAACCTCTGGTGACTACTCGATCTGACCCTCCAAAGATGACTTTGGGTCCATTCTCGACTGGAGTGTAATCACGCAGCAGGCTTCTTGTCCCAGTCATATGCCGGGAGCATCCACTGTCCAAATACCAGATCGACGTTTTGGTGGCCTTTGGACATTCCTGCAAAATAAAATTAATTTCCCTTAGGAACCCAATCGAACTTGGGTCCTAGATTCCTGGTTAGCATACTCCCCCTCGGTTGGTTAACCCTACGAGTGGTCGGCCTCGCATTGCTAACATAGGGAGTCTCGTAATACCTTGGATTAAACCAACAATCCACGGCAAAGTGACCGACTTTGCCACAGCACCAACAGTCGAATCTGTTGTACCTCTTCCTAGGCTTCTGCCTTACCCTGGGAATGGTGGGTACAGCCGGGGCCTTGGATCTGGAGGTGGAGGCCTCAGAGTGATTGCAGTCACATGACTTCTTCACCTTCTGTTTCATCAGTATAACAGGCTTGACTCTTGGTTCCTGCTTTCCATTATGGCCGCTAGAGAATTGACCATAATTTCCCATGTGGATTTCCTCATAAGGTGCCTTGAGGGCACTCTCACCGAAGTTCCGGGGAAAGGTCCAACCATCATATCAGCTCTTTGGCTTTGCAACCGAGGGCCGGAAGTGATGACCAAGGGTTGATTCAAAGTCATGTTGGTTGCAAGGAAAGCTAGGCTTTCTGAACGCAACAGGACTAAGCGGAGTCTTTCCCTTTTCATCAGCAGAGGCCTTCTTGGCAGCCTTATTCTTCCTCTGGTTCCTGTTTCTCCTGGATGAGGAACCAGATACCCCTACATGCCCCAAGCCAGCTCCTTTGGCCTGAGCAGAGAAGGTATCAACTACTGGAAGAACAGTTTTTGGCATAGAGAAGCTCTTGACGATCTTCCTTTCTGCCGCAAGTTGTTCTTCTAACTTGTCGACTTCCTCCTGCTTAAGATCAAGGAGTTTGAGAGACTCTGAATGCTTCGAAGTTAGGTCAAGGTGCTCTTGTCGGAGAGAAATCAAACTGGTGACCTCTTCCCTTAGGGAGACACACTCACCCTTAAGGAATTTCACTTCCTTTTTCTCAGCCTTCAATCTCTTACGGCACTCCTCGAAAGTGTTGAGCAGAAGCTCATACTTCTCGAGGAGCTCCGCTTCACGGGCCGAAAGGCTATCTTCAGGTTCATCATCCTGAGACTCAGGATCAGATTCAGAGTCAGAGAGAGGGGTGTGAGCTTTTACCTTGCCAGTAAATGGGGGGCATTCTCCTTCTGAGTCGGAGCGACCCACCAGCCCGAAGTAGGCTTCCTCATCATCACTGGAGTCTGAGGAATCAGACTCACTCAGTGTCTTTGGCCTTTTGGCGATGTAGCTCCGCTCTTTCTTCTTATCTCTAGAGGATTTGTGCTCCTCTCCTTTCCCTTTTTCTCTCTTGCCTTGATAGCAGTCGGCCACGACGTGTCCTGGCTTATTGCATCCAAAGCAAATAATGTTAGAGGAGCGATGTTTGTTCGGTTTAGAAGCATACCTGTCAGAAGAATAATTTTTCTTCTGATGCCTGGAGGAGGAGCCGTCTTTCTTTCTTTGATTCCTCATCTTGAGGAACTTCTTGAACTCTCGGGTGATGAGGGAGAAATCCTCCTCCGACAGCTCTGAGTTGGAGGAGCATGGCTCGGAGTCCTCCTCCTCATCCTTTTTCCTGGCACGGTATGAAACCGCACCCTTGCCTTTTCTGGAGTGACTGGCTTTTAGAGCCACAGTCTTTTCTTTGGCTGCAGCCTTCTCTGCTTCTTCTTCTGCTTTCTTGGTGTTCAGTTGAAGCTCATAGGACATCAGCTTCCCGAACAGAATTTGCGGGTCTGTTTCAGCTAGTCTGCCAAACTCTCGGATGGCGCAGATCTTTGTGTCCCATTCCTTAGTAAGGGACCTAAGGAATTTATCATTGAGTTCACCATTAGTGAACACTCTTCCGTATCCTTTGAGCGCATTGACAATCTTGAGGAAGTTCTCGAAGGTGACTCTGATCTCTTCCTTAGGCCCTTGTCTGAAGGCCTCATATTTCTGGTTTAGAAGGGATCTTCGATCATCCCTCACTTCATCAGTACCCTCCATTAGGATAATCAGGCAGTGCCAGATCTCCTTAGCTGTCCTGTAGTTGCTGAAGTTCTGCATCATTGAGTCATCGACCGCGCTGACCAGAATGTTCTGCGCCTTCTTGTCAAGTCCCACTAACACCATCTCGTCCTTGTCCATTTCAGAAAGTTTCTTCGGCACTTTCTTGGTAGGATCAATGGTGGAGACCTTAGTGGGGACATAAGGTCCCTCCTCCACGATCATGAAGAGTCTAGGATCAACTGCCTCCATGTAGAATCTGATCCTTTCCTTCCAGATAGGAAAGTTGAGCCTGGTGCACACGGGGATCTTGCCTGTGAACTTGCACTATCAGAAGGAACCCTTCCACACGTAGGAGTCAACACTCCCACAACACGGGTTGCACCCAACCCTTACAACTAGGAACCAACGTTCCTTTACAACAAAAGTAAAACTAGAATGTACAAGAGATACAAACTACGTTTGGAGACTAAGGTGTCCCTCTTCGTTGACGACATGTTTTTGAAGTTCACAAAGAGTCCACAACCCTAGATCTCTCTTGGAGAGAATCTCCCCGGAACCGGCGGCGGCAAGATGGGCGGCGGCTAGGTTCACGGGATCGGCGGCGACAACGATGTGCGGCTGCTGTACTTTGGAGATCCAAACTTCGTAGCGAAGTTAGCTAGGTCTACCAACAGTCACACTAGTATCAATCGTCTCGATCGATTCGGATGGGGAAGATTTTCCCGATCTACAAATCAAGAGACAAGAGATCTCCGATTAGACACGTGAGACTCTAAGCTTGGCTAAGCTTCTGTCGCCGGAAGATCAGGAGGAATCGCGATCAAAAGCGGCGACCAACTAGCGCGAGCGGCGACAGCGGCGGCGGAGCAGTTTCGCGATTTTAGGTTAAGATCGGCTCGGCTTCTTTCTGTGTGTTTACTGTTCAAAAATACCCGTATATATACACAAGTAAACACCTTAAAGACCGTTGTGGGTCCCACAAGAAGAAACACTAAATCCGGTTCAAAATAGTGCCAGCGGCAGAATCCGGTCCAACTTTTTCCCGAAAATTGCCCAAGTAAAAATCGGCGAGAATCACCTGTGATTCTCGTCGAATCGTCGAGAATCAAGGGTGATTCTCGACGATTCGGCGAGAATCACAAAGTGATTCCCGACGATTCGTCGAGAATCACAAAGTGATTCTCGTCGAATTTGACTTGATTGCACTCTGATTTAGCCGGCGAGAATCAGCCAGTGATTCTCGACGATTCGACGAGAATCACTAGTGATTCTCGACGATTCGACGAGAATCACTAGTGATTCTCGCCGAATCGGCGAGAATCACTTGGTGATTCTCGTCGATTCTTACTTAGATGATTTTTCGTCTTACGCCTCTGAGCTGCTCTTTGACTCATCCTTGCTCCTTGTCTGCTCTTGCATAAATACGGCCCTGTACTTGAAAGTAAGTGCACACCAATAGAGAGAGTACACGTAGGCCAACACACTGATCTGCTCAACGAGGGATTACGTCGTGCAGACCCGTGTATATTGACCTACTGCACCCTGACATTGGTGTGCACTTAGCGTGGAATAACTGCAAGCACAACTTGAAATATTTTGTCAAAAACATTGTCTATTTACCTTAGCTTGTCCATGGGCTTCTTCAAATCAGGTACGTTGTGGATACAATACCCAACATCCTCTTTGTTAAGAAGAAGGATGGGAGCCTGAGACTCTGTATTGATTATCAGGAGTTGAACAAGCTAACGGAAAAGAACAAATACCCGATCCCGAGGATTGATGATCTATTTGATCAGTTAGTCGGGTCGACGGTGTACTCAAAGTTGGATCTTAAAGTCCGGTTACTATCAGCCGAGAATAAGGGAGAGTGATATCCCTAAGACAACGTTCACTACGAGATGCGGGCATTATGAGTTTACGGTCATGCCGTTTGGGCTGACGAATGTGCCGTCAGTGTTCATGGATTTGATGAACAGGACTTTCAGGGAGTACTTGGACCATTTTTTAATCGTCTTCATCGATGACATTTTGGTGTACTTACAGAGTGAGGAAGATCACTTCAGGCATCTTCACTTGGTACTGGAGACGCTGAGGAGGAATCAATTGTACGCCAAGTTCTCGAAATGCGAGTTTTGGTTATCCTTAGTGGCGTTCCTCGGTCATATAGTGAGTGGAGAGGGGATTGCGGTGGATCCGATGAAAATTGTTGCGATACGAGAGCGGCCTGTGCTTGCTACGGAAGCGGAAGTCCGGAGTTTTCTGGGGCTTGCCCGCTATTAAAGGTGCTTCGTGGAGAACTTATTGCGGATAGCGTTACCTCTCACTACTTTGACGAGGAAGGAGCACAAGTTCGTTTGGACACCGAAGTGCGCACGAGCTTTTGAGGAGTTGAAGTGTCGGTTGACCACGGTGCCTGTGCTGAGTTCACCGAGTGGGACCAAAGGCTTTGAAATCTATAGCGATGCTTCGGGCAGTGGCTTGGGTTGCGTGCTACTGCAGCACGGAAGCGTTATAGCGTATGGCTCGAGATAGCTGAAAGTGCACGAGAGGAATTATCCGGTCCATGACTTGGAGTTAGCGACCGTGATTTTTGCCTTGAAGCTGCGGAGGAACTACTTGTATGGAGTAAGGGCCGATATCTATACCGACCATAAGATCCTGAAATATTTGTTGGATTAGAAAGATCTGAACATGCGGCAGCGTAGATGGATGTAGTTCCTGGGGGACTATACATTCAAGATCCACTACGTGCCTGGTAAAGGCAATGCGGTTGCGGACGCGTTGAGTCGTCGGGCTCCAGCTCAAGCCAATTTGCTGTCGGTCCATGACGAGCGATTGGTTGTGGATGGCTTGCTTTGGAAAGACGGTCGTCTGTGCGTCCCAAATGTAGGCACTTTGCGGGTGGAATTGTTGTACGAGGTGCATTATACCAAGTACACGATTCACCCGGGGAGCACGAAGATGTACCACGATGTGAAGAATTTATTCTGGTGGCCAGGACTGAAGAAGGATGTGTCACTGTACGTTGCGAAGTGTCAGACGTGCGCCTTGGTGAAGGCGGAATGCCAAAAGCCGGGAGGATTCTTGAAGTCCTTGCCTATTCTAGAGTGGAAGTTCGACGACATTGCCATGGCCTTTGTGTATGGGTTGCCAAGGTCACAAAAAGGGAATGACGCCATTTGGGTGGTCGTAGATCGTCTAACGAAGGTGTCGCATTTCATTCCACATAGGAAGGATGATCCGGTTGAGAAATTGGCAAAGTTATATGTGGACAACATAGTACGACTTCACGGTGTGCCCCGCAGCATCGTGAGTGACCGAGATGGGCGGTTCACGTCCAATGATTGGAGGCTGGTGCAATAGATGTTGGGTACAAAGCTGAGTTTCAGCACAGCCTTTCATCCGCAGACGAATGGGCAGACCGAGAGGGTCAATAGGATAATGGAAGACATGCTTTGCATGTGCGTCCTGGATTTTGGAAAGCAGTGGGAGGACCATCTATACTTGGTGGAGTTCGCGTACAACAATAGCTACCAGGCAAGCATACAAATGGCGCCCTTCGAGGCCCTTTATGGTAGAATATGTCGCACGCCGTTGTCTTGGTTGGAAACGGGTGAGTCAAAGTTGTACAAGTGACAAGAGGTGGAAGATGCTACTTCATTGGTTTGAACGATTCAGGAAAGGTTGCTAATCGCTCAAGACCGCCAGGCTAAGTACTATAATGCCAAGCACAGGAACGTGGAGTTCGTTGTTGGCGACTGGGTGTACTTGAAGATCAAGCCGTTCAAGGGTGTCTCGCGGGTGCGGCGCTTAAAGAAGCTAAGCCCGAGGTACCTTGGACCGTTTGAGGTTCTGGAGCGGATTGGTGAAGCAGCTTATCGTTTGAAGCTATCAGTGGAGCTTTGTGGTCTACATGATGTATTCCATATATCGGTACTACGGAAGGCGGTGCAAGAGCCTTCGTATGTGATCGCGGTGGATCAAGTGCCGGTCGAGAATGGGTTGACGATGAAGGTCAAGCCCATTCTTATTGAGGACTCAGAAGTCAAGCGGCTACGCAATAAAGAGATCAGGATGGTCAAGGTCCATTGGGACAATTACGGTCGGGAAGAGATCTCTTGGGAGCGAGAGCAGACCATGCTTGAGGAGTACCCAGAGTTGTTTCACTTAGGTACCGTTTAAGTTTTATGTTTCTTTCCTTTATGTAAATTTCGAGGATGAAATTCTTTTAATAGGGAGAGAGATGTAACGCCCCGAAACTCAAAAGAGTGACGGGAGGCGTTTTGGGCCAAATTTGGAATTTGGCAGGGGGTACACAGCCTGGGATACGGGCGTGTCGTGTTTGGGTCGACGATTTGGCCGAGAGTTCGACGAATTTTGGAGTCGACGATCGTCGAGCAGCGAACACGGCCTGAGACATGGGCGTGTCTCAGGGCGTGTCGAGCTCGCGTCGACGATCTAACCGTGAAGTCAACATTTTCGCTCAGCGATGTGTCGAGACAGGGAACACGACCTAGGATACGAGCGTGTCCAAGGCCATGTCAGGTGGTCGACGAACTGTACTCGACGAAGTGTCGAGACAGTGAACACGACCTGGATCCCAGGCGTGTTCGGGTTTGACACGGGCGTGTCAAATAGGACACGGGCGTGTCCAAGACCTGTGTGAGTCTCGGGTTGGTGTTGGTCCTGTGTTGATGGAGGAACACGCCTGGGAACACGAGAGTGTACTGGCTGACACGGGCGTGTCAGGTCGAACACGGGCGTGTCGGATGCCCGTGTGTTTTTTCGAGATGCGTCAATTTTGACGGCGAATGGGGGACATAGCCATGGACACGGGCGTGTCGCAGGACGTGTTCGACCCAGGTTTTGCATTTCAGCTATGTATCATGGCCGTTCGTTTCCTTATTTTGGGATCCGATGACTGGGGGTTATTCATACTGGGATATACTCGGGAATAGGGTTTCAAATCCCTCACTTCTTTCACTTAAGTCTCTTTCTAAAGTCTAGAGAGAGGGGAGAGCAAGGAATAAGAAAAGGAAGCTAAATCCGGTTGTCGGCGGAGTTTTGGAGCTCCAAATCGCGTGCCGACTTCGGATCTACGGAGGCAAGGAGATTGCGGTGCTTTCCATCCGCATACATTTCCAATGCGCCAAGGAAAAACGCTAGGGTAACGATTCTCTACTTGAGCATGTGAGGCTCTTGTTTCCTTTTCATAGGAAGCCCACTCTCGCGAGTTTGCGGTAAGTTGTGGCGTTCCTTCAGGTAGACATGAATAGTCCCCGTTTTGTACATTTTGAGTCCGTAATCGAGAACGGATATATGCATGATGTGTGAAGCCTACCCGGCCAAGTTGGTCTAGATCGGTGATGTTGCATTGCATAAGTGGCCGGAGAAGACTCCGTGCGAATGTTTGTTTTTCTGGTTTTCTATGAGGTCGATTGCAACAGGGAGCCTTGTGGATTAAATCCAAGGTGCACCCGAAAAACTGGGCAGATGCGTGCTTCTACCAACATGGTGGCCTGGGAGCCAACTTGAACATAATCGGGTTATGTGAAGTGTGTAACGGAAACGGGACTCGGGAGAAGTTTGACCCGCACATATGGCTTAAATTGTCGTTGCGATGTGAGCACGGGTTAGGCGGAACCGTACCCGTTCTATGTCGTTCGCTGGGAGCTGTTGGCATAGATGAGTGTCTTCGGCAGTCTATGGCTTAAATTGACGTGACCCATGCCGGGAAGATAAAATGCTCACGAGATTTGGCCGTCCTTGTGGCAGTGGTGAGAACGAGATGTCTATGGCTTAAACTGACGTGACATTGACCGGTTCATCGAGAATGTGCCCTAAGTGCATGGGGTGTGTGGCCGTGAGTGCCTATGCCTGTGTTGTTGTGTGATTACACTATACTGCTGGATTATGCTAACAAAGTGCAGGGAAGGAGCATCGCCGCCCCAAGTTGGGGGCGGGATCGTTATAATTTGGTCAGCATAGCTGACCGTTGCCTTTGTTTGCCACCGTGCGGTGGATTGTTGCTTGCAGGTGCTGTGGAGCCGAGTGCTAAATAGCGGGCCAAAGCCCAAGTTGCTGAGTCGGCCCTCGAAGGCCTAATTTTGAGTGTTTTCTGTTATTCATGTATGGCCGTCCTGCGTGCTGAGGTTTGGAAAACATTGATATTCAATCAAACTATTGTAAGGCCTTAAGGCCAGTACTTGTGTATTTGTACGTTCATTCCTGTTGGCTTTGTTGTCACAACCCGCATTTCCTCAACGAGCATATCGTATCAGAGCAAGAGGAACTACGGGTTATGATGCCACGTCGTGCAGGGGATAACTGCACACGCTCAGGCAACTCTTGACGCTGACTTTACAAGTTGAAATTCAATAGTTACATGCAGGAAAACTTTTGGATTAAATGGCCGTATCCCTCGGCCTTAGATAGTAAAATTGTCTTTGTACGCGGCGGAAATACTTTGTTTATTTATGATGAGCTCCTATATGCAGTCTAGAGTGATACTACTATAAGAACTCCTCTTTGTTTACGTCATTTGAAAAGTATGTGTTAGTTAAACAAAACATGTATGCATGATATACAATAGTACATATCATTAGTCAAAATAGCTAATGCAATCTACTAGAAAACCATCCCAAAAGCAGGTACATATCATTCCATCCAAATGAGTTACATTAGCAGTCTAGTTCATATTTACACAAAAGAAAACCACCAATGGGCGCCAATAAGCTGACACGAACCCATTGGGGCACATGTATGTCTGTACAACAAAAAGAAGAACTACCTCGCTATGAATGCTCGGCTAGTTCCCAGGAAACGCCACCAAACAACCTAGCCGCTCAACCGGCTACAACCTGCACCTGAGGCATTCAAGAAAGAATACCTCAGCAATCAACCAAGCTATACAAAAAGAGAGCATAAATGTCATATCTTTTAACGAAGGGGCTTACCGACCCCATAGAGATGTTTCATCAAGTAACATGAGTGAACAAAACAAGTGGAAAACGGACCACAATCCATGCCAAACGCACCAAGTGCGTACAAGTTCATCATGTCCTGCTTAAACCGCAGGAGCAAAAGGCAAAACACATGCCCATTCCATCATTCATAAGCCAAGAACCTACTAGACAAGTGAAGCATAAGCAGCGGTTAAGTTCAATTTCGCAAGGGTCTTATCGGTGGCGGCCCTAAAGTGAAACACACCAAACAAAACCAGCCCAAATCGGGGCCAAAGTGGTCTCTCTAACCACAAAAACAAAACCCGTGGCCACAGGCTGAAACCACACCACCCCTTGCAAAATTCTCACACAAACGCTCCCGCCATGCTTCATGAATTCGCCTCGCAAAACGCCCCATAACCCAAGGTAACACGCTCCTTTCATCGCCCTTACACACGACTACCAATTGCCAACGTAGCGTTTGATGCCTTCATCCCATAAAACTCACATGCTTTGTATCAAAATAAAATCACATGATAGAGTTTGAATTGACCAAGGAAAAATCACCTCTACTAGATAAGTTACAAGAATATGAACCGAATTAGCTACATGAATTAATCTAGCATAGACTTGATACCAACAAAACTAAACATGGGAGAGCAAGGTCATTTAGCATAGGGACTTAGCATAGGGAATTAGCATAACACAAGAGTATTGATCATGGGAAAACAAGAGTATTGATCATAATTTGAATCAAGAAGAACAAACTAAGGGGAATTGAAAGACTAAGGCTAATAAAGAAAAATTCAACACAAGATCTCAAGCTAGAAAAATGGAAAATTGAATCAAGTACGAAGATTGGCAAGGGTGGAGAACATCGCTTGCCTGAACCGAGACGATGCCGCGACGGCTGCTCCTCCCTTTCCTTGCCTTGATCCCTCCCTTGGTCCCTTGCTTTCTCTTTGAGAATGAAGAAGAAGATGAAGAGAAGGTAGAATGAGGAGAAGAAACTCTGTTTCGGCCTTATTTCCTCTAGAACAGAGCTGGATCGTTCGATGCAGAATCAAGGAAATGAACGACACAAAAAAACTGGAAAAGTCGATTTTCGGGCCGGTCACGCCCTATGTCACGCCCGTGACACAGGGCGTGTACCATAAGCGGCGCCGAAAGGCGGCAATTCCACGTTTATCCACACGGTACACGGCCGGGTACACGCCCGTGACGGGTCGGTCACGCCCGTGACCTAGGGCGTGTAACCCGTGTCTCGACACCTCGTCGACAAAAAGTGTCGACACTCGACCCAGCCTGACACGCCCTGTGACACGCCCGTGTCACAGGCCGTGTCCCCTCTCTTGATGACTCGACACTCGATACTCGACGCTCGATACTCGACGATCGACACTCGACACTCGACGAAGCGGGACACGGCCCGTGACACGCCCGTGTCACGGGGCGTGTACCCCATTTGTCGAGCTCAACTCGACGCAAGAAAAACTCGTCGAGTCAAGGAGGTCACGCCCAGGTCACGGCCTGGGTCACGCCCGTGTCAGGGGCGTGTCTCGCACAAAAACGACCATTTTTCCCTTTTGTGAAAAATGTTTCTGAGACGTCCTAGACCATTTTTGCCTCAAGCACTTTTTACCGTTTTTTTTTGTTTCCTGAACCAGCAACTTATTTTGAGCTACATTCCCCGGGCGCGAAAAAGTGCAAGCATTCCCTAAGAGGCCTCACCGAGTCCCTCATATGGACTCCGGTTTGCTGGGGAATCGTGCAACTCGGCAAACAAAACAGCCACTCGCAAGCCCGCGGAAAAAACCATGCTCAAACTACAGTCAAAACCAACGTAACGCCCATCATGCGTACGTAATCAAAAATCCGGGGCGTTACAATCACCCCCCCTAACAAAAAGTTTCGCCTCGAAACTTTTCACAAAACCAAACACACAGCAACCCAAGGCATGAATACTAAATCACATACTAAATCACATACCAGCTTATCTACGGGAACAAATGAGGATGAGCCGCCCTCATTGTTGATTCGAGTTCCCACGTCGCGCTTTCCACATCCTGATTTTTCCATAGCACCTTTACCATAGGAATCTTCTTTTCCCGCAACACGCGATCTTGGGAGTCCAATATCCGGATGGGCATCTCCTCATAAGAAAGGTTGGGCGCTAATTGCGGCACAACGTCTAACACTTGCTTGTCATTCCGCATACACTTGCGCAGTTGGCTAACATGAAACACATTGTGAACACCAGGAAAGTTCACGGGTAATTCCAGTTTGTAGGCGGATGCTCCAACTCGCGCAAGAATCGTGAAGGGACCCACAAATCTTGGGTCTAATTTGCGCTCCTTTCCAAACCTTTTAATCCCAACCATTGGGGAGACCTTCAAGAAAACGGAATCTCCCACCGCAAATGGTAATTCCGACCTTCGTCGGTTGGCGTATTTTTCATATCGCTCTTGGGCGATTCGGAGCTTCTCCCGAATACCTCGGACAGCAACTTCCATGTCCTCGAGCGCTTCCGGACCCAACAAAGGCCGCTCGCCAACCTCAGCCCAAAATAGTGGGGTCCGACATCGATGCCCATATAAAGCTTCGAACGGAGCCATTTGTAAGCTTTCTTGATAGCTATTATTATACGCGAATTCCATAAGCCGCAAACGTTCATCCCATGCTCCGCCATACTCAAGAATATAACATCGAATCATATCTTCTACAATTTGATTTACTCTTTCGGTTTGGCCATTCGTCTGAGGATGATAAGCCGTGGAGTATCGCAAATCTGTCCCCAAACCCTCTTGTAAACTGCGCCAAAAACGAGAGGTAAAGCGGGAATCTCGGTCTGAAATGATATTCATAGGCACACCATGCAGTCAGATGATCTCGTTCAAATAGAGCTCCGCTATGGTCTTCATCGGGTAGTTGACCTTAAAGGGTATGAAATGAGCACACTTGGTCAACCTATCCACGATCACCCACACGGAGTCATGTCCTCGTGGAGATCTTGGTAAACCGGTAATAAAATCCATTGAGATACTTTCCCACTTTCAGGTTAGAATCTCCAATGGTGTCAACTTGCCACTAGGCTTCCCATGATCAGCTTTCACCCGCTTGCAGGTATGACATTCTGAGACAAATTGCGCTATATCTCTTTTCATTCCATACCACCAGACAATTTTGTTTCAAATCACGGTACATTTTGGTTGAGCCTGGATGGTAGGCCATACTTGCGCCGTGTGCTTCCTTACACACCATCTCGCGAATATCAGAGTGGCGCAGCGGAAGCGTGGTGGGCCCATAACCCACAGGTTGGAGGATCGAAACCTCCCTCTGATACCAACTGTCACAACCCGCATTTCCTCAACGAGCATATCGTATCAGAGCAAGAGGAACTACGGGTTATGATGCCACGTCGTGCAGGGGATAACTGCACACGCTCAGGCAACTCTTGACGCTGACTTTACAAGTTGAAATTCAATAGTTACATGCAGGAAAACTTTTGGATTAAATGGCCGTATCCCTCGGCCTTAGATAGTAAAATTGTCTTTGTACGCGGCGGAAATACTTTGTTTATTTATGATGAGCACCTATATGCAGTCTAGAGTGATACTACTATAAGAACTCCTCTTTGTTTACGTCATTTGAAAAGTATGTGTTAGTTAAACAAAACATGTATGCATGATATACAATAGTACATATCATTAGTCAAAATAGCTAATGCAACCTACTAGAAAACCATCCCAAAAGCAGGTACATATCATTCCATCCAAATGAGTTACATTAGCAGTCTAGTTCATATTTACACAAAAGAAAACCACCAATGGGCGCCAACAAGCTGACACGAACCCATTGGGGCACATGTATGTCTGTACAACAAAAAGAAGAACTACCTCGCTATGAATGCTCGGCTAGTTCCCAGGAAACGCCACCAACCAACCTAGCCGCTCAACCGACTACAACCTGCACCTGAAGCATTCAAGAAAGAATACCTCAGCAATCAACCAAGCTATACAAAAAGAGAGCATAAATGTCATATCTTTTAACGAAGGGGCTTACCGACCCCACAGAGATGTTTCATCAAGTAACATGAGTGAACAAAACAAGTGGAAAACGCACCACAATCCATGTCAAACTCACCAAGTGCGTACAAGTTCATCATGTCCTGCTTAAACCGCAGGAGCAAAAGGCAAAACACATGCCCATTCCATCATTCATAAGCCAAGAACCTACTAGACAAGTGAAGCATAAGCAGCGGTTAAGTTCAATTTCGCAAGGGTCTTATCGGTGGCGGCCCTAAAGTGGAACGCACCAAACAAAACCAGCCCAAATCGGGGCCAAAGTGGTCTCTCTAACCACAAAAACAAAACCCGGTGGACACAGGCTGAAACCACACCACCCCTTGCAAAATTCTCACACAAATGCTCCCGCCATGCTTCACGAATTCGCCTCGCAAAACGCCCCATAACCCAAGGTAACACGCTCCTTTCATCGTCCTTACACACGACTACCAATTGCCAACGTAGCGTTTGATGCCTTCATCCCATAAAACTCACATGCTTTGTATCAAAATAAAATCACATGATAGAGTTTGAATTGACCAAGGAAAAATCACCTCTACTAGATAAGTTACATGAATATGAACCGAATTAGCTACATGAATTAATCTAGCATAGACTTGATACCAACAAAACTAAACATGGGAGAGCAAGGTCATTTAGCATAGGGACTTAGCATAGGGAATTAGCATAACACAAGAGTATTGATCATGGGAAAACAAGAGTATTGATCATAATTTGAATCAAGAAGAACAAACTAAGGGGAATTGAAAGACTAAGGCTAATAAAGAAAAATTCAACACAAGATCTCAAGCTAGAAAAATGGAAAATTGAATCAAGTACGAAGATTGGCAAGGGTGGAGAACACCGCTTGCCTGAACCGAGACGATGCCGCGACGGCTGCTCCTCCCTTTCCTTGCCTTGCTTGCTCCCTTGCTCCCTTGCTTTCTCTTTGAGAATGAAGAAGAAGATGAAGAGAAGGTAGAATGAGGAGAAGAAACTCTGTTTCGGCCTTATTTCCTCCAGAACAGAGCTGGATCGTTCGATGCAGAATCAAGGAAATGAACGACACAAAAAAACTGGAAAAAGTCGATTTTCAGGCCGGTCACGCCCTATGTCACGCCCGTGACACAGGGCGTGTACCATAAGCGGCGCTGAAAGGAGGCAATTCCACGTTTATCCACACGGTACACGGCCGGGTACACGCTCGTGACGGGTCGGTCACGCCCGTGACCTAGGGCGTGTAACCCGTGTCTCGACACCTCGTCGACAAAAAGTGTCGACACTCGACCCAGCCTGACACGCCCTGTGACACGCCCGTGTCACAGGCCGTGTCCCCTCTCTTGACGACTCGACACTCGATACTCGACGCTCGATACTCGACGATCGACACTCGACACTCGACGAAGCGGGACACGGCCCGTGACACGCCCGTGTCACGGGGCGTGTACCCCATTCGTCGAGCTCAACTCGACGCAAGAAAAACTCGTCGAGTCAAGGAGGTCACGCCCAGGTCACGGCCTGGGTCACGCCCGTGTTAGGGGGCGTGTCTCGCACAAAAACGACCATTTTTCCCTTTTGTGAAAAATGTTTCTGAGACGTCCTAGACCATTTTTGCCTCAAGCACTTTTTACCCTTTTTTTTGTTTCCTGAACCAGCAACTTATTTTGAGCTACATTCCCCAGGCGCGAAAAAGTGCAAGCATTCCCTAAGAGGCCTCACCGAGTCCCTCATATGGACTCCGGTTTGCTGGGGAATCGTGCAACTCGGCAAACAAAACAGCCACTCGCAAGCCCGCGGAAAAAACCATGCTCAAACTACAGTCAAAACCAACGTAACGCCCATCATGCGTACGTAATCAAAAATCCGGGGCGTTATATTTGTAGTGGACATTCATGCTAGTAGCAGGGTTCTTTTATTTGCAACTATTAAAATTGCTTCCACTAGAATGAATCTATGTAGGACGTTTTATATTAGTTGGATGGTTTCCATTGAGTAACCACCCGGTCTGTCTGTGGTATATGACATCGGACCCCGGCCAGACCTACTGCTATATGCTATGTGACAGATAGGGGGGTGCTACATGTTTAGTGAAGATGTCCGCTAGTTGGTCATCGGTGCCAATGAAGCTTACACTCACGTTCTCCTTTTTGATATGATCACGAATAAAGTGGTGACATACGTCAATATGCTTTGATCTAGAATGGTGCACTAGATTGTATGTCAATTCTATGACACTCTTGTTATCGCACCTAAGTGTAACGTTCCTACACTTGAGGACAAAGTATTCTAACGTTTGAGACATCCATAGTGCTTGAGCGCAACAGCTTCCTAAGGCAACATACTCGGCTTTAGTAGTGGAGAGAGCAAACGAGTTTTGTTTGCGGCTTGACCATGAGACTAATGCCGGTCCAAGGAAATGGCATGTACCGCTTATGCTCTTGAGATCAAGTGAACACCCAACATAGTCTGAGTCTGAGTACCCGTGAAGTGTGAAATCAGTTGTATTTGGGTACCAGAGTCCAAGGTTCTGTGTGCCTATAAGGTACCTAAAAATATGCTTCACTGCTTTCAAGTGAGACTCTTTCGGGTCGGCTTGGTACCTAGCACACATTCCTACCACAAACATGATATCTAGCCTAGAGGCACTCAAATATAATAAAGATCCTATCATACCTCTAAACACAGTCTGATCGATAGAAATACCACTTTCATCTTTTCCTAATTTAATAGAAGCACTCATAGGAGTTTTGACATGCTTCAGATTCTCATATCCAAAACGTACAAGCATATCTTAACATATTTCGATTGACTTATAAAAATCCCGTCTTGGCGCTGAGAAACCTGAAATTCTAGGAAATAGGTAAGTTCTCCTACTAGGCTCATTTCAAATTCAGATTTCATTAGGGTGACAATTTCTTCACACATCTTTTCATTCGTTGCCCCAAAAATGATATAATCCACATAGATTTGTAGGATAATTAGATCAGGACCCTTAGTCTTTACAAATAGAGTTGCGTCCGCACTACCCATCCTAAAGCCATGATTTAAGAGATACGTAGTGAGCCTATCGTACCAAGCACAAGGTGCTTGCTTCAATCCGTACAGGGCCTTCACCAACTTATACACATGATTTGGTTAAGCAACATTCATGAAACCGGGTGGTTACTCAACATATACCTCTTCCTTAATATATCCATTTAGGAAGACACTCTTAACATCCATTAGGTACAATCTAATGTTCTTGTAACTAGCAAACACTAAAAACATACGGATGGACTCAAGACGAGCTACTAGGGCAAATGATTCGTCAAAATCCACACCCTCTATCTGAGAATACCGTTGAGCCACCAACCTTACTTTAATCCTAGTTATCCTAGTCTCAACATCAAGTTTATTTTTGAACACCCATTTCAAGCCTATGACTGGATGGTTATCTGTACGTTCTGCTAACACCCATACCTTACTTCGCTCGAATTGGTCCAGCTCCTCATTCATCTCCAAGAACCATGATTCATCTTTTAAGGCTTCTGAAATGCTCTTGGGTTCAATATCAGATAGAAAGCACAAGTTCAAGAAAGATTCATGAAGTGCAGACCAAGTTTTAACTCCATGAGATGGCTCTCCTTTGACTAGATCACGAGGACGTTGTTTTGAAAAAAAAATCAAGGTACTAGGAGCCCTATAACCTTGTTCAACACTTTGAGTTTTACTCTCCATGATTCTCTCATCATCCTCATCCCCAATCGACACACTTTCTTCAACCTCCTCTTCATTCGCCTTCGGCTCGTTAGTTGGGGAATTCTCATCAAAATGCACATGAGCTGACTCCTCAACCACTAAGATCCTCTTATTATATAACCTATAGGCCCGACTCTTGCTTGAGTATCCTAAGAAGATGACTAGATCAGATTTTTCGTCAAATTTCCCTAGATGATACTTAGTATTAAGAATGTAGCACGGGCATCCAAAGACCCTAAAGTACGATACTGAGGGTTTCTTTTCGAAATACAGCTCGTATGGAGTTTGATTTAAAAGTGGGAGAAGCATGACTCGATTCATCACGAGGCTCGCCATGTTAACCACTTCCGCCCAAAAAGATCATGGTAAGCCGAACTCAGCGAGCATAGTGCGGGCTAACTCTTGGAGAGTGCGATTCTTTCTTTCTACAACCTCATTTTGTTGTGGAGTGCGAAGAGCTGAGAATTCGTGCTTAATTCCAATGGTGTCGCACAAGTTTGAGAAGTGCTCATTCTCAAACTCCCCTCCATGATCTGATCTAATACATTTTAACTTTAGCTCCTTCTCATTTTGAAGACGCGTGCAGAGATTGGAGAATTCGGCAAAGGTGTAAGATTTGTTTGCCAGAAAAATCGTCCAGCAATAACGTGAATAATTGTAACACCTCCCCTGTAATGACGGTATAATTTGGGTCCGGTCGGGGCCCCACAACATACAGACGCCATAGCTTTAGTATTATAAGATGATATAACTACCCAATCTCAAAACTCATAAACAAAACACAGTGGAAATAGCAAACAAGACTAGAAGTTATCCAAATCCACAAGAGTCTCGAAACGGCCTTATGGCCTTACAACAAAAGAGAGTCCAAAACTCCATCAATACATAACACATCAAAGTGCAAAGGGCACTCCTAAGCTACCTCGGCATGCAAGCCGGAAGATAATAGCATCAAACATACAATATCACAAAAGTAAAGCCAATGCAAAGATGGTAACACTTCATGAGGCTTAGGCCTTTCTGGCCGGCGAGCTAGCTCGTGCTTGCGATCCTTGCCCTGTAAACATTTGGCTGTAACGTGGGTCAGCAAAGGCTGACCTCAAACTGTGTAACAAACACATCTCCTCCCGGCAGCCCCTAACGGACCCCGGGGTACCCCTCCAACCTGCAAGTCAGCACTTCGTATACAATATACATAAACAAGTAAAGCACTAATGGACATGCTTGGATGTCTCAAACAACATGCACATTCTCTACTGTTGAGCATATAAAGAAAATGGGCCTACTATGCAACATGTATGCAAAACCCGAGCTTCACCCAAGGCACCCTATCGCGTATGCATCTAGAACATCATCACATCAACTGGGTACTCATCATTTCCCAATTGGCATTAAGCCTCAAACAAAGAGGTACTGCATTTCCCCCAAACGACATACAAGCCGCCATACGGAACTCTTGCCAAGGCCCCACCCGCTCATGGTCTTAGACCCGGGCTTGCCTGCAAGCTCTGACTTCTCATGTCAGGATTCCGTCTAACACACTGACCGATTCTAAGAAGCCTTGCTGGAACCCACCCGCTCATGGACTCATTGCCCGGGCTTGCCCCATGCTTGGCGTTCTCGTAAGTCTCACAGAAGGGGACTAGTCTCGCCGGGACACTCTCCACACATGACTTGCACGTCACGGGATAGCCAGCCGACCCCGGAGCCAAAGCCATGCCTTAGCACATCACAATCCAAATCATTTCCACCCTAATCCCTCATTTGTACTGCAACGTCCCCGTGCACCAAGGAAACCATCTACCGCCAATGCGGAGCTAACCTTGTCCACAAAGGAAACCATCTACCGCCATTGAGGAGCTAACCTTGTCCGGTTCCGACTACACGTACTCACTCAAGAAAAGGGGGAAAACAATATAAACATCACAAATGACATCTTGCCGCAACGGATCTCTACAAATCCTTAATGCTCGTATGCAACATCACTGAGTCGGACTAACGGTCGCGACCACGGCTTCACCCACCATGCCTAATCCACCAATGGAGTGGATCTCTAATGCAAAACATGCCTGGGACGGACTCAATCGACCCGGAAGTTCCTCTTGAACCATGACGACCCCAACACCTCTCATTTGAGAGCTTGGTGCCCAAAAACTAGAAAGTAAAAGATGCTAAACACGCATCCTAAAACTAAGAGGAGAAGTGTCGTTACCTTCTGACCCCTCTTCCTAGCCATGGAAACTAAGCCGGATGAAAACCTTCGCAATGTTCTTGCCTCCACGGATCTGTCCTCGGCTCGTGATTTGGAGCACCGAAGCTTCTCCAGCAGCCAGATATATCCTTCACCTCCTTCCTTTCTCTCCCTTCTCTCTAGATCTTAAAAAGAGAGTACTTGGTGAAGAATGAGGGTTCCCAAACCCTATTCCCGGACTTAACTTAGCAGGGACAGCCCTGAACCATCAGATCCCAAAAGGAGGAAATGAACTGCCACGATCCGAACTGAAAATCAAAATACATGGGCTGAACACGGCTTGTGACACGCCCGTGTCCAAGGCCGTGTGCCCCAATCGATGCCAAAACTGTCGCACCCAGAGCAGGACACGGGCTCTGAACATGCCCGTGTCAAAGCTGACATGCCAGTGTCATGCAATATACGCCCGTGTGCCTAGACATGTTCCTCCATCGACACAGGACTAAACACAACCCGAGGAGGACACGAGTATTTGACACGCCCGTGTCCATCACGAACATGCCTGGGCTCCAGGCCATGTCTATCCCCTTACACAGCCCGACCAATAAAACGAGCAGGACACAGACTGGGACACGCCCGGGTCTCAGGCCGTGTTCAAAGTCTCGACGATCGTCGAGTGCAAATCGTCGACCTACCGGGCTCTCGACGAACCGGAGCACGACACGGCCATGGACACGCCTGTATCCTAGGCCGTGTTCAATGTCTCGACACATCGTTGAGACCAGAACGTCGAGCACACGAGTTCTTCGACGAACCCGAGCACGACACGGCCAAGGACACACCCGTGTCCTAGGCCATGTGACCCTCACCAACACCCAATCTTAGCCCTGAATGCTGTCTGTCCCCCTTTCGAATTTTGGGGCGTTACAACTCTCTCCCCCTTAAAAAGAATTTCGTCCCGAAATTACAGAAATCAAAAAGGGGTACACAAAACTTAATTGATACCTGAACGAAAAAGCTCTGGATACTCCTCCAGCATGGTCTGTTCTCGCTCCCAAGAGATCTCCTCACGACCGCAGTTGTCCCATCGGACTTTTACGAGTTTGACCTCTTTGTCCGTAATTGAAGAATTTCTGAATCCTCTATAGCAACTGGACAAACTCGCGTCCTCAAGTCTTCCTCTATCGGAACCGTTGCCGATTTGATCACCACACTAGCCTCTACCAAGGCTTTCCTCAAGACGGAGACGTGGAAGACGTCATGTAATCCACTCAGCTCAGCAGACAACGCCAACCGGTACGCTACTTCTCCCACCCGTTCAATAATCTCAAAAGGTCCCAAAAACCTCAGACTCAACTTCTTGAGTCGGCGAATCCGCGAAACGCCTTTGAACGGCTTGATCTTTAAATAGACCTAATCACCTACCGCGAACTCCAGCTTCATGTGGCAAGCATTAAAATACTTTGCTTGCCGAACTTGAGCCAGATTCATGCGCTCTTGAATGGTCTGCACCAACTCACAAGCATCAGCTACCACTTCTTTTCCCAATAGCTTGGTTTCTCCCGCCACTGTCCCAGACATCGGTGTTCGACACCGCCTCCCATATAAAACTTCGTATGGCGCTATTTTTATACTTGCTTGGTAACTATTATTGTACGCAAACTCCACCATGAAGAGGTGATCCTCCCATTTCTTGCCGAAGTCAAGAATACACATTATTAGCATATATTCCATAGTACGATTTGTTCTTTCGGTTTGCGCGTCAGTTTGAGGATGGAAAGCCGTACTGAACTTAAGCTTCGTGCCCAAACTCTTATGAACCAATCCCCAGTCCTTGGACGTGAAACATCCGTCACGATCGCTGACTATACTCTTAGGAATCCCATGTAGTCGCACAATGTTGCGAACATACAACTCCACCAGCTTCTCCATGCTGTCCTACTTTCTATTTGGGATGAAGTGAGCCACTTTGGTTAAGCGATCCACAATCACCCAAATCGCGTCGTTACCCTGCTGCGATCTAGGTAACCCATGCAAAAAATCCATGGAGATGTCATCGAA
Source organism: Platanthera guangdongensis (assembly GCA_039583875.1). Taxonomy (NCBI): domain Eukaryota; kingdom Viridiplantae; phylum Streptophyta; class Magnoliopsida; order Asparagales; family Orchidaceae; genus Platanthera; species Platanthera guangdongensis. The sequence continues at coordinate 35,518,666 of CM077159.1, read as the reverse complement.
TTTCCACTCGGGGATAGGAAGAGGCTTCAGGAACCCGCCCGACTTCTGATACTCGGCCTTCACCAAGGCACAAGTTTGGCATCGATTCACGTACAAAGCTACATCTCGCTTCAGTCCAGGCCACCAAAAGGATTTCTTCATATCCAAGTACATCTTTGTACTACCCGGGTGAATGAAGTACTTTGTGAAGTGAGCCTCAAACATCAACTCCTCACGGAGCTTGCCGAACTGCGGTACACAAATCCTTCTGTCCTTCCTCAGAATCCCATCAATTATCTCTCAGGCACTGCTCTCGCCCTTTTGAGCTTCCTCCACGTATGGTTGAAACTCCACATCTAAACGGGTCGCTTCCCAAATACGATCAGACAAGTCATTCTGCATTTCAATCAAGTTCAATCGAGCCACGCTAGACTCGCCTCTCGCTACACATTCCATGCCAAGGGACTCCCAGTCATGTACCAACCTCTCATCATGAGCTTCTATACAACTCCCTTGCCCAGAGTACTTTCTACTCAAGGCATCGACGACCAGCACATTGGCTTTGCCTGGCGTATACTGAATCGCCACCACATAGTATCTAAGGAACTCGACCCATCTGCACTGCTACATATTCAAGTCCTTCTGATCTAGGAGATACTTCAGGCTTTTGTAATTCGTGAAGATGTCCACCTTCGCACCATAAACATAGTTTCGCCATAATTTCAACGCAAAAATTACCACCGCCAATTCCAAGCCATGGACGGGGTAATTCCTCTCATGAGGCTGCAGCTTCCTAGACCCAAAGGCTATCACACTGCAATGCTGCACCAAAACGCAACCCAAACCGCATCCTGATGCGTCACTAAAGATTTGAAATCCTTCGATCCCTTTCGGTAGACTTAGGATTGGAGCCGTCATCAGTCTTTCCTTCAGTGTATCAAATGCCTGACTGCACTCCTGAGTCCACACAAACTTCTGATCTTTTCGATTTAGTGAAGTGAGGGGTAGAGCTATCCATGGAAAGTTTTCCACGAATCTTCTATAGTACCCGGCCAGTCCAAGGAAACTTTGGACTTCCGCCATGGTTCTCAAAATCGGCCAATCTCTGATGGCTTCCACTTTTGTTGGATCTACCGCAACCCCATCCCCACTAATCACATGACCCAAAAATGCTACCTTCTCGAGCCAGAACTCGCACTTTGGGAACTTTGCATAAAGCTGGTTCTCCCTCAACACTTGCAAGACTACTCTCAAGTGAGTCTCATGCTCCACATCCGACTTGGAATACACTAAGATTTCATCAATAAAGACAACTACAAAAGAGTCCAAGTATTTCCTAAATACTCGATTCATCAAATCCATGAATACGGATGGTGCATTCGTCAGCCCGAACGACATCACTGAGAACTCAAAATGACCATACCTATTACCAAACGCTGTCTTGGGTATGTCCTCGTCTCGAATTCGCAACTGATAGTATCCCGACTTAAAGTCCAACTTAGAATACACCACCGACCCCACCAACTGGTCGAACAGGTCGTCTATCCAAGAAATTGGGTGCTTATTCTTGACAGTCAGTTTATTCAACTCTCGGTAGTCTATGCACAACTACCATCTTTATTCTTTACGAATAACACCAGCGCGCTCCACGGTGAAGAACTGGATCTGGTATACCCCTGCTCTGATAGTTCCTGCAACTGCACCTTGAGCTCAACCAACTCTTTCGGTGCCATCCTAAATGGAGGATGTGACACCGATCGTGCCTCTGGCACTAACTCAATTGAGAAATTGATCTCCCGTCGAGGAGGCGCTCCAGGAAGATCATCAGGAACACATCCTCAAACTCTGCCACCACTGGCACTTCCCCAAGTGATAACTTGGAGAGGCGAACCTCCAATAATGCTACAAGCGCTACTCCACCCTGGTTAACTTCCCGCATCAACTGCATGTCCGAAATCAGGGAACAGGACACTCCATTAAGGTCCTCAAACTTGACTTCTGTCTGCCCTTCGCTCCTTAGGGTCACCACCTTGGATAAGCAATCAATACTGGCATGCTGCTACACTAGCCAGTCCATTTCCAAAATCACATCAAACTCGACCAACGGTAGGACCGCTGCTATCAACACAAAGGCAACTCCGCTTAGCTCCCAACAAATGCGCCCTTTCTTCCCGGTGGTCATGGATGACCCATTGGGCATGCGCACCTTTAGCTCCGCGTCCGCCAAAAATGACTCAACTCCATTCTTTTGGATGAAGCTTTCCGCAAGAAAGGAGTGCGACGCTCCCGTATCAAACAATATCCTAGCGGGGTATCCGGAAACTAACACAAAGCCAAAATATAGACATCAAATGTAACGGTCTAAAAGTATGAAGCACAAGGTTAAGCTTAAACTTCCCCATACCTGTCACCACATCGGGTTGGCGGATTTCTTCCTGCTGTCCAAGGCTGTAGGCCCTTGGTTGTACTGGTTGGAACCGAGAAGCGCTAGACTCCGCCATCTTCCCTTTTTCTGCGGCACTGGGGCCGTAGCGCACAGTCTGCTCCTGCCTTCCCTCCTGCTCCACACCTCCTTGGTTACAATAACGAGAAATGTGCCCCACCTTACCACAATTGAAGCACGTCGGTGGCCCCTTAGAGTGAGACCCTCCGGATGTCCACTTGCTTTTCTCACCTGACTTGTAAGGGTGAGGCTTCTTCCTCCATCTATTCCCTTCAGACTTCCCTTGGGATTGAGAAGGCTTCCCTTCTCCTTGCTTGGGCTCAAAACCTTTATGACGTTGGCTCCTCTCCAGATCACTCTCCAACGTCCTGGCTGCCTCAACCAACTCATTGAAACCAGCTCTCTTCATAGCGATGAGGGGTTGCCTTAGATTCTCCCTCAGCCCCTGGTAGCAGAGGTTATCCCTCTCCTCATCGTTGGCCATTGTCGTTCCCGTGTAACGACCCAACCTAGTGAACTCCTGAACATACTCGTCTACCGTCTTATCTCGCTGCATCAAGTGTAGAAATTGCCTTTGGAGGGCCAACCTCGTTGAAATAGGAATGTACTTCTTTAGGAAAGCATCCCAAAATTCTTCCATGGACGGGGTGCGTCCAGGAAACTGGCGGCCGCTATGGCTCACCCACCACAACTTTGCGTCTCCCTCCAACATGAAAGCCTCAAACTCAGATTTCTTCTCTTCTGGCATCTCTGCCGCCCTCAGAAGCTCTTGGATCCGTGCCCATCAATCCTCCGCATCAGTCGTAGTACTGAATCCCTTGAATGTCGGGGGATGGAAGCTCAGAAAATACTTCATCTGTCGCTCTCCATGCCCGACAACCACCATTTCAGCCAACGGCTCTGCTCTCCTGGCTTCTCCTCCCGACACGGTCGTCGCCGTATCTGGTGTAGCAGGGGTTGCTACCTGAGCTGTCGCTGCAGCTTGGGCTGCCACCATTGCTTCTGCAAGCATGTGACAGAAGTCGGCTGGGTTTACACCCATGCCCAAAGGACCCTGAGCAGTAGCGCTGCTCGCTGAAAGCTCTTCTCTTGGTCTCGACGTACCCGCCTCGTTGCTTGCACTCTTAAGAAAGCAAGGAAATAAGGAATCAGTCTCTTAATCGCAAGACTCAAACATAAGGACACTCATGTTCCAACATTACTCTTATGTGGATAACTTCTATACGCACTGACCTTGAATCTAAACCGCGCTCTGATACCAAATTATAACAACTCCCCTGTAATGACCGTATAATATGGGTCCCGTCGGGGCCCCACAACATACAGACACCACAACTTTAGTATTATAAGACTATATAACTACCCAATCTCAAAACTCATAAACAAAACACAGCAGAAACATCAAACAAGAAGAGAAGTAATCCACATCCACAAGAGTCTCGAAATAGCCTTATGGCCTTACAACAAAAGAGAGTCCAAAACTCCATCAATACATAACGCATCAAAGTGCAAAGGGCACTCCTAAGCTACCTCAACATGCAAGCCGGAAGACAATAGCATCAAACATACAATATCACAAAAGTAAAGCCAATGCAAAGATGGTAACACTTCATGAGGCTTAGGACTTTCTGGCCGGCGAGCTAGCTCCTGCTTGCGATCCTTGCCCTGTAAACATTTAGTTGTAACGTGGGTCAGCAAAGGCTGACCTCAAACTATGTAACAAACACATCTCCTCCCGTCCACCCCTAACGGACCCCGGGGTACCCCTCCAACCTGCAAGTCAGCACTTCGTATATAATATACAAAAACAAGTAAAACACTAATGAAAAGGTTTGGATGTCTCAAACAACATGCACGTTCTCTACTGTTGAGCATATAAAGAAAAGGGGACTACTATGCAACATGTATGCAAAACCCGAGCTTCACCCAAGGCACCCTATCGCGTATGCATCTAGCACATCATCACATCAACTGGGTACTCATCATTTCCCCATTGGCATTACGCCGCAAACAAAGGGGTACTGCATTTCCCCCAAATGGCATACAAGCTGCCACACGGAACTCTTGCTAAGGCCCTACCCGCTCATGGTCTTAGACCTGGTCTTGCCTGCAAGCTCTGACTTCTCATGTCAGGATTCCGTCTAACACACTGACCGATTCTAAGAAGCCTTGCTAGACCCAACCCGCTCATGGCCTCATTGCCCGGGCTTGCCCCATGCTTGGCGTTCTCGTAAGTCTCATAGAAGGGGACTAGTCTCGCCGGGACACTCTCCACACATGACTTGCACGTCAAGGGATAGCCAGCCGACCACGGAGACAAAGCCATGCCTTGGCACATCATAATCCAAATCATTTCCACCCTAATCCCTCATTTGTACTGCAACGTCCCCGCACACCAAAGAAACCATATACTGCCAATGCGGAGCTAACCTTGTCCACCAAGGAAACCATCTACCGCCATTGAGGAGCTAACCTTATCCGGTTTCGACTATACATACTCACTCGAGAAAAGGGGGAAAACATCACAAACATCATAAACGACATCTTGCCGCAACAGATCTCTACAAATCCTTAAAGCTTGTATGCAACATCACCGAGTCGGACTAACGGTCCGAACACGGCTTCACCTACCATGCCTAATCCACCAACGGAGCAGATCTCTAATGCATAAACCTACCGGGGACGGACTCAATCGACCCGGAGGTTTCTCTTGAACCATGGCGACCCAAACACCTCTCATTTGAGAGCTTGGTGCCCAAAAACTAAAAAGTAAAAGATGCTAAACACGCATCCTAAAACCAAGAGGAGAAGTGTCATTACCTTCCGACCCCTCTTCCTAGCCATGGAAACTAAGCCGGATGAAATCCTTTGCAACGATCTTGCCTCCACGGATCTGGCCTCGGCTCGCGATTTGGAGCACCGCAGCTTCTCCAGCAACCAGATCTCTCCTTCACCTCCTTCCTTGCTCTCCCTTCTCTCTAGATCTTAGAAAGAGAGTACTTGGTGAAGAATGAGGGTTCCCAAACCTATTACAGGACTTAACTTAGCAGGGACAGCCCTGGACCATCAGATCCTAAAAGGAGGAAATGAACTACCACGATCCAAACTAAAAATCAAAATACCTGGGCCGAACACGGCTTGTGACACGCCCGTGTCCATGGCCGTGTGCCCCAATTGACGTCGAAACCGTTGCACCTAGAGCAGGACACGAGCTCTGAACACGCCCGTGTCAAAGCTGACACGCCCGTGTCATGCATTACATGCCCGTGTGCCTGGGCGTGTTCCTCCATCGACATAGAACCGAACACAACCCGTGGAGGACATGAGTATTTGACACGCCCGTGTCACATTTGACACGACCGTGTCCATCTCGAAGATTCCTGGGCTCCAGGCCGTGTCTATCCCCTCACACAGCCCAACCAACAACTCGAGCAGGACACGGCCTGGGACACACCCGTGTCTCAGGCCGTGTTCGAAGTCTCGATGATTGTCGAGCACAAATCATCAACCTCCCGGGCTCTCGACAAACCTGAGCATGACACGGCCATGGACACGCCCGTGTCTCAGGCCATGTTCAATCTCTCGACACATCGTCGAGACCATAACGTCAAGCACACGAGTTCTTCGACGAACCCGAGCATGACACGGCCAGGGACACGTCCGTGTCCTAGGACCTGTGACCCTCACCAAGACCCAATCTTGGCTCTGAACGCTGTCTGCCCCCCTTTCGAATTTTGGGGCATTACAATAATCATCTATGATAACGAATGCATATCTTTTTCCACCTAGACTACACGTACTTAGAGGTCCAAATAAGTCCATGTGAATGAGTTCGAGTGGTCTAGACGTGGAAACTTCAGTTTTGCTTTTGAAGGAGGTTTTGACAAATTTGCCCTTTTGACACGGACCACATAAGACATTTAAACTATCGCTTAAGTTGGGAAGTCCCCTAATAAGTTTCTTTTTCGATAGTTTTACAATAAGCTTGCTACCATTATGTCCTAGTCTCCTATGCCAAATGTCTAATTCCTCATTCTTAGTAATTAGGCATTTCAAATTAGATATAGACATATCATCAAATCTAACAATGTATACATTATGATTTCGGTGAGCTACAAGTAATACACTAGAAGTTTTGGCATCAATGATCTTGCAAGTGTTTGTAGATGACTCAAATAACACATTTAGACCTTTATCACACAGTTGGATAATAGAGATGAGATTATGCTTAAGTCCATCTACATACAAAACATTTGAAATAGAGAATGCCTTGTTACCTACAGTGCCGCTCCCAAGTATCTGTCTTTTGTCGTTGTCCCCAAATGTCACCATTCCACCTTTCTTCTTCTCCAGGCTAAGGAACTTGTCTTTATCTCCCGTCATGTGTTTGGAGAAACCAGAGTCCAAGTACCACACACTCTTTATGTCCTTAGCCTGCCAACAGACCTAAAAAGAAGAAGAGGGTAAAGTTCTGGTTACCCAAGTTGTCCCACCCATAAGATAGGTAGAAGACTTTGGTACCCAAACTTGCAAATTTTTTGTGGCACCTTTCCTTAAACATGAGCCAGATGTGTGACCAAACTTATGACATTTCGCACACGTAATGTAAGCAGTGGATGCTGCCTTTATATGGTTGCTCGAGCTCTTGCATGAGGTTGGGGATTGCCCTCCAGACTTCTTAGCCTTATTATTGGATTTACTCAAGTTGGACTTAGGCTTGAAGTGATTCTCGCTTGGCGGTGATGTTGGACACACATATCCTAGTCCAAACTTCCCAGTTCCAAGACACCGTGCTCCCAAAAGCATATCCAATGATTTTTGGCCTATTCCAAACTTTTGGATGGCATAGTTGAGATCTTGGATTCTCGCCTTTATGACAGTGTTTTCAGTCACAAGCATCATACACCGATTGTCAAATTATTTCTTGCCTTCCTCTACCTTGGCAAGAGACATTTGAAGTCGTTTCTCCAAGACATTCTTTTCATTGATGAGACTAGTCGTTCTCAATGTTGCCTTGGAGAGACTTTCCTTTTGTTCTTCGATCGTTGTCATCAAGTGAGAGCACTCTAGACACTCGATCTTCTCTTTGCCAATGCTTATTACTTCACTTTTCAATTTTTCTAAGTCCTTTTTGATTTTCTTATTCTCGGCTCTCAAGGACTTTTTCTCAGAAATAATGCTTTCTAATTTATCATCTAAATTTTCATAAATTTCAAGAAGTTCAGTATAAGTAGGTGGAGTTACCTTAGTGTCGCTCTGGACACTGGACTCATCATTAGATTCTTCTTGATTCTTTCCCATGAGATATAGGTTTTCCTCGTCTTCACTTCCGGAGTCCGTGGTGCTTGATTCATTAGAGCCATCCTCATCCCAGGTGAGCTCCTTTAGTACCTTCTTCCCTTTGTGACTGCTTTTCTTTTCTTTTTCCTCCTTCTGGAGTCTTGGGCATTCTCTCTTCAGGTGCCCAGGCTTGTGGTAGTCATAGCACTCTGGCTGGGACTTCTCATAATCGTTTTCCATCTCTTTAGATGGCCTGTTCCATCTTCTGCCATCTCCAGCTCCTCTCTTTAGGAATTTCTTGAATTGTCCCTGCTTCTTGGGATTCCTCATGAACTTTTTAAATTCCTGAACGTAGAGGCTCTCCTCCTCATCTTCCTCAGAATCTTCAGCAGCTTTTATCTCCTTTTCGGCCTTCAACTCCAGTCCCTTCTTCTTTCCATCCATGGGATATTCTTCTGCTTGAATCTTCAATTCAAGTTCGTGTGTCTTCAGATTGCCGATGAGGCTCTCTATCTCTAGGGTGCTGATCTCATGAGACTCAACAATAGCAATCACCTTCGGGTTAAAGTGAGGAGGTAGGGATCACAGGATCTTCCTCACTAGGTCACCATTCAAAAAATTCTTTCTGAGAGATCTTGAAGCGTTGACGATCGTGGTGAAACGAGTGTACATGCTATCCACATCCTCGTCGAATCTCATCCGAAACTGTTCATATTCAGATTCGAGTGGGAACAGCTTCGACTCCTTTACCTGTAAAGTACCTTCATGAGTTAGCTTAAGAAGACGCCATATATCATAAGCAGTTTCGTAGTTACATATCATGTTAAATTCAGTATTGTCCAAGGCACAAAATAACGAGTTCATAGCCTTGGCATTATTCGTACATCTAAGCTTATCTGTGTCATCCCACTTATCTCGTGGTTTTTCTACGACAGTATCCCCAACCTTGACCATGGGTGTAGTGTACTTTGTCTCAATCATGGCCCATACGTCCATGCTTTGAGTCATCAAAAATATTTTCATCCGAGTCTTCCAGTGACTATAGTCACTCCCCATGAACAGTGGGGGTCTACTCACACCTTGACCCTTATTGAATGCGTGTACAGAGTTGGCCATCTTACTTCAGGTTTTGAATCCCTTTTTTGAAGCAACCTCGCTCTGATACCACTTGTTGGATCTCGCGGCCAACCTTAGCGGGGGGGGGGGGGGGGTGAATAAATTTTGACGCGTTAAATGGTATTTTAAAATATTTCGCTCTAGGAAATCAAGTCCTTGAAGCTACTGTGGGGCGTCAGGTATCTAACGCACAGTGGTACGTCTGTGGAATCATTTTACTGCGCAAGTTCATTCAAAAACCCACAAAACAAACACTTACTTTATATAACCAGAACAATCACACAATCAGATGAAGAAAAAATAAAAGTTCCATTACATGAATAACAATGACAATTGTTCTAAGTGATTACACGAACGTGATCTCCGTGACGCTGAATATAGAAGGCGATGAAATATAAAAAACTCTTTTGGTTTTCTATACCGACCCACTACCCGGACCGGTTGGCTCTCTCCCTTTCCCTCCAAGAAAGGTCTTCGAGCCGCTCTTCAACTCCACGCAATGAAGGGTCTTAGAGCCCCACTAGATCCTCCAGATCTAGACGTCCTTATCCACAAGACGATTTCCCACGGAATCCTTCCCCGGAATCTGACGACCCTTACCGGTCGATTTTCCTCTCCTCAAGATTTAAAAAAGTCAAAGGTTTTGCAAAAAACAAGAGATATTAATATTCAAAAGAATGAAGTTCTACCTCTTGAAGACTACTCCGTGGGGCAATCCGCGGCCGGTGCTTAAGATCTCCGTTTGTTGGCAACCGGTCGGCTCTTCATGTTCGTTGTAGATTTTAGATCTGCGGAGTCTTTCGATCACGAGCGGGAGGGAGACGACTATCTTATTCTTTAACAAAGACTTGTGGAACGAAGCGCAAGAAGGCGGCCGAACCCTAGAATTAATGAACTTCCGTCCTTTCTTTTTCACCAAATCCACAGACACAAAAACCAATGAGGCCTTTTATATGTCTTCGTGAAAATAGGCTACTGCCGGTAGTAAGACTAGCGCCGGACGGTAGGTTCACGTGCTTGTTGTGCCAGCTGTCCTCTAAATCTGTAAACAAATATTCAAAACAAATATTTGCCGTTTCAAATATGCTAGCGCCACGCGGTAATATGGAGCACGACGATTCAAAAGAGCCGTGTCGAGTCGTCAAGAGGCTATCTCGACGCAGTAGGGCTAGCGCCGATTTCATCCAGAGCGCTAAGTCCAAATAAATCATTTCGGTAACACCTGCGGTTATACTGACGTCGGGCGGTAGGCCAGCGCTCGATGAAAACTGGCTCGACATTTGTCGAAGGTCTAGCGCGGCGCGGTAAGTGATAGCGCTTGGCGTTAGGAACCGCTCAATGCCACTGTCTCAACGCACTCAATGCCATTCTTCTCAACGCTCTCGATGAGGTGTTGAGTGGGCTAGTGCGGGGCATTAATATATAGCGCTGTCCGATAGATTCCCGAGCGCCATGTTGATTTAATTCCAGCTACCACTAAGTGGTAACTTCTAACGCCCGGCGGTATCATCTGTAGGAAGCTTCTTCCCTTTACTTAAACCTGACAACCTGCACACTCTATCAACAGAAGGCATGATCAAATACAATCTGAGAGTTGATACTCTCAAACACAGGCATGTGAAACATCGGTTCCAACAGAAGGTATTAACTTTGATCAATCCTTTGCCTCTGTAGCAAGACTAAAAGCCATCAGACTATTCCTTGCATATGCTGCATACCAAAGTTTTAGAGTCTACCAGATGGATGTGAAATTAGACTTCCTGAATGAAGACTTGAAGGAAGAAGTCTATGTTGAACAACCTCAAGGTTTTGTTGTTCCTATTAAATCAAATTTTGTTTATAAACTTAGGAAAGCTTTATATGGGTTGAAACAAGCTCCGAGAGCATGGTATGAGACTCAGTCTAGCTTCCTCATTGAGAACAAATTCTCTACGGGGAAGATAGACAAGACCCTATTTCGAAGGGAATCCAATGAAAAGATCATCCTAGTCCAGATATATGTTGATTACATTATCTTTGAATCTACTGATGACAAACTTTATAGAAAGTTTGCCTAACTTATACAAGGGAAGTTTGAGATGTGCAGTTTGGGTGAACTTAAGTTCTTCTTGGGTTTACAAGTAAGACAGGATGACAATGAATTATCCATATCCTAATCTAAGTTTACTAGGGAGTTGATTAAAAATTTGGGATGGAGAATGCCTCCACCATGAAAACTCCCATGGGATCAACTATGTCTTTAGACAAAGATGAGGCAGGAAAACATATTGATCAAACTTTGTATAGAGGGATAATTGGCTCCCTTCTATAGTTAATTGCTAGTAGACCATACATTGTGTATGCTATATGTGTTTGTGCTAGATATCAGGCATGCCCTAAAGAATCTCATTACTCTGGTGCTAAGAGGATTTTGAGATATCTGAAGGGCACAACAGATCTTTGCCTTTGATACCCTAAGAATTGGGATTTTGAATTAATAGGCATTTCAGATACAGATTTTGCAGGCTGCAATGAAGACAAGAAAAACACATCAGGCTCCTGTTAGTTTTTGGGAAAACGACTAGTGTCATGGAGCATCAAGAAACAAACAAGTGTTTCTATTTTGACTACAGAATCAGAATATATAGGCGCAGTGAGCTGTTGTGCACAGTTGTTATGGATACAACATTAACTTCAGGATTATAACATTTAGTTAAGTAGAAGTTGTTTATTTTGTGCCTCTACTAGTGCAATCTCTATAGCTAGAAATCCTATATCACATAGCAGGACTAAGCTCATAAAGATTAGATATCACTATATAAGAGAGCATGTGGAATGTGAGGATATTAGCCTTGAGATTGACCCAATAGACAAGCAAGTGGATGATATATTCACCAAGACACTAGATGAAGCAAAGTACAACACCTTCAAGTTTGAGTTGAGTATGTTGAACTTGGTCTAGCTTTAGTTGCTCTTCATGTTGTTTTGTTGTAGGAACTACATCATCTTGCAGGTTGTGAAGACCAGAAAATGGTATCAAGGCTGGAATGTCTAAAGTCTTGGTATAAGATGCTCTTGTTGATGGGGAACAAGTTCAGCACCAGTTGATTATCTGTAATCAAAAATAGGAGAAGATAATCACAGATGGCAAGCTTCTCCCTCTATCTGAAGAAGTCAAAAAGGGGGATATGGTGACTAAGGTGACTAGGTGTCAATGCAGTAAAATAGGGGGAGCAGGAGGTGTTGTTCTCATACAAGGGGAAAAGGTGAACCTTGCTAAGAGTTAGCCCAGAGGGAAGCCTAGTCTCTCAAGGTTCGCTGTATACCCAACCATCTTTAGTACGCGAGCCCCTACTAGGTCCCGAGCTCCCATCTTACACGGGAACAACGGCTTAGTGACGTCAAACCTATCTTGACGAGCTTGACCTTGAAACATTTTCTTGATATGCTCATCAATTTCCTTGCAACCCATGTTCTCATGTTGCTTTTGGAGCTCAGAGTTCATGGTTGTTGTTGGGTTTTTGGGGATGACACAACACTTGTGCACACAATAGAAAAAGAACAAGAAAAACCCAAACGGGTTCGGATCTAGAAATATTCAGAAATATTCATGAATCAAGAAGAAAAGCATATGTAATAAAAATTACCTTTGAGGGATTGAGTTAGAACTCAACCTAGTTGCTCCAGAAAAATCAGGTCGGCCACACAGCGGCTAGAGTCTTTAGCATAGGAAGTATATCCGCGCCTCTACAGTAATCCACACGATCGGGAGAACCCACAACAACTTGTCACACAAGCGCTAGGTTAGGAGAGGAAACTCAACATCTCCATAGACTGCTAGATCTATTGTAGGAGAGGCGGAGGCGAAACTCACCGGGATCAGGATCGGAATCGGCGACAGGATTGGCAGAACACTTCCGTCAGGTTTCTAGTTTTTTGTCTTATCGCATAGTATCGGCTCGTGTGCTGAAAGAAAAGAACCGTCCGCAGAGAACCCTAAAACATCTTATTTACATCCCAGGAGATAAATTCAGCAAGTCAACATTTGACTCAGCATGGGCATTCGTCAAACTCAGCTCGATGAATAATTCATCGAACTCAGCTCGATGAAATCTGTGCCGAAGGCCAGAAATTTGAACTTGATTCCTCTGACTCAGCTCGACGAAATCTGTGCCAAAAGCCAGCACATCAAACCTCATTCGCCGAACTTAGCTCGACGGAATCTGCGCCAGAAGCCAGCACGACGAACTTCATTTGTCGAACTCAGCTCGACGAAATCTGTGCCAAAAGCCAGCACGTCGAACTTCATTCGTCCAACGACGTTGAGTGAATATAATACACTCAACGCCTAAGATCCAGATTTTCCAGGTAAACCCTTTACTCGACGAAGGTGTTGGGTGGACTCGACGCACTCAACGCTTAAGTGCGATAGTCAACGCACACAACGTACTCAACGCCAACATTCGCAGAGTTAACATATAACCCACGAAAGTGTTGACTGGACTCAATGCTCTCAATGCTTTCAGACCGACAGCGTTGAGTGAGCTAAACACACTCAGTGCATAATGCCTTAGAATCTTTCAACCTCCAAGGCGTTGAATGAACTAAACACACTCAACGCCTTCAGCCCCATGGCGTTGAGTGAGATAAACACACTCAACGCCAAATGCCTTAGAATATTTTCAACACCCTTTTTCAATATCCTTCAACTCATCATATGAGCTAGATAGTACAAATCCAATCTCCCAATTTCTCCACAATATTATGTGCGACCCTGATAGGCTCATACTGAGTTGGCAGTGAGGCTAGATGCTTGATCACTTCCAGATAACTATGGTTGCACTAACAGTCTCCCACTTGATCTAGAAAGTATCAAACACAAGCTTCACATACAATAAGCGGCATCTAGCAATACATCATTTCTCCCCAAACAGTAAGAGTTTATAAAACTCAAAATCCTTTGTGACCAATATTATAGTGTTGTCATGTCCCTTCATCCCTTAAATCTAGATAGTACTAGAGGTATAGACCGTGTCACCCTCATAAATATTCAATCCGAGTTTCTTGATCTAGAATGGACTTGCAGAAAATTTGTGAGTCCAATATCATATATTGACTCAACCAAGCATGACCATGCACTTCTCAGTCCCATTCCATCAAGGGGCCCCATGGATGCAACTCCTGTTATATAGGAGGATAAATTCTATCTCTGCTCACACGCAAACACCCAAATGATTTGTAACGTACCCAATAACCATCTTTATCATCCAACTTTCTCAAGACTGGACTTTTTATGGCATCAAAGCACGCTCTTCCTCACTCAATGAAAGCTGTGACTTCAGGTCAAAGGACCATAAAAACCATTGCCACTTGAGCCATACTTGTGACACATTCATATAACAATCCACAAAGTATTCTCATGGTGGGTCTGTCCAGTACAACTTTTTCATAACAAGTACCCATGTGATGACTTGATATCACAATATCATGACCTGTGAGGATGGTTCATCAGTCAACGCATATGCTATTCTTAAAGGTATCATCATCGCCCATAGCTTCTAAGATGATACAATGACCAGGGACATTTAAGAATGAAGCTTCTGAAATTATAGGTTCTCACGTCAAGTCATTACTTGACCTATGGAAGCAAACACTCAAGGGTATTTATTAAATTGAACTACTTTATCATAATAGAATCAACTTCATAATAAAAGAACTTGCCAAAATATATAAAATGAAATGCATATAGTACTTTTATTCATCAAATGAAATATTATACAGCCAACAAACATACAATCCACAAGACTCACACTAGAGTTGATCATTTAGAAATCATATAACAATAGATCTAACATGACCATCATGCTTTCTCTGTGTAAGAGGCTTTGTCAGTGGATCCGCAATGTTTTCCTTAGCCGGCACTCTGCATATGCTCACATCTCCTCGATCGATAATCTCTCGAATTAGATGGAACTGCCGGAGTATGTGTTTGGAGCGCTGATGAGATATAGGTTTTGAAGCAAGTGCAATTTCACCATTGTTGTCACAGTAGAGATATACAAGACGAACAATGCTAGGAACTACATCTATCTCGCCGATGAATTTCCTAATCCATATAGCCTCGTTCGCTACATTTGCAGCGGAAATATACTTGGCCTCCATAGTAGAATCAACAACTGTATCCTGCTTGGAACTATTCCAACTAATAACACCTCCATTTAGGAAAAACACAAACCCTGACTGAGACTTTGAATCGTACATATCAGTTTGGAAGCTAGCATTCATGTAACCACTTACAACGAGCTCTTCCTCTCCACCGAATACCAAGAACATATCCTTTGTTCTACGCAAGTACTTGAGGATATTCTTGACGGCTATCCAGTGACCTTCACGGGGATCAGACTGATACCTGCCAGTCATGCTCAAAGCATAAGAGACATCGAGTACAGTACATAATAGTGCATACATGATCGATCCAATTGCCGAAGCATATGGAACCAACTTCATGCAGTCCTTATCTTCACAAGACTAAGGACACTGGTCCTTAGAGAGACTCACACCATGAGACATGGGAAAGAATCCTTTATTGGACTCAAGCATGCTGAATTGTTTCAACACCTTGTCAATGTACGTACTTTGGGTCAAACCCAGCAACTTCTTCGAACTATCTCTATAGATCTTAATACCGAGTATATAAGTCACTTTCCCTAAGGCCTTCATCGAAAAGCAGTCTCCTAGGTTGTTCTTAACAACTTGCAAGGTCAGTTTGTCATTCCCGATCAGTAGTATGTCATCTACATATAATATTAGGAAGACTACCATGCCCCACTAATCCATTTGTAAACACAAGGTTCATCCTCATTCTTGATAAAACTAAACTCTTTGATCCTTTCATCAAAATGAAGATTCCAACTTTGAGAATCCTGTTTCAATCCATAAATGGATCTCTGCAGCTTGCATATTTTAGTGGCTTCACCTGGAAATACAAAACCCTCAGGTTGTGTCATGTACACTTCCTCGAGGAGGTTACCATTAAGGAAAGCCATTTTAACATCCATCTGCCGGATCTCGTAGTCATAATACGTAGCAATAGCAGACAGAATTTTGATGGACTTAACCATGGTAACAGGGGAAAAAGTCTCAACATAGTCAACACCATGAATTTGCTTAAAACCCTTTGCCACCTGTTGGCCTTTGAATGTCAGTACATTCCCATCCATGTCAGTCTTCTTCTTGAAGACCCACTTGCACCCTATGGGTCTTACCCCTTTAAGTGGTTCCACCAAAGTCCATAATTGATTTTCATAAATGGAGTCCATTTCGGATTTCATGGCCTCAAGCCACTTCTCGGAGTCCGGTCCACACATAGCCTCATGGTAGGTTGCAGGCTCATCACTATGATCCATAAGCAACAAATTACCTATTTGAGACATGAGAAATTCATATCTCTCAGGATCAAATCTTGGTCTACTAGATCTACGTGGAACTTGTGTTTCCTGAGCAGGTTCTCCAACTACAACTACTTGTAGTCCTAACTCAGGTTCCAATTCTGGTTCATTCACTGTTTCTGGTTCCTGAACTTCTTCAATATCTACCCTGGCTGTCTTTCTACTTATGAACTCTTTCTTAAGAAAGACACCAGTCCTTGTGACAAACACTTTGCCCTCGGACGGTAGGTAGAAATAGTAACATTTGGTTTCCCTAGGATACCCCACAAGATAACACTTATCTGATTTGGGTTCCAGCTTATCAGGCATTTGACGTCTCACGTATGCCTCGCAAACACAAACCTTAATGAACGACATACTGGGATGCTTCCTAGTCCATATCTCATATGGTGTCTTTAGAACTGCTTTTGTTGGTGCACGATTTAATGTTAAAGCAACAGTTTCTAGAGTAAAGCCCCAAAAGGAAATATGCAGATCTTTATGACTCATCATTGACCGTACCATGTCTAACAAAGTACGATTCCTCCTCTCAGACACACCATTATGTTGTGGTGTTCTAGGTGGAGTGAACTGTGATATAATACCACACTCTATCAGATGATCACAGAACTCACAACTTAGGTATTCACCACCTCGATCAGATCGAAGTACTTTAACCTTCTTACCCAGCTGGTTTTCTACTTCGCTTTTAAACACTTTGAACTTTTCAAAGGTTTCAGATTTGCACTTCATAAGATACACGTATCCGTATCTACTAAATCATCAGTAAATGTAACAAAGTAGAAGATCCCACCTCTAGCCATAGAACTCATGGGTCCACATACATCACTATGTACTATACCCAAGAGATCATTAACCATCTCATTGAAGCCAGTGAAAGGAACTTTAGTTATCTTTCCTAACAAACAAGATTCAAATCTCTCAAATGATTCATAATCAAATGAGTCCAACAGTCCATCTCTATGGAGCTTAGATATATGTTTCTCATTTATATGGCCCAAACGACAATGCTAAAGATACGCAGGGTTCGAGTCATTTGTTCTTAGTCTTTTATTATTTTCAATATTATAGATCAGATGGTCTAAGTTCAAAACATACAAACCATTAAACATTTGTGCTACACTATAACAAACATCATTCTTAAATATTGAACAACAGTTATTATTAATAATAAAATAAAAACCCACCATGTCCAAATATGAAATGGATATAATGTTTCTAGTTATGGAAGGAACAAAATAACAATTATCTAGTTCTATTGCAAGCCCACTGGGCAAAGCAAGATAATAAACCCCCACGACAACGATAACAATTCTTGATCCATTGCCAATGCGCAGATCCACCTCTCCTTTACTCAACATTCTTCTCCTTCCCAGTTCCTGCACATTTATACAAATGTGTGAACCGCATCCGGTATCCAATACCCAGGATGAAGGAGCAAAAAGGTTTTTCTCTATAACATATATACCTAAAGTGGAGGTCATTCCTCCTCTCATCTTTTGCAGACCCTCAATGTATGAAGGACAAATCCTCCTCCAATGACCAGCCTTGCCATGATAGCGACACTTCCCTTCTTTGCCTGAATCTTTCTTTTTCAGTGTAGAAGACTTGGGCTCCAGTCCAGACTTAGGTCCCACCTTCATCTTCTTGAAGCCCTTGGCCTTGCCCTTACCTTTCTGCACCATCAATATGGGGCTAACAGACTTGGCCTTCTTCATATTAATCTCGGCAGTTCGTAACATGAATAGGAGCTCGGGCAGTGTCTTGTATATTTCATTCATGTTATAGTCCAAGATGAACTGCTCATAACTATCCGACAACGATTGCAGGATCAGGTTTGTAGCCAACTCTTGGCCTAGAGAGAAACCTAGTCTTTCAAGGTTCTCGATATACCTAATCATCTTGAGTACGTGAGTCCCTACTAGGTCCCGAGCTCCCATCTTACACTGGAACAACGCCTTGGTGACATCGAATCTCTCTTGACGAGCTTGCCCTTGAAACAATTTCTTGAGATGCTCATCAATGTCCTTACAACCCATGTTCTCATGTTGCTTTTGAAGCTCAGAGTTCATGGTCGCTAACATGAGACATTTGACATCTAAGGAGTTGTCGAGATACTTCTTATAAGCATCTTTATCAGCACGGGGTGCATTCCCAGCAGGCTTATCAGGGGATACCTCTTCGAAAACATAAAGCTTGCGCTCTTGTCTGAGAACAATTCTCAGGTTTCTGTACAAGTCCAAATAATTTGTACCACTCAGCTTCTCCTTCTCAAGGATCACTCTGAGGGACAGGGTGGAGTGTGAACCACTTGCCATGGAAATTCTACAAGAATACAAGCAAAGCAAATTATTACAACATTTCAAAATACAATTTATCTTTCAATGAGGACTTTAATCAAAATCTCCCACTATTTTTATCAAAATGATAACCCTCGATATCAATTCGAATAGTTTGGCGAGTAACCCTCTTAGTGGACAAGATCCATATTTCACAAACACTGTGAGCCAACTTTGGCTTTTCTCTCACAATATAACTATTTAGGTAGGCAACGCTTGCCAATTGCATCACAATGCAATTCTTGTATGGCTGGTGAATAACGCTTTATTCACATCCATCATATGTTGTATGCCAACCCCATGCCTCTGGGCACTCAACCTTTAAGGTTACCCAGTTAAGCTAGACCCGATTTCGATAGTGGGATATCACAATTATCCGCTCACACCCTCACCAAGATAGATTAATGCACCTTTCTTTGGCAAGCCCACACTTCATCGATTGAGGCAGGAAGAGTGTCATCCATCGGAAGGCATCCGAATACTTAATATTGCTTAAGGGATTTTAAATAGCTGATTAACTTTTTAATTATAGTTAGCACTTAACGATCGTGCACATCAAGCATAATAAAATACAACAAGCATAATCTAAATGCATCCCAGATGTGCACAAGAATCATCAACACTTGATGAACTGGGCTAAGTCTGAACATTCAGATCACGTCCAAATCTTGAGACCTGCATGCACCAGACATGAGCAATACCAACTCCACTTACATAGTAGACAAGCTCGTCACTTTATGTGAAATTCAAAATCTAACACATACTTAGTTTCACAAGCCAACATAGTGACGGTTACTGTTAAGGAGTAAACTCAAAGAAATCACATGCGTTCTTGGAAAGATCTAAGACTAGATTTGGGCATTTGGAACACTTCAAAATCATGAAATCTACACGCCATGGATTCAACAACTTCTGAAACAATGAATATTGCCGGCAACCTCCCCCTGATACCACTGTTGGGTTTTTGGGGATGGCACAACACTTGTGCACGCAGTAGAAAAAGAACAAGAAAAACCCAAACGAGTTCGGATCTAGCAATATTCATGAATCAAGAAGTAAAACATACTGTAATAAAAATTATCTTTGAGCGATTGAGTCAGAAATCAACCTAGATGCTCCAGAAAAATCAGGCCGGCCACACAGCGGCTAGAGTCTTGAACGCATAAAGTATATTCATGCCTCTACAGTAATCCACACGATCGGGAGAACCCACAACAACTTGTCACATAAGTGCTAGGTCGGGAGAGGACACTCAGCGTCACCACAGACTGCTAGATCTATTGTAGAAGAGGCGACGATGACACTGACCGGGATCGGGATCAGAATTGGCGATAGAATTGGAGGAACACTTCCTTCGAGTTTCTAGGTTTTCTTCTTGTCACATAGTATCGGTTCATGTGCTGAAAGAAAAGAACCATCCACAGATAACCCTAAAACATCCTATTTATATCCCAAGAGATAAATTCAGCAAGTCAACATTTGACTCAGCACGGGCATTCGTCAAACTCAGCTCGACGAATAATTCGTCGAACTCAGCTGGACGAAATCTGTGCCAAAGGACAGAACATCGAACTTGATTCGTCGAACTCAGGTTGACGAAATCTGTGCCAAAAGCCAGCACATCGAACTTCATTCGTCGAACTCAGCTCGACGAGATCTGCGCCAAAATCCAGCACGTCGAATTTCATTCGTTGAACTCAGCTCGACGAAATCTGCGCCAAAAGCATGCACGTCAAACTTCATTCTTCAAATGACGTTGAGTGAATACAATACACTCAATGCTTAAGAGCCAGATTTGCTAGTAAACCCTTTACTCAATAAAGGCGTTGAGTGGACACGACACACTTAACGCTTAAGTGCGATAGTCAATGCACTCAACACACTCAACGCCAACATTCGCAGATTTAACACTTAACCCGCAAAATCATTAACTGGACTCAACGCTCTTAATGCTTTCAGCCCGATGGCGTATAGTGAGCTAAACACACTCAATGCCTAATGCCTTAGAATCTTTCAACCTCCAAGGCATTGAATAAACTAAACACACTCAACGCCTTCAGCCCCATGGCGTTGAGTGAGCTAAACACACTCAACGCCAAATGCCTTAGAATATTTTCAGCCCCCTTTTTCAATATCCTTCAACTAATCATATGAGTTAGATAGTACAGATACAATCTCTCAATTTCTCCACAATCTTTTGTGCGGCCCTGATAGGTTCATACTGAGTTGGCAGTGAGGCTACATGCTTGATCACTTGTAGATGACTATGGTTGCACCAACATTTGCCAGCATGAGGCATTCGACATCTAAGGAGTCATCAAGATACTTCTTATAAGCATCCTTATCAGAACGAGATGCATTCCCGGTAGGCTCTTTTGGGGATTCCTCTTCCAAAACATAGAGCTTTTGCTCTTGTTTGAGAACAATTCTCAGGTTCCTATACCGGTCAAAATAATTCGTACCACTCAGCTTCTCCTTCTCAAGGATGGCTCTTAGGGACAAGGTAGAGTGTGGACCACATGCCATGGAAATTCTACAAGGATTCAGCAGAGAAAAATCAGTACTACATTTCAAAATATATTTTATTATTTTAATTAGGACTTTAATCAAAACAAATCCCAATATTTTTATCAAACTGATAACCCTCAATATCAATACGAAGAGTATATGCGAGTTACTCTGTTAATGGACAAGATTCATATTTCACTAAGACTATGAGTCAGCTTTGGCTTTTCTCTCACAATGCAGCTATTTAGGTAGGCAATGCTTGCAAAATGCAACACTATGCAACTCCTGTATGGTTGGTGAATAATTCTTTATTCACATCCATCATATGGTGCATGCTAACCCTATGCCTCTGGGCACTCAACCTTTGAGGTCACCCAGTTAAGTTTGACCCGATGTCGATAGTGGGATATCACAATTATCCGCTCGCACCCTTACCAAGATAGATCAATGAACATTGCTTTGGCAAGCCCACACTTCATTGATTGAGGCAGGAAGAGTGTCAACCATCTGAAGGTATCCGAATACTTAATATTTCTTAAGGGATTTTAAATAATTGATTAACAATTAATCATGGTTAACTATTAACCTGTATGCACATATACAAAATAAAACTACAACAAATACAGTCCAAATGCATCCCAGATGTGCATAAGAAGGATCATCAACACTTGATGAACTGGGCTAAATCTGAACATCTACAACACTTCTAAATCTTCAGATTTACTTGCACTGGACATGAGCAACACAAACTCCACTTATACAGTAGACAAGCTCGTCTCTCTATATGAGATTCAAAATCTAACGCACTTGGTTTCACAAACCAATAAGATAGACGGTTACTGTTAAAGAGTAACAAGAAAATAAATAAATAAATCACAAGCATTCTTGGCGAGGATCTAAGAATAGATTTGGGCATTTTAGAACATTTCTATATTTCCATATCTACACACCATGGATTTAACAACTTCTGAAATAATGAATATCGCCGAACCTAGCTCTAATACCATTGTTGGGTTTTTCTATACAACACAACACTTGTGCGCAGATGAATAAAGGAACAAGAAAAGCCCAAAATACTTCGGATCTAGCGATATACATTGATTAAGAAGAAAGTGCTGTAAAATAAATTTACCTTTGCGGGATTGAGTCGATACTCAACCTAGATGTTCCAGAAGATCTGTAATCACTTAGCGGCTAGAGTCCTTAGTGCAGAATAGTGTTCGGACCTCTATAGTAGATCCACACAAATGGGAGAACTCATAGAGTCTTGTCGAATAAGGTCTAGGTTGGGAGAGGGCACTCTACGTCTTCACAGATTGCTACATCTGTTACAGAAGAGGCGGCGACGACACTCGCCTGAATCGGGATCAGCGATGACGACATGATCGGCAAAGGTAGAATAGCTTTTGTCAGCCTTTTAGGTCTCGGGTTTTCGCACAGTTATACTCTTGTGCTTCGACAGAATCAACCCGTCAAAAATCATAAAGAAAAACCATAAAATCTTCTATTTATACCCAAAAGAATAAGCAGAACAGCCCGTCGCTATTCGCAGACCCAAGACTTGGAATATAACATTTCGACCAGACAACCCTTGTCTCGTCAAATTATCGAGTATCCATAACATATTCAACAAATCATTGAGTATACAAAATATACTTGACGAATCGTCGAGTATCCGTAAGATACACGATGAAGGTGTTGAGTGAACTCAACGCACTCTACGCTCTCAGCGCCAAACCCGTTGAATCAACATTTGACTCGACGAAGGCGTTAAGTCAACTCAACGCACCCAATGCCTAATTGCCAGATTCGTCGAATCAACCTTTAACTCGACGAAGGGTTGAGTGAACTCAACGCACTCAACGTCTGAAAACCAGACTCATCGAATCAATACCTTGACTTAACGAATCATTAAGTAAACTCAATGCACTCAACGCTTAAGTGCAATATTCGTCGAATCAACACTTTGACTCGACGAATTGCTGAGTAAACTCAACACACTCAATGCCATCATTCGATGAGTCAACACTTGACTCGATGAAAGCGTTGAGTGGTCTCAACGCACTCGATGCTTTCAAAACCTGGCTGAGCTAAGTCATTTCCACTCATCATATGAGTATAACCAAACTAATCCAATCTCCCAATTTCTCCAAACATTCTTATGTGCGATCCTGATAGGCTCATACTGCGTTGACAGTGAGACTACATGTTTGATCACTTCCAGATCATAATGGTAACACCAATAGAGGGATGCGCGAGGTGTGAAAATGTGTGTGTGTATGTGTGTTGGGGGGGGGGGTGGTGCAATGGGTGCAGTGAAATCCCTAAGGGGCATTCGAAGTTGTCAAGAAAATCTTTGTGGAATCTTCGAAGGTATTCTAAGATCTTCGACGATTCCTTCAAGCACATAGGAAGATTTTTCGAAGGAGTCTTTGAGGGCTCTCTCATGCGTAAGAGACAAGATGAAAGAAGACCCAGATGGAATGAAAGGTAGGACGGTGGCCGCCTTTATAGTTTTTGAGGGTGACATTTTCATAAATAAGAAGATAGGGTGGTTATGCAGCTATCTGCACACCACAACCAATTTATGCGAATATTATGGGTAATTTTGCGGGTAATCGCACACCATAACTAATTGATGTGTTATACACACACCTGTTATGAATATGCTATGCACACACTGTAATCATATTATTTATCACACGCAGAGCATTATGCGTATTTTGATATTGGTTACGTTGGTGCTGGGGAACAGTGGTAACACAATCATGGTGGTTGAACGATGGGAGTTGGGCGGCAGCGGTTGAGAGCAGGCTAGCAGCGGTTGAGAGCAGGCTAGCAGTGGTTGAGAGTAGGCTAGGGGAGGCCGATGACGGGGCTAGACCGATATGGGACAGCCAACAGAATGCTGGTCGGACGGCCATACGTCCACCCTTATTGGGTAGGCGATCTGGTCGGTCAAAGGGGTCGATCGATCGCGTAGTTGCAGAGAGCCAATCGTTCATAAGGCGGCAACCGACCGAGCGACCCATCGTGCGACAGCGGTTAGTTGCACAATACGCAAATCTACATATGCTTATGACCGCGCGGCGGCGGCCAGCCTCTCACATTACGGCCATGCGCGGCACGCTTGGCCATGCGGCCAAGGGGCAGTGCGGTCATGCGGCCTTGCAGCTGTGGCCGACCAGTCGGCCAGCCACTTTACAATGGCCGACCTGGCAGTCATCCATATGGAATCGAGACTGCATGGGTCGGCTATGTAGGCTTGCGGTTGTGCGCCATATAGGTCACATAATGACGGGAGGGTGGGGTGGGTGGCCGTGCGGGTCGGCCGGTTGGTCGGCCTTGCGGTCGCACAGTGGTTATGTAGCAGTTCGGCCATGCGTAACACATGCTTGTTGGTTTTGGGTGTTTCGAACATGGTGGTAGTGAGCTTGACTTGGTTAACCCCACTTGGCATTCATGTTTCCCACTAAATTTGTAGGAAATATTGAAATTCCGGCTATCCACAACCCAGAATTTATATGTATTGAGGGTGTACATATCAAATATTATTTAAATGAGAATATACTATCAATAATTCTATCATAAGTGTCTCTTATCCCTAGTGTTAACCGAAATAATATATTCAATTGGCATAATATTTTTTTATCATATGAAGTTATATTTTTAGAGTGGTCTTATAGATACGTCATTGATGTTATCTGCACACCAAAAAAATCTAAAAGTAACTTAAGATAATCTTGTTGTGGGTCGTTCGACGATGTTCTTATTGACCAGCCAAATTTAACCTTCTCTGCTTGAGAGTGAGTCGAGCGCGCAAACAGTCACAAGAAAGAACAACAGTTGACAACAAGGTTTTTAACGTGGAAATTAATCCCCTAAAAAGGTGGAAAACCATGTGTCCGTATCGATGTCGACCAAGATACACTATTCTTTAGAGTGTTGCAAGAGTTATCTATCAATGGTAACAGTCCACCACTCATTATAATGATTCTTCCTGGATGCAAAGGCCGCTTGGAATGGAGTGGTAAAGGGTATGCTCGGAAAAACTAAGAATATTGAAGGCAATAATATCTGTTTTGGGCTCAAGAATTGAGGTTGTTGGGTCGACATACACAACAACTGGAGCTCTCGGCTCAGAGTTGAGAATCAAATGAGGTCGATGAGTCATCTTTTGGAGCTTGATGATGGAGACTAAGTAAGATCATCAAATGCCACTCAGAGCTTAACACTCGAAGCTAAGTAAATCTTCAAGTCGCCTTTGGAGCTTACCGTTGGAAGTTAAGTAAAATCTTCAAGTCATTTTTGGAGCTTAATGTTAGAAGCTAAGTATAATCTTCAAGTCGCCTTCGGATCTTAGTGTTGGGAACTAAGTATAATATTAAAGTAATCTTCAATTGATTTTCCAACTCTGAAGGAGGTCTTCGAGCGCTCAAGAATATCTTCAAGAATCGAAGGTGATCTTCAAGAATCGAAGGAAATATTCGAGTGCTGAAGGAGATATTCAAGCGTTGAAGGAGATTTTCGAAGAAATCTTCAAGCTTCGAAGAAGATCTTTAAGTGTCAAAGGTATAACATTATGCCCATCCAAACAATATAACAAGAGGTCAATTAGAGACCCGCGCCATGTCGAGCCAACAAACAAAGTATTATGAAGTGAAAATTATGAAGAACAGCAACACATATCAAAGTAGTAAATGCTAGCAGAAGTATTTTATTTATTTAAACATGAATGTCCACATCACTAAGAACTGAAACAACAAGTGTATTTGCCTTAAGGTCTTGCAGGATTTGTAAATATAGCTTACATGATTTTTATACATCGGCACAAAAGTGGGCATTACTTGAAAAGTTATAAACAAGGTTTGGCCTTTGAGGGCCAGCTCAAATTTGAGCATCTACCTGCTACTTTCTGCTCGAATTACCTATACCATGCATAAATAAGCGGTAAACGAGAGTCAACCATGAGTTTACCACAAACCGTGTAACAATCCAACTCCAGACCATACTAGCCAACCCTAGGTAAATGGTACCACATTCCTGCAGGCAAGTCATACATGAAGTATATATATATAAGAAAGTGTGACTACTCTAAACAAAGTGAGGTTTCTAGCACAATCAATCTTCTGGGTTGAGCATCAAAAGAAGGTAAACCTAGGTATGCGCATGTTGTGGGTTGGTTTACCCGGATATTCCTTCAATCGCCTAAGTAGTTACACATTTGGCTAACAAACATCAAATCAGAAACATTGGTATGCACAATCATATGTTTCATGCTCAAAAAGTATGTTTGTGTGAACACTCGCTTGAGAGTTTCCATTAATTCAAATATTGTCAACTCAAATTTCATTTGAACATTTTACTAGTCTAGCAATTAAGCATGATTTAGTCTCTCTCATGCTAATTGTTGGATCTTATGATACCCTTAGAGAGCGTGTGAGTAGAGGCTTTTAATAATTTTAAGAAAATCTTAGAATTTTTACAAGATTATAGTTATGACAAAAAATGATTTTTCTAAAATGTAAAAAATGAAAAAAAAAAAATTCAGAAATACAAGATTATAGTTATGAAAAAAAATGATCTTTTTGTGGGATGTTCGATGACGTTCTTATTGACCGACCAAATTTAACCTTCTCTGCTCGAGAGTGAGTCGAGCGCGCAAACAGTCACAAGAAAGAACAACAGTTGGCAACAAGGTTTTTAACGTGGAAATTAATCCCCTAGAAAGGTGGAAAACCATGAGTCCGGATCGATGCCGACCAAGATACACTATTCTTTAGAGTGTTGTAAGAGTTATCTCTCAATGGTAACAGTACACCGCTCATTATAATGATTCTTCCTGGATGCAAAGGCGGCTTGGAGTGGAGTGGTGAAGAGTATGCTTGGAAAAAATAAGAATATTAAATGCAATAATAGCTGTTTTGGGCTCAGGACTTGAGGTCGTTGGGTCGTCATACACAACAACTGGAGCTCTCGAATCAGAGTTGAGAATCAAATGAGGTTGATGAGTCGTCTTTCAAAGCTTGATGATGGAGACTAAGTAAGATCATGAAATCCCCCTCAGAGCTTAACACACGAAGCTAAGTAAATCTTCAAGTCGCCTTTGGAGCTTACCGTTGGAAGTTAAGTAAAATATTTAAGTCATTTTTGGAGCTTAATGTTAGAAGCTGAGTAAAATCTTCAAGTCTCCTTCAGATCTTAGTGTTGGGAACTAAGTATAATCTTAAAGTAATCTTCAATAGATTTTCCAACTCTGAAGGAGGTCTTCGAGCGATCAAGAATATCTTCAAGAATTGAAGGTGATCTTCAAGCATCGACAGAAATCTTCGAGTGCTGAAGGAGATCTTCAAGCATTGAAGGAGATTTTCGAAGAAATCTTCAAGCTTCGAAGAAGATCTTAAAGTGTCAAAGGTATAACAGTATGCCCATCCAAACAACATAACAAGAGGTCCATTAGAGACCCGCGCCATATCGAGCCAACAAACAAAGTATTATGAAGTGAAAATTAGAAACTACAACAATGCACATCAAAGTCGTAAATGCTAGCAAAAGTATTTTATTTATTTAAACATGAATGTCCACGTCACTAAGAACTGAAACAATAAGTGTATTTGCCTTAACGTCTTGCATGATTTGTAAATATAACTTACATGATTTTTATACATCGGCACGCAAGTGGGCAATACTTGAAAAGTTATAAACAAGTTTTGGCCTTTAAGGGTCAGCTCAAATTTGAGCATCTACCTGCTACTTTCTGCTCGAATTACCTGTACCATGCATAAATAAGCGGTAAATGAGAGTCAACCATGAGTTTACCACAAACCGTGTAATGATCGAAATCCAGACCATCCTAGCCAACCCTAGGTCAATGGTACCACATTCCTGCAAGCAAGTCGTACATGAAGTATATATATATATATATAAGAAAGTGTGACTACTCTAAACAAAGTGAGGTTTCTAGCTCAATCAATCTTCTGGGTTGAGCATCAAAAGAAGGTGAACCTAGGTATGCACATGTTGTATGTCGGCTTACTCGAATATTCCTTCAATCGCCTAAGTAGTTATACATTTGGCTAACAAACATCAAATCAGAAACATTGGTATGCACAATCATATGTTTCATGCTCACAAAGTATGTTTAGGTGAACACTCGCTTGAGAGGTTCCACTAATTCAAATATTGTCAACTCAAATTTCATTTGAACATTTTACTAGTCTAGCAATTAAGCATGATTTAGTCTCTCTCATGCTAATTGTTGGATCTTATGACACCCTTAGAGCGGGGTGTGAATAGAGGCTTTTAATAATTTTAAGAAAATCTTAGAATTTTTTACAAGATTATAGTTATGACAAAAATGATTTTTCTAAAATGTAAAAAAATTAAAAAAAAATTTAGAAATACAAGATTATAGTTATGACAAAAAATGATCTTGTTGTGGGTCGTTCGACGACGTTCTTATTGACCAACCAAATTTAACCTTCTCTGTTTGAGGGTGAGTCGAGCACACAAACTGTCATAAGAAAGAACAACAGTTGACAACAAGCTTTTTAACGCGGAAATTAATCCCTTAAAAAGGTGGAAAACCACGGGTCCGGATCGATGCCGACCAAGATACACTATTCTTTAGAGTGTTGCAAGAATTATCTCTCAATGGTAACAGTCCACCGCTCATTATAATGATTCTTCCTGGACGCAAATGCCGTTTGGAGTGGAGTGGTGAAGAGTATGCTTGGAAAAATTAAGAATATTGAATGCAACAATAATTATTTTGGGCTCAGGACTTGAGGTCATTGGGTCGACATACACAACAACTGGAGCTCTCGGCTCAGAGCTGAGAATCAAATGAGGTCGATGAGTCGTCTTTCGGAGCTTGATGATGGAGACTAAGTAAGATCATCAAATGCCACTCAGAGCTTAACACTCGAAGCTAAGTAAATCTTCAAGTCGCCTTTGGAGCTTACCGTTGGAAGTTAAGTAAAATCTTCAAGTCATTTTTGGAGCTTAATGTTAGAAGCTAAGTATAATCTTCAAGTCGCCTTCGGATCTTAGTGTTGGGAACTAAGTATAATATTAAAGTAATCTTCAATTGATTTTCCAACTCTGAAGGAGGTCTTCGAGCGCTCAAGAATATCTTCAAGAATCGAAGGTGATCTTCAAGCATCGAAGGAAATATTCGAGTGCTGAAGGAGATATTCAAGCGTTGAAGGAGATTTTCGAAGAAATCTTCAAGCTTCGAAGAAGATCTTTAAGTGTCAAAGGTATAACATTATGCCCATCCAAACAATATAACAAGAGGTCAATTAGAGACCCGCGCCATGTCGAGCCAACAAACAAAGTATTATGAAGTGAAAATTATGAAGAACAGCAACACATATCAAAGTAGTAAATGCTAGCAGAAGTATTTTATTTATTTAAACATGAATGTCCACATCACTAAGAACTGAAACAACAAGTGTATTTGCCTTAAGGTCTTGCAGGATTTGTAAATATAGCTTACATGATTTTTATACATCGGCACAAAAGTGGGCATTACTTGAAAAGTTATAAACAAGGTTTGGCCTTTGAGGGCCAGCTCAAATTTGAGCATCTACCTGCTACTTTCTGCTCGAATTACCTATACCATGCATAAATAAGCAGTAAACGAGAGTTAAGTAAATCTTCAAGTCGCCTTTGGAGCTTACCGTTGGAAGTTAAGTAAAATCTTCAAGTTGTTTTTAGAGCTTAATGTTAGAAGCTAAGTAAAATCTTCAAGTCTCCTTCAGATTTTAGTGTTGGGAACTAAGTATAATCTTAAAGTAATCTTCAATCGATTTTCCAACTCCGAAGGAGGTCTTCGAGCGCTCAAGAATATCTTCAAGAATCGAAGGTGATCTTCAAGCATCGAAGGAAATCTTCGAGTGCTGAAGGAGATCTTCAAGCATTGAAGGAGATTTTCGAAGAAATATTCAAGCTTTGAAGAAGATATTAAAGTGTCAAAGGTATAACATTATGCCCATCCAAACAATATAATAAGAGGTCCATTAGAGACCCGCCATATCGAGCCAACAAACAAAGTATTGTGAAGTGAAAATTAGAAACTACAACAACGCACATCAAACTAGTAAATGCTAGCATAAGTATTTTATTTATTTAAACATGAATGTCCACATCACTAAGAACTGAAACAGCAAGTGTATTTGCCTTAAGGTCTTGCATGATTTGTAAATATAGCTTATATGATTTTTATACATCGGCACACAAGTGGGCATTACTGGAAAAGTTATAAACAAGGTTTGGACTTTGAGGGTCAGCTCAAATTTGAGCATCTACCTGCTACATTCTGCTCGAATTACCTGTACCATGCATAAATAAGCAGTAAACGAGAGTGAACCATGAGTTGACCACAAACCGTGTAACGATCCAACTCCAGACCATCCTAGCCAACACTAGGTCGATGGTACCTCATTCTTGCAAGTAAGCCGTACATGAAGTATATATATATATATATATATCTATATATCTATATATAAAAGAAAGTGTGACTACTCTAAACGAAGTGAGGTTTCTAGTACAATCAATCTTCTGGGTTGAGCATCAAAAGAAGGTGAACCTAGGTATGCACATGTTGTGGGTTGGTTTACCCGGATATTCCTTCAATCGCCTAAGTAGTTACACATTTGGCTAACAAACATCAAATCAGAAACTTTGGTATGCACAATCATATGTTTCATGCTCACAAAGTATGTTTAGGTGAACACTCGCTTGAGAGTTTCCACTAATTCAAATATTGTCAACTCAAATTTCATTTGAACATTTTACTAGTCTAGCAATTAAGCATGATTTAGTCTCACTCATGCTAATTGTTGGATCTCATGACACCCTTAGAGAGGGGTGTGAATAGAGGTTTTTAATAATTTTAAGAAAATCTAAGAATTTTTATAAGATTATAGTTATGACAAAAAATGAATTTTCTAAAATGTAAAAAAATGAAAAAAAATTCAGAAATACAGGAATGATGAAAAATAATGATTTTATTTCACTATAATGAACATACAAACTTTGGTATCAATAGAGCTTGAAATCAAGCCTATCAGAAAAATCCTTTTTGATCCTTTACTTGTCCTTCATCCAAGGACCGATTGGCTATAGTCTATCTCTCCTAAGATACAACCTCTAGCCTCCCCTAGATTTATCCTTGACCTAATCACTGCACATAAGGCGACAAATTTCCCCTAAGCAACACAAGGACCTAATCGCCACTTACAAGGCGGCGAATTCTCTACAAATTACAAAGAATAAAAAAAGATTAAAAAATATAAAATTAAAACTCCCTCTAATGTAGAGATCTGAACGAGATGATGGATCACTGTGAAGATTGCTAGAGTTGAAGCACACGAAAGTCTCCTCTTCGCTCTTAAACATTGAAGGAAGTTGAGAGTTATCTGAATTCAAAGAGCAATGGACAAAGATTGCGCAGAATGAAAGCTCAAAGAGATGTGTAAAGATGAGCACATGAACTTTCTGCCTTTTATTGAAATAAGCGCTATTGTAGGCAATATATAGACATCACTGGCGGTATCTCTTCGTGCTGCCATGTGTGCCAAACTGAGGTGATCACGCTGGGAAGATGGTGAAGATCGATGATTATGGGAATATAACATATGATAGCTCAATTATGCCGTGCGATATTGCAGAATAATGTGTGCAGTCATTGGATCGTGCGGGACATGATTGACGTAAGGCTAGCATCATCTTGATATCACCAGCGGTAGAAAAATATTGCCTGCGATATCTCTGTTTAAAGAACTCATCTTCTTTTCTCCACATCACATCCATAGAAGTAATATACATGTTATTTTTATACACTATAAACAAACTATGATCAAATACTGTTGGGTATTGTACTAATAATAACCTTGATTTGAAGAAGTGTCCAGTTAAGCTAAGATGAATTGTGATTGTATTTGATATGGTATTTTAGTTATGTACTTGCAGGTTTACAATGCTAAGTACACACCAATGTCAAGTTACAGTGGGTCAGTAAACACTGGACTATACAAAGTAATCCTTCATTGTATAGGACATTGTATTGACTCACGTGTGATCTCTCTATTGGATTGTGCTTCTATTCCAAGTACATGAGGTGGTTGAAGGAAGAAGAAGATCTCAAAACTCAATAGTACAGAATTTTACCCAAGTAAAATTCGTCGAGTATCGTTAGGGATATTCGTCAAATTCATCGAGTATCATTGATATTCGTCTAATTCGTCGTATATACTTACTATCACTCGTCGAATTCATCCCATATACTTGTGGTGAAATATCTGGAAAGATTGGAAAAACAGTTAAGTAAAATTCATCGAATATCATCAAGTATACTCGTCGAATGTATCTAACGATACTCGTCGAATATACATGACGATACATGTCGAATTCATCGAATAATCTCGGTGCTACTTCTCTGATTTTTTTTAAGGCAAATTCATTGAGTGCATCTTGCCATCGAGTGCATCTTGGTGTCGAGTGCGTCAAGTGCATCTTGGCATCGAGAGCATCGAGTGCATCTTGGCGTTAACAACATCGAGAGCGTTGAGTCTGCTAGACTATACTCGACGAATTCGCCAAGTATACTAGCTGATACTCGACGAATTCGTCGAGTATGAATCCATCCTTGGTGTTGAATGGCTAGCCAGCTTGAGCAAAATTTCTCTAAGCCAAATTCATCGTATATCAATGACTATTCGGCGAGTATGCCAGCGATACTCGATGATACTTGACGAATATGACTTTTGGTCATTTTTCCGACAATTGTTTTCGAGGCTCGGGTTGCAGTGGCCGTGCACAGTGATTTTTAGAAGTTTATTTTTGGAATTTCTTTTATAACCGTTGTATTTGAAGATGTCTATAAATACTTAGGGTGAATTTTTCTTCAACCCTAATATTTCAAATTGTTCTAATTTTCAAATCGAGAAACTTTCCAAAAAGCATCCATCGGCCTCCTGTGCGATACGCGACATCTCCGATCGGCCAACTACTGCGAATGCTGTATGATTCAATCTTCATCAACCCGTATGACTAGATTGTTGATGCTGGTTAAAACACCAAAAATTAATTCGAGCACGCGGTGCCCCGGGCTGTTTATTTAGAAAAGTGGATGTGGTTTTATTTAGAAAGACGGGGCACACAGATTTATTATTTGGATATAAAATAGGTGAAATCGAGTTTTAACCAAAGGAGGCAAGTGCGCCAATCATGTGTAGTACATGATATTCCGGTGTGGAATATCGAGGTCGTATTGTTCTCGGGGTCGGGTTGATTATTTCTACTCTTCCCTGGAGGGGACTATTATTTTGCCGATATTTAACTTATCAGGTTATTTTTTTAAATATATAAATAAAAGGCAATAAAAATAAAAGAAATTAAAAGATGGAGCCGATGAAGAGCTTAGCGTAACCACATCGAATAAAATTTGAACTAAAATAAACTTTTAATAAAAAGAGATCCTAAGTTTGAAATTAATTAAGGCGGAGAATTGGCCGTAGAGGTTCCACTAAAATGAGCTCACTTATCTCTAGGACTATTGCTCACCTGAACATTAAGACTATTCGACTGGGCTCTCATCCGATGAAGGATTCCTCTTAATGCTCGCATTACGCTAAGAACCTCGCTATTGGGTGGGGAACCCAATCCGGTAGAGTTTGTGCGCCTCCTCTCTCGAGGGTTAGTACGAAACTCCATTTACCAAGGGGCGATCGGTCCATATGCATAGCCTCTCGGCTAGCTAGCGTATGGACTACGGAAATAGATCCCACACATCGATTATGTGGTTCTACGCTTCGTAAACCCGGGGCAAACCTTAAGTTAATTAATTAATTAAAAAAACAGTACCTTTAATTATTTAAAGCTATTTTATCTGTCCCAATACTCTTCGATACTGAGGGCTAAGAGCGGTTAGCCACTCATCAGAATGGGGATGGCTTGCGGTGAAAGCAATAAAAAGAAAGCAGTAAATGAAAGCGATAAAAGAAAACAGTAAATAAAGAAGTAAAAGAAAGCAGGAAAGTGCGAGTCCTACTCAAACGAGTAGGACTGAAATGAAAGCTGTAAAAGACAAGTCCCGACTTAAACGAGTGGGCGGGAAAAATAAAGCGAGTCCTACTCAAACAAGTAGGAGAAAATAAATGCACCCACACACGCACTCTACTGAAATTAAAACACGCGCACGCAAACCCTACTCAAATGAGTAGGCGGAAAATTAAAGCAGGTCCTACTCAAACGGGTAGGAGAAAATAAATGCACACACTCTACGGAAAGTAAAACACACACACACATTCGACATGAAATGAAAGCTCACACACACTACAGAAATGAAATCTAACTCATACACACACGCACTCTACAGGAAGGAAAACACACACACTCTACTTGAAATTTAAAACACATGCACTCAACAGACATTAAAACGCACACACATGACAGAATTGAAAACACACTCACACACGCTACAGGAAATGAAATCTAACTCATACACGCACTCTACATAAAGGAAAGAAAGCTATAAAAATTAACTCATACACACATGCACACAAGCGAAAAAATAAGAAAAACTAAGTGCTATAAAAATTAAAACAACTGCATTTCTACCGCTAGAATGCGATAGAAATGCTTAAAAAGTGAAAATTTAAATTAACCGAGCAAAAGTTTTGCAAATAAACGCAAAGTGAAAGTGCTCAAAAAATTAAAACGTTTACGTTTCTACCGCTAGAATGCGGTAGAAATGAATAAAATGAAGACGGAAAAATTAAACGAGCAAAAGTTTAAAATGAAAATCAAAGTGCTCGAAAAAGTAAAACAACTATATATTCATTCCTATATCTCCGTAAAAGTGGTTAAAAAGTGAGAATAAAGTGAAAAGAATGAGAAATTTTATGACCTAAACAAGAATATCTAAGTTAGTGAAAGATAAAAATCAATTTGAAAATGCTTTTACGGATCTATAAAAATGCTTAAAAAGCTATAAAAATCCTAAGTTTAACAAAACTATTTAAAAACAACTAAGTATAAAAGCATGAAAACTAATCTCATACACACACACACACATTTTAAAAGAACAAAAATAAAGGATAAAACAAAAGAAAAAAAAGATTGCATAAGGAGAGTCGCTTAGATTCATTCCAACACCATATAAAGAGACGAAAAACACATTTTATTAAGTAAAAATACGGGTTACAAAGGAACTAAAACAAACGTGAAAGAGAGGGGGGAGAAATATCCATTACATAGCATTGGAACTCATCTAAGCAGCATAAACCTATACAAAATGGATCCAAAAAGGGAACAACAACTCATACAGAACAAAAGTATTTATAGGCAAAAATATTGAAGTGCACGCCCTCCTACACGGGCATGTAGGGGGGCGTGTCAGCACTATTCATGAGGTGATCGACGATTTGACTATTGTTTTGACTTCGCGGCTGAAAACGTAGAGGTCACGACCTATGTCATGGGCGTGTATCCAGGCGTGTCGGGGAGGTGGACTGGGTGCGGGTTGCATCGAAAGTCGCCGCGCTGTCTTGTCTGGCCAGGTGGAGGAGTCACGCCCTTGGTCACGGGCATTATTGTGGGCGTGTTGGGTCAGTCGACGATCGTTGTGCGCATTTTTGTCGAGCGGGAGTGATACGGGCCAAGGTCACGGGGCGTGTCCAATGACATGGATGTGTCATTAGGCGTGTCGAACTTTTTCTTCACTTTGCGGCTGATTTCACGGGATTTGACGTGTCATGCCCAGGTCATGGGCGTGACCCAAAGTACACGGGCGTGACCCATAGTACACGGGCGTGTACTTGCTATTTTTTGGCATTTCCTGAAAAATTTCAGAAAATCAAAATAAACTTAAGTTAGAAAATATTTACAAAAAAGAAGTAATTTATTAAAGAAAAATAAGTAAAAAAAGACAAAAATAAACTAAATCGACTTATTTATAGTACGTAAAAATACGTATATTTACAACTCATCAATTGCTACTCTCTGAAGATCTCTATTCCTCCAGATCTAGACGATTGAAAATTCAAGATTTAAGGCCTTTGAAAGATTTCAGTTTTTTCAGTGTTATCCAAGTGTATTCAAGTTCAACTATTTTCGAAGAACGACAGATTGAAGTTTTCAGATCTTGTCAAGGATTGTGTGTAATATTATTGTAAAATATTCCTTTTCATTTG
This sequence comes from Platanthera guangdongensis, assembly GCA_039583875.1. Taxonomy (NCBI): domain Eukaryota; kingdom Viridiplantae; phylum Streptophyta; class Magnoliopsida; order Asparagales; family Orchidaceae; genus Platanthera; species Platanthera guangdongensis. Next base: position 35,482,374 of record CM077159.1, on the reverse strand, counting down.
TTGGAGATTTTTCTCCGAGTTATAGATCCGTTTGTGGATCGAGTGGTAAATCGGTTTGTGGATCGATTCATAAATCTGTTTGTGGATCGAGTTGTAGGAGAGGTTATTCTCCGAGTGTTAAGAGCATTGTCTCCGAGTTGTAGGAGTTGTGGCTCTGAGTTGTAAAATTTATAGAAATATGAGTTTGATAAAGTAGCAGAATCTAACCCTTCGTGGTAGATAGGCGAGGCGGGAAAGTGGACGTACCCAGCTCGGGGAACCACTATAAATCTTGGTGTTTGTGTGCTTACCTTTTTACGTAGTTTTATTCCGCGAAGAGAGACATACATCACCTATTCATCCCCTCTAAGTGATTTAGGTAGACGATAGATACTTTCAATTGGTATTAGAGGGGCATTTTGTTCGATATAAGGTTAACACATTGAACAAGATCCTAGATCTAGCGTCAAGAGATTCTGCTTAGTAGCCATGGACAAAAGCAAGGATATGTCTTCGATGAAGTTACTGGTGTGCACCAAAAAGAACTTTCCCATGTGGAAAGAATGAGTCAGGTTCTTCACGGAAACAGCAGATCCGAGATTCTTTCAGATTGTGGAAGAAGGACCGCATATATCTACACAAGCCTCAACTTTGAACCCAGCTATCATGATCTACAAGAAGATGATGGATCTTACTAAAGCTGAAATTGCCCTAGTCTCCTTGGACAAAAAGGCAAAGAACATTATAGCCAGTGTAGTGGACGAATCGATGTTACAAAATTTATTCCACTGCAAAACTGCCAAGGAGATGTGGGAATTCCTTGTAGTTTTGATTGAAGGAATATAAGAAGTTAGAGATAATCACAGATCGTTGCTGAATCAAGAGTATGAAGCGTTCAAGCAGAGACCAAATGACATAATTGAGGACAGCTTCGAGAAATTCTTCAAGATTGTCAACGGTCTCATAAACTATGGCTACACCCACACTAATGGTGAATTAAATGACAAATTCCTTAGATCCTTATCAAAGGACTGGGATACTAAAGTGGTAGCAATCAGATAGTTTGGGAAGCTGCCTGAGATTGACCCTCAAAACCTGTTCAGAAAGCTGCTCTCCTACGGGCTTCAAATGAACACCAGAAAGAAGGAGGAGCAAAGAAACATGACTTCAAGTAGAGAGAAGTCAGTTGCCCTGAATGCTGAAGGTTTGAGGAATTCTAAAGTCATGTCACCAGTTAAGACACGTGCTCCAAACACCACTGAAGACTCTGAGCCAAGCACATCAGGCTCTAAGTTATCTAATGGGAAGTTCTGTAGCGCCCCAAATCTCAATGATGACTGGGCTGAGGAGAGTGGGTCACATGGCCTGGGACACGAGCATGTCCCCAAGCCGTTTCCTACTCTGTATGAGGTACACGATTGGGGATACGAGCGTGTCCATGGCCGTGTCCTACACTCGAGTGCTGGCAGGGTGCTCTCGAGTGAGCTCGAGGAAATACAGTCGATGATCTTTGAGTTAGGTATACGACTTGTGATACGGGCGTGTCCAGGGCCGTGTCCTGCTATACGCTCGATGTTTACTAGAGTGGGCTCGACGAAATGCGCTCGACGATCCTCGAGTGGGGCACATGACCTGTGATACAGGCGTGTCAAGGGCTGTGTCCTTCTCTATACTTGGGCAGACAGATGAACCTGATTTTGAGGAACCTGGCTCTGATACCACTTCAACCACTTCAATTATTCTCACAACAAGTAATGATTGTGAACAATTTAACCACTTAACTGCTTTATTCTGTAAACTTTGGGTGCCTATTTATAGGCTTCCTTTATGGTAACCGGCTGATCCGGTTTATAACAGACTTTTGACTTCTTTGACAGTTGCTGTAGACCGGCTGGATTGGCAGCTGTCATGTCAACCAGTCACTTCTTGAAATCTCACTAACTGTCAGTTAGTGTCGAGACTTTCTGTTCTTAAGTGTCGACACTTATAGACCAAGTGTCGACACATGTTGTGTAAGTGTCGACACAAGTCTACAAGGTGTCGACATAATTCCTTGTATGTCTCGACACAGTTTCTTCTGCATGTGTCGACACTGAAATTGAGTGTCGACACAAGTACTTGCACTTCATTCTTTATCTGTATTCTTCTAAGTGTCGACACATCTCCTTTGTGTCGACACATCTTCATGTGTTGAAACTGTCAAGTGTCGACACTGCTTCTTGGTGTCGACACAAGTCTTCAATCTTGTTTCTTCAGCTGAGTGTCGACACATTCCTTTAGTGTCGACACTTGTACTTATAATATTTTACAACTTTTTTGTTCTTTGCTAAGTGTCGACACAGCTCCTTGTGTCGACACTTTCTTCAAGTGTTGAGTCTTCTGGTTATGTGTCGACACATTGTGCTGAGTGTCGACACAATCTTCAAGTGTTGACTCCTTTGAGTGTGTGTCGACACATTGTGTTGAGTGTCGACACATTCTTCATATTTTGACTCTGCTGATTGAGTGTCGACACATTGTGTTGAGTGTCGACACTTGTACTTAGTCTCTGCAGAATTTTGCTGAGTGTCGACACAACTCCAAGTGTCGACACTTTCTGATGTAGACTCAGCTCTTCTAGGTGTCGACACTTCTGCCAAGTGTCGACACAGCTTTTCTGCATCCTACTACACTGAGTGTCGACACAGCTCCAAGTGTCGACACTTTCTGACTGGTGTCGACACTTCTTCCCAGGTGTCGACACAATGACTCCAAGTGTCGACACTGCATGTCTGGGTGTCGACACAAGCTTTCTCAAGTGTCGACACTTTGCCTCTGGGTGTCGACACATGGACTTAGAAATTTTCAGCTTCAGTCCAGTGTATATCTAACCTGCACAAGTAACTCAAACAAACATCAAATACATTCTGATGTATATCATTGAGTTAGGTGAGGCTTCTTCAAATCAGGTACATTTGACCAATGTACCCAACAATCTCCCCCTATTTGGAGAAGTCATAACCCTTAGTCAATGATATACACCACTCATAATTAAAAATTACAAAATGATGTAAAACATATAAATGACAACAGGGTAAACTTGAACATGTAATAAAGCACACATGTATACTTATTAAACATTGCAGAACAATTAAGAAACACACATATTTCAGAACATTCATACTATATTTATCATATACTGTTCCAATAATGTTCCTTATACATTTTCAATGAAGTATTACAATGTTTTTCACTCAACAGATTACAACAAGCATCAAGTTAATTCCTAATCTAGTGCTGATCAGGTTCTTTAATAACAATGCCTTTTCCAGCTTTAACTTGAGCTTTCACAGCAGCAGCAGCAGCAGGCTCAGCTTCAGCAGTCTTCTTCCCTTTAGAGTCCTTCTTCTTCTGTTCTTCAGCCTTGATCTTTTGTCTTTCAAAATAATGATAGGGCTTAGGAAAGTACTTGCTAGGCTCCACAGCTGTTGGAGGTAGCTTTCCTAACTTAGCCTTCCTTCTATATTGGACAATTGCTTCCTGCCTACTCTCATGCTTTCTCCATTCAGCCTCTGAGAACCACTTGTTCCTCTCATGGGCATTGTCCTTGGCTGCTTTCCAGGCTGTAAGAATTATGTTCCTAGAAGTAGGGCTCCACTGTTCAAAATCTGGCTTTTGCTCAGCAATTTCCCTAAACTTCTTCTTTGACAGCCTAGTTTCTTCTTCCTTGTCCAAAGCCTCTTGCATTGCAGCTGTGATAGGTTGAACAACCTTTTCCAGAATAATATTAGGCTTGCCAGCAGGTGGACTATACATTGTGCTTATATCTGCATGAATCATGTCAAAGTCTGGAGGTGGATAGATTACATCAGCCACTGCTTGTTGCTCACCTCCAAGATATGTTCCTTGAATACCAGATTCAGCTACTTCATTGTCATCACACAGGGGAGGATATCCAAGTGTAGCCCTGATTGAATTTGAAATCCATTTGGCATGCTCAGAACTGGCCTTGACTAACACTCTCTCCCCCTTTATGACTTCTTGGGCTACATGATCTCTCACATCATCTTTCTGAAACCTTATTTGGCTATCCAAATACCTTATGCCCTCTTTGAAGAAAGGTCTAAGCTTTGTAAGCTGTTCTGAAATGACCTTCTGGGAATTTTTTATGGCAGTCTGTACAGCAGCAATCTCTGCTTGAAAGAGTTTATCAAAATCAGCTTTGGCAGCAGCAGAGGAAGTGGAAGGTTCATCTGATTTATTCTTGAGTTCTGTGACTATTGCATTGTGAGATGCAGTCAAATTATCATTCATCCTTAACTGATTCTCCAGCACATAGCCTTGCTTTAGTGCTATATCATCCACTTTCTCTTTGATGGTTTCTTGATGTTTAGCCAGATAGACTACTGCATGAGCACCCTTGGTAAAACAATCAGTCATTTCCCTTTTATTAAGGTTCATTTCAAACCTTATTGACTTGATTTCCTGGCCCAGATCAGATTGTAGTGCTTTGTGCCCTTCATCAACATAAGTTTCTAAAGCTTTCCTTTGTTCATCCATCTTGATTTGCAAGGCAAGCAATAGAGCACTGTAATCAGTGGATGGAGCTTGTTGAACTAAGGAATGTTGAGCAACTGTTTGGAGAGCCTTCTTATAGCTCTGGCTTCTTCTTTTGAAAACAAAGAACTTCTTTTTCTTAGCTTGCTCAGCTTCATCATCTTCAGAGTCTGATGTACTGGCTATATCCACCCTATCCTTAGGGCTGGATTGTTTTTCAGTATGCACATCTTGTGCCTTCTCAGTATCTAGCCTTATAGGCTCTTCAACAACTTCTATGTTTTCCCCCTCACCAGCAGCATTCTTTACTGTATCAGCATCATTCTTTTCCATATCAAAATCATCCTGTTCTAAATTCAGAAATAGATCTTCCATGGTATATTCTGGTGGAGATTGTGCAGGAGATGTACTTGGTTCTTCAACCACTTTATCAGGTATCACAACAGATGTGTCTGGAAGAACAACATCTGGTTCTTGGTGTGCTTGCTGAGTTGGCTGATGGTCATCAGACAAATCAGAATTTGTTCTAGAAAAATTCAAAGTATTAAGATCAACAAGTACCTCTTGAATGAGGAGGGTGGCTTGTTCACTCTCCAGTGTAGATGGTTCTGCTACACCTGGAAGCTCCCCCTGGATGTCAGCTGCCTCCTGAGGAGCAGGTGTCTTCTCTGCAGCCACATCAACTGGACTTTCAGGAGTGAAGACCACATGTTCTTCACTGCCTGAGCTGCTGGAGGACTCTTGAGGCACAGCAGCAGTCTTCCTCTTCTTCCTGGGAGGAGAGTCTTTCTTAGAAGCTTGCTTTTCAGGGGTGGTCAATTCCTTTGACACCAGCACCCTTTCCCATCTAGAGAATATTCTTGAGTCCATCTTCCTCATATGATTGATCTTAGTTCCTGCAGCAGTGCTCATTACCTCTGGAATTGATCCAGCCAGGTAGAGACTTAGTATCCTGCCCAGATTGGGCTTCTTCAGGCTTTCCTTCACTTTTTCATAAACCACCATTGACCAGTCTGTTTTCAGATTGAAGATGATTCTGGTCATGACTTCAAACATGGAGGCAGACACCCTGTCATGTCCTCCTGGCTTGCTTAGTATTACCTTGCCCACTATTTCTGATAAGAACTTGCCTTGATTATTCATACCTTTTCTGTTAAAGACTGATCCCACCTTCATCTTTGGATCCAGTCCACACCAAGTAAGAGCTTCCCTGGTCTTAGAAGCAGTTACTTCCTCTTCATCTTGAACTTTAGGTAGCTGAAGTACCTTTCTTAAAGACTTGGGTGAAATCTTGACCTTGGTGCCATGCACCCTTGACTTAATCCTGTAGCCTGAGTCATCTACAGACGCGCCAGAAAGGAATTCAATGACTTCCTTCTTCCATATTTTCGTTGGTTCTGAAACCAAGAACTCCAACCCTGAATTGGCAATTAGGGTTATTACTGATTTGATTTCTTGGTCGCTGTCGTCAAATGCGCCTCGCACAAGCTCATAGCCTTCGTTTACGTTCTCTTCCAGCTTGGGAGCCATTAGGGTTTTGAGAATTAGTCTTGAGATGAGAGAAATGTCGACACAAGAGTTTAGGTCTCGAAACTTTGAAAGCGTGTCGACAATCAAAGACAGAACCCTATTTATACCTTTCTTGTTTGAAGACGAACAGGCGGGATGAATTTCTAATGATGTGTCGACACTGTCAATAAGTGTCGACACTGACTTATAATGTCTCGACACTCATGTGTCGACACAAATTTAGTCAACAGATTTTATGTGTCGACACTTGGTTAAGTGTCGACACCACTATACTCGACATGTGTCGAGACTTTACTTAGAAAAATTCTGAGTAAAACTTAAGTGTCGACACTTTATTGGATGTGTCGACACCTACTCGACATGTGTCGACACTAACATTCTGAAGTGTCGACACTAACTTCCTAGATGTGTCGACACCATTTTCCTGAAGTGTCGACACTTACTATTCTGTGTCGACATAGACTTGTCTATGTGTCGACACCTTTTTACTTAGCCAATTTTTGTTCTGTATACTCAATCTAAGTTTATCATACCTAGTTCAATTTTGAACTTATTAAACTTAGCTTCTTCTAAGGGCTTAGTAAACATATCAGCTATCTGATTATCTGTTTTAACATATTCAAGTGCAATATCATTTCTTTCTACATGCTCCCTAAGAAAGTGATATTTTATCTCAATATGTTTAGTTCTACTATGAGATACAGGGTTATTAGCTATGGAAATAGCACTTGTAGAATCACAATAAAGTGGAGTTCTACTTACCTGACATCCATAGTCTTCTAGCTGATGTTGAATCCACAGAAGTTGAGCACAGCAACTTCCTGCAGCTACATATTCTGACTCAGCTGTGGAGATGGCCACACTGGTTTGCTTCTTACTACTCCATGAAATGAGTCTTCCACCTAGGAATTGACAGGATCCAGTTGTGCTCTTTCTATCTTCTTTGCATCCTGCAAAGTCTGCATCTGAATAGCCTGTTAGATCAAAATCTCCATTCCTAGGGTACCAGAGGCCTAGATAAGGTGTGCCCTTTAGATATCTCAAGATTCTCTTGACTGCAGTCAAGTGAGATTCTTTGGGGCAGGCTTGATACCTGGCACAAACACATGTAGCATACATAATGTCAGGCCTACTTGCAGTCAAGTATAGTAGGGAGCCAACTATCCCTCTATACAAGGTTTCATCCACAGGTTTCCCTGCATCATCCTTGCTTAGAGACATACTTGACCCCATAGGAGTCTTCATGGTACTGGAGGAATCCATACCATATTTCCTTATGAGTTCTAGGGTGAACTTTGACTGACATATGGACAAGCCACTTTCAGTCTGTTTAACTTGGAGACCCAAGAAAAACTTCAGTTCTCCCATACTACTCATTTCAAATTGACTTTGCATAAGCTTTGCAAACTTTTTGCAAAGGCTACTTTCAGTAGACCCAAATATAATGTCATCTACATATATTTGGACAAGTATTACTTTGCCTCTAGATTCCCTAAGGAATAGAGTCTTATCTATTTTGCCCCTTGTGAACTTGTTCTCAATGAGGAAACTAGATAGGGTTTCATACCAAGCTCTAGGAGCTTGCTTTAACCCATACAATGCTTTCCTAAGTCTATAGACATAATGTGGAAGAGTAGGATCAACAAAACCTGAAGGCTGCTCCACATATACTTCTTCTTTTAAATTACCATTAAGGAATGCTGACTTCACATCCATTTGGTATACTTTGAATCCTTGGTAGGTTGCATAGGCCAAGAACATCCTTATGGCTTCCAGTCTGGCTACTGGAGCAAAGGTTTGATCAAAATCAATACCTTCTTCTTGCCTATATCCTTTTGCAACCAGTCTTGCCTTATTCTTAATGATGACTCCTTGTTCATCTAACTTGTTTCTGTAGATCCACTTTGTTCCTATCACATTGTGATCTTTAGGCTTAGGAACTAAGTCCCAAACCTTGCACCTCTTGAACTGGTTTAGCTCTTCCTGCATAGCTTCAGTCCACTGTGGATCTTGTATTGCTTCTTCAAATTTCTTTGGTTCTATTTGAGACAGAAAACTTGAATATACTGCAGCATTCTGATTTCTGCTCCTTGTCTGAACACCTTGTCTTGGATCTCCAATGATCAGCTCCACTGGATGATCTCTTAGATGCCTGTTGGCTGGAGGCATCCTTACTTCTGGTTGTACTTCTTCAGCATCTTCATCATGCTGAGTTCCTTGAACTTCTTCAGCTCCTGGTACATGTAGTTCTCCCCCTGGACATAAGCCATCTTCTTCTACTTGCTGTCTTGCAGCAGGTACATCTTCTATGGTAAGCTTGTCCATCTTCTTAGAAAGACCTGTGGGGCTGCACACACTACTAGACAACTCATTGTTAATAAGAAGTGTCTCATCAAAAACTACATGCACAGACTCCTCTACAACTTGTGTAGTCAAGTTGTAGACTCTATAAGCCTTACTATTACTGCTGTACCCAACAAACACTCCCTCTTGGATTTGGCAGCAAACTTAGTTAAGTAAGACTTCCCATTGTTAAGTATGAAGCATTTACAACCAAAAATCCTGAAATAGGATAGATTTGGTTTCCTGCCTTTCACTACTTCATAGGGGGTCTTGTTTAACCTTTTAGTGATGGTAGCCCTATTTATCACATGGCATGCAGTGTTTACTGCTTCAGCCCAGAAATATTCTGGTAGTGATGAATCACTTAATAGGGTTCTACCAGCCTCTATCAAGGTTCTATTTTTCCTTTCAGCAATGCCATTTTGCTGAGGTGTTCTAGGTGAAGAGAATTCTTGAAATATCCCATAGTCTTCACATAATTTTGTCATGCTTTCAGATTGAAACTCTGTACCATGGTCACTTCTAATTTTGACCACTGTACAGTTCAATTCATTCTGAATTTGCCTAACAAAACTGTGGAAGACACTAGGTGTTTCAGATTTCTGCTTTAAGAAGAACACCCAGGAAAACCTTGAGTAGTCATCAACAACTACAAAGGTGTAGACCTTCCTACCTAAGCTGTGAACTGGCATTGGACCAAATAGATCCATATGCAAGAGGTATAAACACCTCACAGCATCCTTGTTGTCAATGCTTCTAAAGGTGGATTTAGTCTGCTTGCCCTTTTGACAAGCTGAGCAAATGCCATCTTTGACACACTTAACTTGAGGACCATTCCTCACTAACTCTTTACTAAAGAGTTTGCCAATAGTCTTGTAATTAAGATGAGCAAGCCTCTTGTGCCACTTGACACATTGAGAGACTGTCTCATCAGCTACAAGACAAACTGGAGAACTATTGTTCTCAACCATAATGTCTAAACAATAGACATTTCTCTTCCTATAACCTGTCAAAATGATCTTTTGATCACTTGACCTCTTGATATGACAACCATTTTTAACAAATGAGATGTCATACCCTACATCACTTAATTGACTTATACTTATAAGGTTATGTTTCAAACCTTTAACATAAGCCACTTGAGTAATGGTAACAAGGTTAGAAGAAATGTTACCAAACCCTTTGATGATTCCTTTTTCAGAACCACCAAAGGTCACCTTTGGACCATTTTTGATTGGGATGTAGTCCTTCAGTAGTCCCCTAGTTCCAGTCATGTGTCTGGAACATCCACTATCCAAGTACCATGTAGGGGTATGGCCACTTGGATTTTCCTGCAAAACAAATTAATGAACCTTAGAACCCAATGGTTTCTTGGGTCCTTGGTAACTGTTAGCTTGCAACTTAACAAGGCTACCTACAGGCTTTCCATCAGGTATCTTGTTACTACCTTTGGCACTAACATTGTGCCAACAGTCCAAAGCAAAGTGGCCAATTTTGCCACAGCACCAACATTCAAATTTGTTGTACCTTTGCTTAGGTACAGACTTGGCTGTCTTAACTACAGCAGTCTTAGTGAATGTTGGGGCTTTGCCCTTGGACTTGGACTGATTCTGAACAGTCCTAGCTGGATTAACAAATCCCAGTCCAGTCTTTCCTTTATGATGAACAAAATCATCAATCAAGGGTAGCACTGATTTAGGTTTTGAAAACCTAGCTACTAGCTCTTTCTCCTTCTGAAGATTAATCTCCAGTTTCTTAATTTGATCATTCTTAAATGTAATAGTACCCATCTGAATCACAGTAATGTGTTTCAGCCTGGCCACTTCATTCAGTTTTTGATCATAATTCTTCTCATAATCTATTGCAGCTGCCTTGAGATCAGCAATTTCCTTGGCCAAATTTTTGGCTAAGGTCTTGCTTTTCTTATAGGCTTGCAATAGTACTTGATATTCATCTAGGAGTTGATGAATATCTCCCTCAGACTCAGATATATTCTCATCACTTGATGAAGAATAATCTGACTCTGAACTAGAACTGGAATCAGAACTTTGAGTTAAACCTTGTACCTGACTGGGTCCTGGCTGCTCCAGGTTTTTGGTACTTTCAGTCAAAGCCATCAGTCCTTGGCTTTGACAGTCTTCTTGCTCATAGATAGATTCCATGATCTGCATAAACTCTTCTTCTTCCTCAGCAAATAGCCCAATATAGGCTTCAGCATCTGTCTCAGTGTCTGAAGAAGACATATCTGAAAGAGTCTTCTCATTCTTTGCAACAAAGGACTTCTCCTTCTTTCCTTTGAAGTGTGTTTTCTTTTTGTCACTGGATTCTTTCCTTCTTTCAGGACAGTCTGCAATAACATGGCCCTGTCTATTGCAGCAGTAACAAATTATCTTGGATCCAGTTGCCTTACTAGTCTTGGTCCTTTTCTTGTCCTTCTTTGAAGGCTTCTTTTCCTGATACTGAACCTCTTTCCCTTTGGAAGATGAAGGTCTAGACCTCCACTGTTTCTTCTTAAGGAACTTCTGAAAATGTCTGGTGAATGCAGCAAAGTCTTCATCACTTTCACTGCTTGTAGATTTTGTACTTTCTGACTCTTCAGATTCTGATTCAACTACCTCTGGAGGAGGAGTTGATGACTTGGTCCTGCTCTTTCTGGGTACATCTGACTTAAAGGCAACAGTCTTTTCCCTGTATTCAGTCCTTGTTGACTTTTCTTCTTCTTTTCTCACTGACAATTGCATCTCATAAGATAACAACTTGCCAAAAAGTGTGGGAGGAGAAATTTCTCCCAACTTTGCCATTTCTCTGATGGCACAGATCTTGGTGTCCCAGTCTTTGGTGAGGGACCTTAAGAATTTATCATTCAACTCATAGTTTGTGAACTCTCTTCCATATGACATGAGTTCATTTACAATTCTATAAAATTTCTTGTAGCATTCAGTGATGCTATCTCCTCTTCCTTGCCTAAAGCTCTCATATTCTTGATTAAGCAGGGACTTCCTATCTTGCCTTACTTCTTCAGAACCTTCCATATAGACAATGAGGGTGTCCCACATTTCTTTTGCAGTTTTGCAGTGAATAAGGTTCTGGAAGGTGGCATCATCAATTGCACTAACTATTATATTCTGTGCTCTTTTGTCCATGGTTGCTAGGACAATCTCATCCTTGGTCATTTCAGAGAAATCCTTTGGAGTCCTCTGATTTGCATCCAATACTGAAATCTTCATGGGCACATATGACCCTTCTTTGACTGTGATGTATATCCTAGGGTCAGAGGCTTCCATAAAAAGCCTAACCCTCTCTTTCCAGATCCCAAAGATCTCTTTTCTGCATATAGGTAGTTTCATTGAACCCAACTCCTTATGATTCTCTGAAGAACCCATGTTCTTGATTTTCTTGAAACTGTTTTCTGTTTCCTGACTTATACTGAATCTGCCAAACTGGATCTCCTCAGACAGTTAGTCCTGATTTTGAGGAACCTGCCTCTGATACCACTTGAAAGATATGGTACCTAAACACCTAGAGGGGGGGGGGGGTGAATAGGTGACATAAACCTTTTCTGACTTTTGTTTGGCAGCACAATAGTTTTTCACTGATTACTACAGCTAACAGCAAATACAGAAATTAAGCAGTCAATACACAGCACAGCACAGCACAGAAGACACACTAATTTTATAGTGGTTCCCCAATCTTTGGGTACATCCACTTTCCCCCTTCGCCTATCTAGCAGTGTACTAGATTCGGCCAAACTTCTCCACTAGCTCAGAACCCAACAAGGTTCCTACCTCAGGCCCAAAGCCTTACACTCAGCCAAAAGGCCTACACTCAGCCACCCAGGCCTACACTCAGCCAGTCAAGGCTTACACTCAGCCAATTAAAGGCCTACACTCAGAGTTCTTCAACTCCTACACTCAGGCACCAAGCCCTACCCTCAGCCTTTATAAAATAGGCTTACAATCACTCAGATCCAATGGATCTTACAAGTTTAAAATAGAAATTACAAATGCTAACTCTACAACTCAGAAAGAATGAGAGGAGTTGAGAGTTTCTTGAAGAGTTCTTGGAAGAACTCAGCTTGATCCAAACTGACTTAGCTTTCTTCAAAGCTTCTTGAGTAGAACTAAATTAGTCTGAATCTTCTGCAGTTGATCCTTGATCTCTGCTTCTTGAAATCCAGATGACTCTGAATTGTTCTTCTCAGCCTTAGTTCCAAAGACTGAATCCTTGGTTGGAGCTCTCTCTCTCCAACTACTTAGATCTGCAGTTGGACTGCCTGATCTTCTTGTGTTGATCCTCTATGTATCACTTCTTGATTTAATCTGATCAACCACTTCAATTATTCTCACAACAAGTAATGATTGTGAACAACTTAACCACTTAACTGCTTTATTCTGTAAACTTTGGGTGCCTATTTATAGGCTTCCTTTATGGTAACCGGCTGATCCGGTTTATAACAGACTTTTGACTTCTTTGACAGTTGCTGTAGACCGGCTGGATTGGCAGCTGTCATGTCAACCAGTCACTTCTTGAAATCTCACTAACTGTCAGTTAGTGTCGAGACTTTCTGTTCTTAAGTGTCGACACTTATAGACCAAGTGTCGACACATGTTGTGTAAGTGTCGACACAAGTCTATAAGGTGTCGACACAATTCCTTGTATGTCTCGACACAGTTTCTTCTGCATGTGTCGACACTGAAATTGAGTGTCGACACAAGTACTTGCACTTCATTCTTTATCTGTATTCTTCTAAGTGTCGACACATCTCCTTTGTGTCGACACATCTTCATGTGTTGAAACTGTCAAGTGTCGACACTGCTTCTTGGTGTCGACACAAGTCTTCAATCTTGTTTCTTCAGCTGAGTGTCGACACATTCCTTTAGTGTCGACACTTGTACTTAGAATATTTTACAACTTTTCTGTTCTTTGCTAAGTGTCGACACAGCTCCTTGTGTCGACACTTTCTTCAAGTGTTGAGTCTTCTGGTTATGTGTCGACACATTGTGCTGAGTGTCGACACAATCTTCAAGTGTTGACTCCTTTGAGTGTGTGTCGACACATTGTGTTGAGTGTCGACACATTCTTCATATTTTGACTCTGCTGATTGAGTGTCGACACATTGTGTTGAGTGTCGACACTTGTACTTAGTCTCTGCAGAATTTTGCTGAGTGTCGACACAACTCCAAGTGTCGACACTTTCTGATGTAGACTCAGCTCTTCTAGGTGTCGACACTTCTGCCAAGTGTCGACACAGCTTTTCTGCATCCTACTACACTGAGTGTCGACACAGCTTCAAGTGTCGACACTTTCTGACTGGTGTCGACACTTCTTCCCAGGTGTCGACACAATGACTCCAAGTGTCGACACTGCATGTCTGGGTGTCGACACAAGCTTTCTCAAGTGTCGACACTTTGCCTCTGGGTGTCGACACATGGACTTAGAAATTTTCAGCTTCAGTCCAGTGTATATCTAACCTGCACAAGTAACTCAAACAAACATCAAATACATTCTGATGTATATCATTGAGTTAGGTGAGGCTTCTTCAAATCAGGTACATTTGACCAATGTACCCAACACATGGGCTGGACACGGACGTGTCCAAAGCCGTGTCTGGCACACGGCCTGTGACACAGGTGTGTCACACGGCCATGTACTGGTCTGGATAAGTTAGTTTCTTTGATGATTAAGGTACACGGCCGGTGACACGGGCGTGTCATAAGCCATGTCTGGCCCAGGAAATTGATTTTTAGGGCTTTTCGTGGCCGTTCATTCCTTTCAATTAGGATCCAATAGTTCTGAGATCTCCTTGCTATTATAAGTCCATGAAGATGAGGATAACTCTCTCATTAATAAAGACTTTTCGCTCTTTTTGGAAAGAGGTGGAGAGTGGGGAGAGAAAGGGAGAAGGAGGAGGAATCCGGCTGCCGGTGGTGCTTTAGAGCCCCGAATCGCATGCCGAGTCCAGATTTGTGGAGGCAAGGCCGTTGCGGTGCTTTTCATCTGGCTAGATTTCCATGACTCCAATGCGATCGTCAAGGGTAACGATCTTTCTTCCTTGGACATATGAAGTCCTTAATTAGGGTGGATTATTGAGGGATTCCCCTTGGGTTGATTCTGGATATCCCCGAGATGTCTTGTATGTAGATCCGGAAACGTGAAGTATGGAATAGGCATACTGTGTGAAGCCCATCTGGACAGGTTGGTCTGGATTGGTGATGTTTTATTTTGAACACTAGAGAAGACTCCACGTATAAGTGAATATGTTTGCATATTCGGTGGGTTGTGCCTGTGAAGGGTAGTAGCAGGAAGTACTGGAGTGAAAGTCCAGGAAAATACCCACAAAGTGCTTGTGCTCTATGCTATGAAAGACCAGTGTTTCTGGTACTGCAAATGGTTGAAGGGATTGTTAGATGGTTGATCCAGATAAGGTTAGGGCTAGGGACAGAAAGTGAGTTCTGTCGCTAACGCCGGGCGAGAGTGTGTATCGCTGGCGATGGCTCCTAGCTAACCTGTGATTGTGAAGCCAGTCCTTCGGGGAGAGTGTGGCTATTTATGAGCTTTGTGAGCTCTTGAAAAGGCTTTGTGCCAAACTGATAAGGGAATGTCGTCCCGCATTAGTCCATTCATTGAACAAACGATTTGAGAAACGGGCAAGGGCTGAACTCTATCCGCGTTATGGTTGTCTGCCATGAGTTCCTGGGCACCTGACATTCGGCAAAAATGCATAATGAGAGTCTTAGACCTGCACGCCATCCAGTAGTGGTGCCATGGGGGGCTACATGCCAAATCCCGTGTCGTTACAATAAAACGAGAGGCTTAGGACTCCACACTATTTGGTAGCAATGCTATGGGGGGCTACGGGCCAAATCCCGGGTTGTTACGCTAAGACTAAAGTCTCCGGCTGAAGGCCGTGGAGCGAAATGCTCAAGTTTACAGTTGGGCTTCGGTCCTTGAATGGCGGTGGGCCACTGGTTTATCCGGTACACCAAGAATGTTCCCTGAGTGCACGAAGCATCGGGCCGTGTGGGTGACGTTTGTGATGTGTTGATTGTGCTTGAGTTCACATTGTGTGATATATCTGCTTGTGAAATGCTATGCCTGTTGGGAAGAAATACCACTGCCCCGGGTATGCGGTATGGTCGTTATAAATTGGTCAGCTGAACACTGACCGTTGCTTTGTTTACCACCATGCGGTGGATTGTCCCGTGCAAGTGCAAGATAGCTGAGCAAAAAATAGGGGGCTGAAGCCCTTGCTGTTGCTGCTGCTGCTTTGCTGGCCCTTGAAGGCCAAAGAAGTTCATATGATAGTATTTTCATGTGTGGCCGGCCTGCGTGGCGATGTATGAAAGCCATATGTATAAAGCTTAACTGTAAGGCCATAAGGCCAGACTTGTGGTGTATTTGGACAACATTCCTTCATATTGGTTTATATATTGTGGACATTCTGATGGGTTGAGTTCAATCAACTTAAAAGATTCTTCTAGAATGTTCTGAGTTAGGATGCGCAACTCTGATATTAACCCGTAACTTCGCCGCCTGTTTGTGGTATATGGTGTGGGACCCCGACCGGACCTTCTAATATATATCATGCAACAGATGGGGGTGTTACATTTTGGTATCATCTTGTATCAGTATTTCCCTTTCGAATTCGTGGTCGAATTCTTTTGTGGGGTTGCGAGCACGTGTAAGTGCGACCCACTATAACATTAATGAACTCAAGAACGTCCACTAAGGAATGCAAATACACCTATTTGAGGAACCTGCGCGTTCCTATTTTGTTGTTATTGCTTGTGCAAGGTCGCTAATGTGTGTCTTACCCACCTATAGGTGACTCGTAGTGGTGCTGGGTAGTCTAAGCCCCAGCATTCTGATGAGAGTGTGGCACCAGCTGAGGTGCCTACACCTCCTCCTTCTGCAGAAATAGTATGTTTAGTTGCTGAGGCGCTGTTTGCAGTGATTCATGCACAACCTACAGGGCAGGCACAGCCGGATTTGGTGCCAGAATGGGTTGGTGTACGACCAGAACCTGTTGAGGCTGTTGATACTCGGGCAACTGAACTACAGTTGAAGCAGTTTCTGAGCTTCAATCCTCCTACGTTTACGGGTGTGGAATCCACAACGCAGGCGGAATATTGGTTGTCGCGCGTCAAGCGAATAATGACGACGATAAGGACGGTGGAAAATCAGAAGGTCTCCTTGGCCACCTTCTTGTTGGAAGGAGAGGCTCGACTATGGTGGGACAAGATAAAGTTACACCACTTAGCGGGCATGCAACTAACAGAAGTCTCGATTGAGGAATTTTCGTGACTTTTCTTGGCAAAAAACGTGCCCGCGGCTCAACGCATCGCTATGGAAAATGAGTTCCAGTATCTAACTCAAGGCGAGAGTAGTGTCGATACCTACTTGCATGAGGTTAGACGATTGGGATGCCATATGAGATCTATCTTCGCTGACGAACAACGAAAAACCAATCGGTTCTACGAAGGATTGCGCGATGAGTTGAGATTCCTGTTATCAAGTTCGGTTAACCAAGGGTTTCAGGCGCTGGTGGATACGGCGTGTGCGTTAGAGAAGGATATGAAGCGGGTGCAAGGAAAAAGGGACTTGGCAGTGACAAAGTCCGAGTTTAAAGTGCCGCACCCGGGGAAATCAACGTACTAAAGGAAATTGGGCAAGAGATTCAAGTCTTCTTCACAGGCTCCCTCGAGTGTTGCATCGGGAGCAACTTCGAGGCAGGAGCCTCGAACCTGCTATGCATGTGGTCGAGTGGGGCATATAGCCCGTCACTATTAGTGTGGTCCACCAATAGTTGAAAAGAAGACAACGACGTCATATGCGGATAAGGGAAAGGCAATGGTGGAGTCCACCACATCCCAGGCGCAACCTTGAGTGTATAATCTTGGCCAGTAGGAGGCCATAAAGCAAAGTGATGTTGTCACAGGTACGCGATAACATATTTGATTGCTGTTTTTGCTATTTCATACCTTGTTTGTAGCTTGTGTATGATGTGTTTGTATTAGGCTTTGTCCTGATTCGAGACTATTCGGCGAGATCACTGTTTGATACTGGTGCTTCTCATTCATTTCTATCTGTGGATTTCGTGTTACGGGTCGGTCTACCGATTCGTATGGTGCCAGATAGTGTGAATGTGTTATTACCAAATGGATGTGTAATGCATGCGGATTGGTCTTGTTTTCTGGAGGTACGAATAGGAAGTCGTGATTTCGGATTGGAAGCATCGGTGCTGCCGATATCGGAATTTAATGTGATCTTTGTCATGGACTGGTTTTCGGAGCACCGTGCCTATATCGATGGCAAGTCAAAGGAAGTAACACTGGAGCAGAATACCGAACGAGAAATGAAGTTTGCTGGTATGCAAGGGTCGAGCATGACGTTGATGACTGCTCTTCAAGTGGTAACGACAGATTAGATAGGCACAGAGTTATTCTTCACGCTTGTTGAGGCAGTTGAGCCAAAGGCTAGTGTGCATGATGTTCCGATTATGTCAGAGTTTGTTGATGTGCTTCCGAAAGAGCTTCCGGGATTACCACCACAGCGGGAGATTGATTTCTCGATTGAGCTAGTGCCAGGTGCAAAACTTGTGGCCCGCTCGCCATATCGAGTCACGCCAAAGGAAATGGCCAAACTGAAAGTTCAACTTCAAGAGTTATTGGAACAGGATTATATACGCCCAAGTATGTCACCTTGGAGCACACCTGTTCTGTTTGTGAAAAAGAAGGATGTTAGCCTGCGATTGTGTATTGATTATCGTGTATTGAATAAGTTGACGGAGAAAAATAGATATCCGATTCCACGGATAAATGACTTGTTTGATCAATTGACAGGATTGAGAGTATACTCAAAACTGGATTTGAAATCGGGCTAGTATCAGTTCTGAATTCGGGAAGGTGACATTCCCAAGACAACGTTTGGAACACGCTATGGTCATTATGAGTTTACTATAATGCTGTCTGGACTATGTAATGCGCCATCAGTGTTTATAGATCTAATGCACTGAACGTTCCGAGAGTACTTGGATCTGTTTGTGATTATCTTCATTGATGATATCTTGGTGTACTCTCAATCTGAAGAAGATCATGTGAACCATTTACGGTTGGTGTTGCATACCCTGAGGAGAAAAAAGCTATACGCCAAGTTCTCAAAGTGTGAGTTTTGGCTGTCATAAGTGGCTTTTCTTGGCCATGTGGTGAGTGGAGAGGGCATTGTGGTGGACCCGTCAAACATAAGAGCCATCCAGGAGTGGCCAGTGTTGTCTTCGGTGGCCAAAGTCAGGAGTTTCCTTGGACTGGCATGCTACTATAGAAGTTTTGTAGAAAATTTCTCACTGATCGCTTTGCCTCTGACCATGTTGACGAGGAAGGACCAAAGTTTGTTTGGACGCCGGAGTGTGCGCGAGCTTTTGAATAGCTAAATAGTCGTTTAACCACGGCGCCTGTTTTGACGTCGCCATGTGGTATAGAAGGCTTTGAGATTTATAGTGATGCTTCAGGGAGTGGCTTAGGCTGCATTTTTCTTCAATTTGGAAAGGTCATTGCTTATAGCTCATGCCAGTTTAAAGTGCATGAGTGGAACTATCCCGTTTATGATTTGGAGTTGGCAGCGGTGATTTTTGCACTTAAACTGTGGCGTCACTATCTATATGGCGTGAAGGTGCATATATTCACGGACCATAAGAGCCTAAAGTACTTATTAAATTAGAAGGATCTCAATATGCGACAACAAAGATGGATGGAGTTCCTCAGGGACTACAATTTTGAGATTCACTACACTCTTGGGAAGGGAAACGTAGTCGCAGATGCCTTGAGCCGTAGGACTCCGTTAATGGCAAATTGGTTGCAGATGTATGATGAGTGTCTGATCTAGGAGTTGGAAGCTTTAGAGATTTCTTGTGTTGACAAGAATTTCACAGAACATGCGTGTTTGCACTTGATGGAGGTACAATGTGATCGTGCGGACAAGGTTCGGCGGGCAACGGAACTTGATGAAAGTCTGCAACGCTATGCAGTGGATGGGTCGAATGACAAATTCTCCTAGAATGACGGCCTTTTGCGAAAATATGGTTGTTTGTGCGTTCCAAGTATGGGTAATCTAAGAGAAGAATTGATGTATGAAGCTCACTTTACGAAATACTCAATTCACCCAGGAAGCACAAAGATGTACAAAGATATGAAAAAGTTATTCTGGTGGCTCAGGTTAAAGAAAGACATAGCACATTATGTGGCTAAATGTCAGATCTGTGCCTTAGTGAAGGCTAAATGCCAGAAGCCTGGAGGTTTCCTGAAGTCGCTACTTATTCCGGAGTGGAAGTTTGATGATATTTTAATGGATTTCGTGCATTGTTTGTCGAGGTCTTAATGCGGTAACGATTCGATTTGGGTAATCGTAGACCGGTTGACTAAAGTGGCTCACTTCCTTCCGAACAAGAGAGACGATTTAGTGGAAGTCTTGGCGAAACTCTATGTTGAGCAAATCGTACGATTACACGGTGTTCCCCGTAGAATCGTAAGTAATAGTGACGGACAATTCACATCGAATGATTGGAGGCTAATCCATCAATTGTTGGGAACAAAGTTAATGTTCAGTACGACCTTTCATCCCCAAACTGATGGCCAAACCGAGAGGACCAACAGAACGATGGAGGACATGCTCCGAATTCGCGCCTTGGATTTTGGTAAGAGATGGGAAGATCATCTCTATATGGTAGAGTTTGCCTACAATAATAGCTACCAAGCGAACATAGGTATGACACCGTTTGAAGCTTTGTATGGTCGAAAATGCCGTACACCTTTAGCTTGGGCGGAAGTAGGCGAATCTAAACTATATAAGAGTAAGGAATTCGAAGAAGCTACTTCGACGATACACTCTATTTAGGAGACACTTCTAATAGCCCAAGATTGACAAGCCCAATATTACAACTCCAAATAGCAAAATGTTTAGTTTGCGGTTGGCGATTGGGTCTATTTCAAAATCAAACCCTTCAAGGGCGTGTCCAGGATTCAGCGCTTGAAAAAGTTAAGTCCGAGATATCTTGGTCCATTTGAAGTGGTGGAAAGAGTTGGTGAAGTTGCTTATCGGCTAGCTCTGTCGGATGAATTGAGTGGATTGCATGATGTGTTCTACATCTCAGTGCTTTGAAAAGCCATAAAAGATTCAGCTCAAGTGATTGTGAATGATCGTGTACCGATCGAATTAGGGCTAACGATGAAGGTTAGGCCCATTCAGATCGAGGATAAGGCCAATAAGCAGTTGCAGAACAAGACAATCAGGATGGTCAAGGTCCGATGGGACAACTATGGTCGTGAAGAGCTAACATGGGAGCGGGAGCAGACCATGCATGTTGAGTTTCCCGAATTGTTTGTTTAAACTTGTATAACAGTTTGTGTTGTACATAACATGTTGTAACACATTTGTGGTTGAGAATTTCCCGAGTACTGTATGCAAATTTCGGGATGAAACTTCTTATAAGGAGGGGAGGATTGTAGCACCCCAAATCTCAGTGATGACTAGGCTGAGGAGAATGGGTCACACGGCCTGGGACACGGGCGTGTCCCCAAGCCGCGTCCTACTCTGTGTGAGGTACACGGCCGGGACACGGGCGTGTCCATGGCCGTGTCCGGCACTCGATTGCTGGTAGGGTGATCTCGAGTGAGCTCAATGAAATGCAGTCGACGATCCTCGAGTTGGGTACACGGCCTGTGACACGGGCATGTCTAGGGCCGTGTCCTGCTATGCGCTCGACGTTTACTCGAGTGGGCTCGACGAAATACACGCGACGATCCTCGAGTGGGGCACACGGCCTGTGATAAGGGCGTGTCAAGGGTCGTGTCCTTCTCTGTGCTTGGGCAGACTGATGAACACGGGATGGACACGGGCATGTACAAAGACATGTATGACACACGGACTGTGACACGAGCGTGTCACACGGCCGTGTCTTGGTCTTGATAAGTCGGTTTCTTTGCCGCTTAAGGTACACGGCCTGTGACACAGGCGTGTCACAGGCCGTGTCTGACCCATGAAAGTGATTTTCAGGGATTTTCGTGGCCGTTCATTCCTTTCAATTAGGATCCAACGGTTCTGAGATCTCCCTGCTATTATAAGTCCATGAAGATGAGGATAACTCTCTCATTAGCAAAGGTTTTTATCTCTCTTTGGAAAGAGGTGGAGAGTGGGGAGAGTAAGGGAGAAGGAGGAGGAATACGGCTACTGGTGGAGCTTTAGAACACTGAATCGCGTGTCGAGTCCAGATTTGTGGATGCAAGGCCGTTGCGGTGCTTTTCATCTGGATAGATTTCCATGGCTCCAAAGCGTTCGTCAAGGGTAACGATCTTTCTTCCTTGGACATGTGAAGTCCTTAATTTGGCATATGTATGGGTTTCCCCCACCAAAGGGTGGATTATTGAGGGATTCCCCTTGGGTTGATTCTGGATATCCCCAAGATGTCTTGCATGTAG
Organism: Platanthera guangdongensis; assembly: GCA_039583875.1. NCBI lineage: Eukaryota > Viridiplantae > Streptophyta > Magnoliopsida > Asparagales > Orchidaceae > Platanthera > Platanthera guangdongensis. Next base: position 35,460,517 of record CM077159.1, on the reverse strand, counting down.
ATCCGAAAACATGAAGTATGGAATAGGCATACTGTGTGAAGCCTATCTGGACAGGTTGGTCTGGATTGGTGATGTTTTATTTTGCACACCGAAGAATACTCCGCGTATAAGTGAATATGTTTGCGGATTCGGTGGGTTGTGCCTGTGAAGGGTAGTAGCAGGAAGTACTAGAGTGAAAGTCCAAGAAAATACCCGCAAAGTGCTTGTGCTATATGCTATGAAAGATCAGTGTTTCTGGTACTACAGATGGCTACAGGGATTGCTGGATGGTTGATCCAGATAAGGTTAGGGCTAGGGATGGAAAGTGAGTTCTGTTGCTAATGCCGGGCAGGAGTGAGTATCGTTGGCGATGGCTCCTAGCTAACCTGTGATTGTGAAGCCAGTCCTTCGGGGACAGTGTGACTATTTGTGAACTCTTGAAAATGCTTTGTGCCAAACAGACAAGGGGATGTCGACCCACGTTAGTCTAGTCAGTGAACTAACGATTTGAGCAAGGGCAAGGGCTGAACTGTATTTGCGTTATGGTTGTCCACCATGAGTGCCTGGGCGCCTAGCATTCGACAGAAACGCATAATGAGGGTCTTAGACCTGCGCGCCATCTGGTAGCGATGCCATGCGGGGCTACGGGACAAATACCGGGTCATTACAATAAAACGAGAGGCCTAGGCCTACGCGCCATCCAGTAGCGATGCTCTGGGGGGCTACGTGCCAAATCCCGGGTCATTACGCTAAGACTAAAGTCTCCGGCTGAAGGCCATGGAGCAAAATGCTCAAGTTTGCAGTTGGGCTTCGGTCCTTAAATGGCGGTGGGCCACTGGTTGAGATAATAGTTGTTAACCTAAATCACCTAGAGGGGGGGGGGGGTGAATAAGTGAGTTGTGCATCTTTTGCGAAATAAAAAATCTTAGAACACAGTACAGATCTATCTACTAAAGTATCACAGACGAGACAAGATTTATAGTGGTTCCCCGATCTTGGGTACATCCACTTTCCCTCACCGATCTAGCAATAAACTAGACTCGGCTACTCCACTATCTCGGATTGAAAAACAATCCTACCCGCGGAACAAAGTTCATACAATCTCAATCCAATCCAACTGGATCTACAACTCGGAAGAAACACCTTCCTACAAACTCGGAGTGGAAAACTCTTACACTCGGAGAAAATTTCTCCTACAGAAATAAAGTACAAGTATTGAACGAATACAAACAATGAAATTCTCTGATTCATATCTGAAAATGAAACATGGGCTGGAATCTTCTTCTTGGCGTTCGGCTTTATCAGAAAAGTTGAAGAATGATTCTCGACAACAGTAGATCTGAACTCCTTGCTTCCACGATCGGACAGAAGATGAGTATGTGACAATCGATCTCGATCTGGAGAGCTTTTTTTGTCTATTTCCTCTGAAGATCGAAACCCTTACCGGAGAAGAACAGAGGCGGCGACGGTTTTCGTTCCGTGAAGAGAGAGAGAGAGGAAATAGTGATTATTTTGGAAAGCGACGACTGCAAAACTCAGAGGAATTTTCTTCTTGAAAGATCTGTTTTTCTCATTAGGGTTTGTCGATTAGACAAGACCTTTTATAGGAGTACTAATAACGATCATAATCGATTTTAATGACGGACACTTGGACCAATCATATCACGGTATTGGAAATTCTGTCAAATCTGGACTTAGAAGAAATTTCAGGGAAAATGAAGTCATATACACGAGTATGTATAAAAATACTCGAGTAGGTCTAGGACTACTCGAGTAAGCAGAGAGAAATTACTCGGGTATACAAATCAAGACTACTCGAGTAAGTTGAGGGCAACTAATCGAGTACATATAATCAACTACTCGAGTATCTTAGAAGGACTACTCGAGTACACAAAAAGTTTCTCATGGGAAGGAGTTGAGCTACTCGAGTACAAGTTATACTACTCGAGTAGGCAAAATTGAACTACTCGAGTGGTTAGAGGAACTACTCGAGACAAACACTTAGAAATATTCTGCACACTGGAAAAAACAGCTACTCGAGTAGTTTGGTTTAACTACTCGAGATAAAAGAAATCTACTCGAGTATATAAAAAACTTACTCGAGTATATCTTAACTACTCGACACAGAGAAGATTGTTACTCGACACAGTGTCGAGACTTACTCGAGTATATAAAGTACCTACTCGAGTAAATGACTTGGACTACTCAAGTGTTTTACTTAGAAAAGTTTGGAACTTGAATTCTGGGCAACTCGAGTAGAAAGAATGATCTACTCGAGTAGTTAACTAAGCTACTCGAGTATGTCAATGAACTAATCGAGTGTTTTACTTAACTTCACGAGAGGAAAAATTTTCTTACTCGAGTATGCAGAAGTTTCACTCGAGTATATCTCAAGCAATCTACTCGAGTAGTTAGGGACCTACTCGAGAGAAATACTTAGAAATATTTCTGTCAGCAATTTTCTTCTTCTACTAGAAGGGAATCAGCACCAAGTCTTTACACAGTCCTATAGCTTGAATATGAAGTGTATCCCAATAGAGAGACTACACATGAGTCAACACTTTGGAACACACAATGAGGGATTACACTGTGTTGTCCTGTGTTTGGTGACCCATTGTAGACTGACATTGGTCTACACTTCCCATTGGAGTCCTGCAAACACATAACTCAAGCAAAGCATCAAATACAACCTAATTCATCTTAGTTCCAAGGTGACTTCATCAAATTTGGGTTAATGTGGACATAGTTCCCAACAATCTCCCCCTATTTGTTGAAGTCAGAACCCTTTACACTAAGGTGAATTATAGACATAAAAAGAAGCTAAGTAGAAAATGTGCAAGCAAGCAATAGACTATGATAAAGGATAATAAGAGCAAAAACTTAGAATTATATAAATAAGAATATCCAAAATTTTCATTTCTACAGTCAATCATTCCACCCTCTCAAAGATCCTTGAAGATTAGCCTTGATTCTGTCTGTCTAGTTTCTCTTGTTGTCTTCTCTGGTAGCAGTAGGGTTTTGGATAGTACTTGGGAGGTCTAGGAGGGGCTGCAGGGTTGTTCCTCCCATATTCTCTGTCATAGATTCTTCTTTTTGTCATGGAATTCTCATAAAGTTCCCATTCAGAGGAGCTGTAATGAATGTTCCTGCTCTCATGGAATTCCATAACTAATCTGAGAGTTTCTAAAATCAGGGACTTGGAGGTTGGAGACCAAACTTCAGCATGATCAGTAGCTTTAGTAGGAGCAGTCCTGCTAGCAGAGGGGCCTTCACCATACTTCCTTTTCTTCTTGTAGGTTTTGATCTCTGGAGGAGCTTTGAGGAATATATCTGCAGGATCTTCTTCCCAGTCTTGAGCATAGGTGTCTGGAGGGGCAACTGTGTCTCCAGGCCTGGGAGAGAAAGTGGGTTGTAGAGGAATAGCTGGGGCAGATACATCTGTAGCTAGAGGGTTTAAATGATGAGGAATGATGTTGGGGTCAACAGAAAGGTCTGGTAGAATCTGATTGTGCATCCAGACAGCAGTGTCATAGGTATGAAATTTGACACTCTGTATCTGTGCTAGCACATCATCATGAATTGTCTTTACATGAGCTTCCCATATATCTGACTTTTGAGCAGCTGACTTTTCTACTTGTTCTTTGAGTTCTTTGACCAATCCCTCCCCCTTTCTGATTTCAACAGATAGCTTCTCGATAAAGTCTTCTTTGAAAAGACCAACCTCTTCACAGATTTTCATTTTGTTAGCTTCATTTCTCTTATCTAGCTCTATCTGATTATTTGCAAGGGTAACACCCTGTTCCAGAACATTTCCAACACTAGTGATAATGTGGTCGAGGGCTTTGCCACCAACTTGAAATAAGTATTTAAGCTTGTCAGTATTATGCTGAATTTCAGCAAAGCCTCTGCTCATCTCAGTCTCGAGAGCAGTTACCCTGTCAGTGACGGACTTTAGAGAAGTGTCAAAATAATTTCTTTGTGCTTGAAGAAGAAGTGTAATCTGTTGTAGTAAAATTGAGGAGGGACAATCTATAGCAGCAGCAGTAGAGGGAGCAGCAGTAGGGAGAGAAGGAGTTACCCATAGAGCTATTTCTTCAATGGTCACAGAGCTATCAGCTCTTTTGATAGGAATTACAGCATCCCTTTCTTCTGTACGATGAGGGATGGAGAAATCTAGGTTTCTGAGAGGGGCCTCAGCTGGCTCAGGAGAAGGCTCATCAGAAATAAGAATGGTGTCTTGCTGGTCCTTGAGGGCATCTGGAGATTTGGCTGGAGTTCTGGCTGGAGAATGTACAGGAGACTGTGCTGGAGTGGAGTCCTTGTGACATTCAGAGGATGGAGCTGGAGGAGATAGAGGAGGAATAGGCATCACTTCTTCAGAGAGCTCTGCAATCATAACATCTATGGCAGCAACTGTTGAGAGAAGAGATTCTGGAGGTATCTCATCTAAGGGAGTTGCTGGACTTTGTGGAGTATGAGGTAGGGAAGGAATTGCTAGCTGAGGAGAGGGCTTCCTGACTTGGCTAGAAGGAGCAGGCTCAACCTCACTTAGTGCACCAAAGGAGCTGGCCACATGATGAGGAGAGGGAGATGGAGTCCTGTCCTCTAGAGCTGGAGTCTCTGGAACTTCTGAAATCTTTGCAGCTTGAGCAGGATTCTTCAGCTTGAGTTCCCATCTCTGAATGGAAGAAATGGAGACCTTCTTCATGTGGTGAAAAGGGGTCCCGTTGGAGAAGTTGAATACCTCAGGATTTGTTTCATGGAGGAGCAGAGAGATTATTCTGGCGTAGTTGGGGGATTTTAAACTGTCCTTGATTTTATCCAGAATCAGCATACCAAATTGGAATTTCTTGCGGCAGACAATGGCTTGCATTATGTCGAAGAAATACGATGGAATGTCTCTTATGGAGTTGGTCTTGCACAGTAAAATTTTCCCAATAACATCAACCAGAAATTTGCCTTCTGCGTTCATGTCTGACCTTTTGAAGTACTGAGCTTCAGCTGAAATACCGTAGAATAGGGATGTTCTATCAGAGTCGTCAGCATCTAGGTGATCTTCTTCGTCGACTAGCAACAATCAGAGAAGCTGAGAGACAGAGGTCTTGGTGAGTTTAAGTTTCAAACCTTTCACCTTTGATTTTAGAACGAGTCCATGTCGCTTGACCTTCAGATTTGAAAATAATTCGGCTACTTCTGGGAAGAGAATCCGACAGGGCTCTTGCAGGATGAAGGAAAGCCCTGCGGTATCTAGAAGAATGAGCAGGTTGTGGAAATCGTCTGAAAGCTTGGCAATCCCGACGGTAACGAGTTCCGATCCTACACCAATCTTGGGGACGGCGGCCATGATCCAAAAAAATGGGAAGAGATTCTGTCGCGGGGAAGAGGAAGAGTCGCGGCTCTGCAATTTCTCGAATGAAGATGAAGCGGCGTACGGATACTCGAGTGAATGGAAATGATTTCGTGTAGAGTGATATTTGGAATTTCGAATTTATAAAGCCCTAAGTTTAAGTCTAATCATCTAGAAGAAAATAATTTAAAATACAGGCGGCACGGGAAAAAAATTTGAAAGCCAAACGACATATACACGAGAGGGAAAAGAGGTACTCGAGTACATAGGGAGTTACTCGAGTAGGTCTAGAGAAGGTACTCGAGTATATAGAGAGTTACTCGAGTAGGTCTGGGACTACTCGAGTAGGTCTGTAGAAGGTACTCGAGTAGGTCTAGAGAATCTGAAATGTCTCGAGTAGAAGAATGGACTCACTCGAGTAGGTGAAGTATACTGCACGAGTACTTAATTGCCTTACTCGAGTAAGTTAAAGGACTACTCGAGTAGGTCTGTTGAGTACTCGAGTAGGTACTTTGAGTACTTGAGTAGGTCAGGTTTTACTTGAGTCAGAGAAGGAAGAAACCTTTGAAAAACCAGATTTTTACTAACCTTTTAATTTCCTTTGCTTCCTTGATTTCCCAACTACTCTAATCTTCCTTGTTGAGCATCCCAAGTTCCGTTTTGAAGAATGAGAACTTGGTCTCGTCCAGCGGCTTCGTGAAGATGTCTGCAACTTGCCTGTCTGTGGAGACATATTGGAGATCTATGTCCCCATGCTTTACATGCTCCCGGATGAAATGATACCTTAGCTCGATATGCTTTGTCCGGCTGTGCAAGACTTGATTGTTGGCTATTGCAATTGTGCTGGAGGAGTCGCAAAACAGAGGGATATTCTTGAACTTCATGTTGTAATCCTCAAATTGATTCCTTATCCAAAGTAACTGTGCGCAGCAACTGCCTGCAGAGATGTACTCTGACTCAGTCGTTGAGATTGCGATGCAGTTCTGCTTCTTGCTGCTCCAGGAGATTAGCCTTCTTCCAAAGAATTGGCACGTCCCGGAGGTGCTTTTCCTGTCATCTTTGCTTCCTGCAAAATCTGCATCTGAAAACCCAATTAGTTCGCTGTCATTACTTATTGGGTACCATAAGCCAATATTTGGTGTACCTTTAAGGTATCTCAAGATCCGCTTTGCAGTAGCGTAGTGAGATTCCTTAGAGTTCACCTGAAATCTAGCACAGACACATGTTGAGAATATTATGTTAGGTCTACTGGCAGTAAGGTAGAGCAAGGATCCAATTATGCTTCTGTACTTGGTTTCATCAAAAGGTTTCCCTTTTTCATCCTTGTCCAGAGACATAGTTGAGCCCATTGGAGTCCTCATAGAGGTTGCGTTCTCCATTCCAAATTTCTTAATTAGCTCTTTGGTGAACTTGGTCTGCGAGATGAAAATTCCATCTTCAGATTGTTTCACCTGAAGCCCTAAGAAATATTTCAGCTTGCCCATACTGCTCATTTCGAACTTCCCTTGCATAAGTTTTGAGAACTTTTTGCAGAGGTTGTTGTCTGTAGAGCCAAAGATAATGTCGTCGACATAGATTTGCCCTAGCAAAATCTTGCCTTTAATTTCCCTAAGAAATAATGTCTTATCTATCTTTCCCCTTGAGAACTTGTTCTCAAGTAGAAAGCTAGACAACGTCTCATACCAAGCTCGAGGAGCTTGTTTCAGACCATATAGAGCCTTGTGTAGGAAATAGACATAATCAGGAAAGTTAGGATCAACGAAACCTGGAGGTTGTTCCACATACACTTCCTCCTTTATGTTACCATTTAGGAAGGCAGACTTCACGTCCATCTGATAGACAGTGAAGCCTTTGAAAGCAGCATATGCTAGGAACAACCTTATTGCCTCCAGCCTCGCCACTGGAGCATATGTCTGGTCGAAGTCGATTCCTTCTTCTTGACGATAGCCTTTAGTGACGAGTCTGGCCTTGTTCTTTATGATCGTTCCGTCTTCGTCCATCGTGTTCCTGTAGACCCATTTTGTCCCAATGATGTTCTTTCCTTTGGGTCTTGGAACAAGCTTCCACACATTGCAGCGCTTGAATTGATTTAGCTCTTCTTCCATTGTCATTATCCACGATGCGTCTGAGTTTGATTCTTCAAACTTCTTTGGTTCAACCTGTGAGAGAAAACTCAAATATAAATTCTAATTAGTTGTACCTCTTCGAGTTCTGACACCGTCCCGGGGATCTCCTATGATTTGGTCCATGGGGTGATCCTTCAGATGTCTGAGCTCTAAAGTTCTTGCATCTGGAAAATCTTCAATCACTGGAGTGATTTCTTCATCTTGGATGACTTCTTCATTTTGATCATCAGCCTCTCCAATAGGAGTTGGAGTGGTGATCTTAATGAACTTTTCACATTTATCTTCGGAAGGTTCATCCAAGTTAGTTTCTTTCAGCTTTTCACATGCATCTTCAATGAGCACACTAGATGGATTGCTCTGTAGCAAGCTCGTCTCATCAAATACAACATGTATCAATTCTTCTACTACCAGGGTTTTTCTATTAAATATTTTATATGCCTTACTATGGCTACTATAACCTACAAAAATACCTTCAAAACTCTTTTCGCTGAACTTGGTCGAATGATACTTACCATTGTTGAGTACGAGCATTTACAGCCAAAGATTCTAAAGTATGAGACTGTTGGTTTCCTGCCTTTCAGAAGTTCGTAAGGTGTCTTATCGTGGTCTTTGTTTATGAGTGCTCGATTTTGCACGTGGTATGCAGTGTTGACAGCTTCAGCCCAGAAGTACTCCGATAGTGAAGCATCACTCAACATGGTCCTGTAGGCCTCTATGAGTGTTCTGTTCCTTCTCTCATCCACTCCATTCTGTTGTGGAGTACGAGGAGAGGAAAACTCATGAAAGATACCTAAGCTTTCACAGAATTCTATCATGGCCCCAGATTTGAACTCTGTTCTGTTGTCACTTCTGATTTTGACTATGGAGCAGCTGTATTCATTCTGGACTTGCCTGACAAAATTATTAAAGATGTTGAAGGTATCTGACTTGTGTTTCAAAACGAACACCCACGCAAAGCGCGAGTAATCATTAACAATTACCAACGTATAATCCTTACCTCCCAAACTTCTAATTTGTAGTGGACCAAACAAGTCCATGTGTAATAGATGGAGACATCTGTTAGAGTCATTGCCAATAATGCTTTTAAAGGTAGCCCTTGTTTGCTTGCCTTTTACGCATGCATGACAAGGTCTATCTTTGACGCACTTGAAATTTGGGCCATCACGTACTAAGTTCATTGAAAATAATTTATTAATAGTTTTGAAATTAATATGTGCTAGTCTCTTGTGCCATTGGTCAACAAGAGACGCACTATCTTTTGCTAAAAGACACACTAGTGTAGAGGAATCTATACCGATGAAATTTAAACAGAAAATATTCCTGCTTCGAGTGCCGGATAGAATCGTTTTCATGTTGTCTACGGATTTTATCAAGCACTTATCAGCATGGAATTCAACTATGTATCCTTTATCGCAGAGTTGGCTTATGCTTATGAGATTGTGTTCCAATCCTTCGACATAAGCCACATCCGAGAAGGATACATTGCCGTTAGTAATCATACCATAGCCTCTAGTAATTCCACGGTCTGAACCTCCAAAGATGACCTTCGGTCCGTTCATGACTGGAGTAAAGTTCTGAATGAGGCTTCTAGTCCCGGTCATATGCCGAGAGCATCCGCTGTCCAAATACCAGATAGGCGTTTTGTTGGCCTTTGGACATACCTGCAGTCATAATCAATTTGCCTTAGGAACCCAAACACGTTTGGCTCCTTGGTCTCGGGTTAGAGTACTCCCCCTACGAGTGTTACCATTACGAGCGGTCTTTCTCATATTACTGACATTAGGGGTTGCAGCATTTCTGGAATTGAACCAGCAATCTATGACGAAGTGACCAACCTTGCCACAGCACCAACAGTCAAATCTGTTGTACCTTGGCCTCATAGAAGGATACATTACCGTTAGTAATCATACCATAGCCTCTAGTACCTTTGCCTCATTACCATAAGCCAATATTTGGTGTACCTTTAAGGTATCTCAAGATCCGCTTTGCAGCAGCGTATTGAGATTCCTTAGAGTTCACCTGAAATCTAGCACAGACACATGTTGAGAACATTATGTTAGGTCTACTGGCAGTAAGGTAGAGCAAGGATCCAATTATGCTTTTGTACTTGGTTTCATCAAAAGATTTCCCTTTTTCATCCTTGTCCAGAGACATAGTTGAGCCCATTGGAGTCCTCATAGAGGTTGCATTCTCCATTCCGAATTTCTTAATTAGCTCTTTGGTGAACTTAGTCTGCGAGATGAAAATTCCATCTTCAGATTGTTTCACCTGAAGCCCTAAGAAATATTTCAGCTCGCCCATACTGCTCATTTCTAACTTCCCTTGCATAAGTTTTGAGAACTTTTTGCAGAGGTTGTTGTCTGTAGAGCCAAAGATAATGTCGTCGACATAGATTTGCCCTAGCAAAATCTTGCCTTTAATTTCCCTAAGAAATAATGTCTTATCTATCTTTCCCCTTGAGAACTTATTCTCAAGTAGAAAGTTAGACAACGTCTCATACCAAGCTCGAGGAGCTTGTTTCAGACCATATAGAACCTTATGTAGGAAATAGACATAACCAGGAAAGTTAGGATCAACGAAACCTGGAGGTTGTTCCACATACACTTCCTCCTTTATGTTACCATTTAGGAAGGAAGACTTCACGTCCATCTGATAGACGGTGAAGCCTTTGAAAGCAGCATATGCTAGGAACAACCTTATTGCCTCCAGCCTCGCCACTGGAGCATATGTCTGGTCGAAGTCGATTCCTTCTTCTTGATGATAGCCTTTAGAGATGAGTTTGGCCTTGTTCTTTATGATCGTTCCGTCTTCGTCCATCGTGTTCCTGTAGACCCATTTTGTCCCAATGATGTTCTTTCCTTTGGGTCTTGGAACAAGCTTCCACACATTGCAGCGCTTGAACTGATTTAGCTCTTCTTCCATTGCCATTATCCATGATGCGTCTGAGTTTGCTTCTTCAAACTTCTTTGGTTCAACCTGTGAGAGAAAACTCAAATATAAATTCTCATTAGTTGTACCTCTTCGAGTTCTGACACCGTCCCGGGGATCTCCTATGATTTGGTCCATGGGGTGATCCTTCAGATGTCTGAGCTCTAAAGTTCTTGCATCTGGAAAATCTTCAATCACTGGAGTGATTTCTTCATCTTGTATGACTTCTTCATTTTGATCATCAGCCTCTCCAATAGGAGTTGGAGTGGTGATCTTAATGAACTTTTCGCCTTTGTCTTCGGACGGTTCATCCAAGTTAGTTTCTTTCAGCTTTTCACATGCATCTTCAATGAGCACACTAGATGGATTGCTCTGTAGCAAGCTCGTCTCATCAAATACAACATGTATCAATTCTTCTACCACCAGGGTTTTTCTATTAAATATTTTATATGCCTTACTATGGCTACTATAACCTACAAAAATACCTTCAAAACTCTTTTCGCTGAACTTGGTGGAATGATACTTACCATTGTTGAGTACGAGCATTTACTGCCAAAGATTCTAAAGTATGAGACTGTTGGTTTCCTGCCTTTCAGAAGTTCGTAAGGTGTCTTATCGTGGTCTTTGTTTATGAGTGCTCAATTTTGCACATGACATGCAGTGTTGATAGCTTCAGCCCAGAAGTACTCCGATAGTGAAGCATCACTCAACATGGTCCTGCAGGCCTCTATGAGTGTCCTGTTCCTTCTCTCAGCCACTCCATTCTGTTGTGGAGTATGAGGAGAGAAAAACTCATGAAAGATACCTAAGCTTTCACAAAATTCTGTCATGGCCCCAGATTTGAACTCTGTTCCGTTGTCACTTCTGATTTTGACTATGGAGCAGTTGTATTCATTCTGGACTTGCCTGACAAAATTAGTAAAGATGTTGAAGTTATCTGACTTGTGTTTCAAAAAGAACACCCACGCAAAGCGCGAGTAATCATTAACAATTACCAACGTATAATCCTTACCTCCCAAACTTCTAATTTGTAGTGGACCAAACAAGTCCATGTGCAATAGATGGAGACATCTGTTAGAGTCATTGCCAACAATGCTTTTAAAGGTAGCCCTTGTTTGCTTACCTTTTACGCATGCATGACAAGGTATATCTTTGATGCATTTGACATTTGGGGCATCACGTAATAAGTTCATTGAAAATAATTTATTAATAGTTTTGAAATTAATATGTGCTAGTCTCTTGTTCCATTGGTCACCAAGAGACGCACTATCTTTTGCTAAAAGACACACTGGTGTAGAGGAATCTATACAGATGAAATTTAAACAGAAAATATTCCTGTTTCGAGTGCCGGATAGAATCGTTTCCATGTTGTCAACGGATTTTATCAAGCACTTATCAGCATGGAATTCAACTATGTATCCTTTATTGCAGAGTTGGCTTATGCTTATGAGATTGTGTTCCAATCCTTCGACATAAGCCACATCCGAGAAGGATACATTGCCGTTAGTAATCATACCATAGCCTCTAGTAATTCCATGGTCTGAACCTCCAAAGATGACCTTCGGTCCGTTCATGACTGGAGTAAAGTTCTGAATGAGGCTTCTAGTCCCGGTCATATGCCGAGAGCATCCGCTGTCCAAATACCAGATAGGCGTTTTGTTGGCCTTTGGACATACCTGCAGTCATAATCAATTTCCCTTAGGAACCCAAACACGTTTGGCTCCTTGGTCTCGGGTTAGAGTACTCCCCCTACGAGTGTTAGCATTACGAGCGGTCTTTCTCATATTGCTGACATTAGGGGTTACAGCATTTCTGGAATTGAACTAGCAATCTATGACGAAGTGACCAACCTTGCCACAGCACCAACAGTCAAATCTGTTGTACCTTTGCCTCATTATCTCCTGCTTGACCTTTTGGAATTGTGGTCTAGCAGGGGCATCATTCTTGGAGGAGGATGCCTCATGATGATGGCAATCACATGGCTTCTTCTCCTTTATGGGCTTCTCTACAACATGCTTCGTCTTTGGTGCCTTCTTAAAGTTATGCCCATGATTGAAAGGTCCATAACTCTGAAGAACAACTTCTTCATAAGATGTCTTAAAGACACTTTCGCCAAAGTTTCGGGGTCGAGCCCATCCTTGATAGCGGGACTTTGGCTCTACATAGGTAGGCCTAGCAAAGTGCCCGTAGGATGAGTCAAAATCAAACTCATTTGATGGAAATATGACCTTTTTGAATGTAGTTTGATCTTGAGGGACTTTCCCTTTCTCTTTGGCTAAGGCCTCTTTGGCGGCCTTATTGTTCCGTTGATTCTTGTTTCTCCTAGAGGATTTACTAGGAGCTTCTTCATGGCCTAGTCCATCTCCCTTGGCCTTTGCTGAGAATTCAACAACGAATGGAAGAACGGTCTTGGGCTTCGAGAAACTTTCAACCAGTTTCTTTTCAGCTGCAAGTTGGGCTTCCAATTCCTTGATGATTTTCTCTTTGAGGTCAAGGTGCTCAAGAGCCTTGTTATATTCTTCAATTGCATTATTGAAGTTTTCTTCGAGGGAGTCAGTCTTTGCGACTTTCTCTCTCAAGATGCTCTCTTCGGCTTTTAGAGATTTGATCTCTTTAGCCTGAGACTTCACGACTCGATAACATTTGTCGTAAGCCATGATTAACTCCTTGTACTGGGCCATTAGCTCTGACTCATCGTTAGAGGAGCTTTCCTCACAATCATGTTTAGAGACTTCAGAATCTGAAAGAGGGGTATGAGAGTTTACCTTCCCAGAGAACTGGTGTCACAACCCGCATTTCCTCAACGAGTACCTCGTATCAGAGCAAGAGGAACTACGGGTTATGATGCCACGTCGTACAGGGGATAACTGTACACGCTCAGGCAACCCTTGACGCTTACTTTATGAGTTGAAATTCAACTGTTAAATGCAAGAAAACTATTTCATTTGATGGCCGTATCCCTCGGCCTTAGGGATCAAAACTGTATTTGTACGCGGCGGAAACACTTTGTTTATTTATGACGATCTCCTATATGCAGTCTATAGTGATACTACTATAAGAAATCATCTTTGTTTACGTCATTTGGAAAATATGTTTTAGTTAATCAAAACATGTATGCATGATATACAATAGTAGGTTTTGTTAACTTCAAAATATCTAATGCAACCTACCATAAATCCGTCCCAAAAGCAAGTAAATATCATTCCATCCAAGTGAGTCACATTAGCAGTCTAGTTCATATTTAACACAAAAGAAAACCCACCAAATGGGCGCCAACAAGCTGACACGAACCCATTGGGGGTGAAAGTGTGTCTGTACAGCAAAATTAAAACTACCTTGCTAAAGAAGCTCGACAAGCTCCACAGAAACTCCACCAATAACTCTAGCCGCTTAACCAGCTACAACCTGCACCTGAGGCATTCAAGAAAGAATACCTCAGCAACCATCAAAGCTATACAAAAGAAAGCAGGAATGTCATAAACTATAACGAAGGGGCTTACCGACCCCACAGAAATGTTTTATCTAAGTAACATGAGTGAACAAAAACAAGTGGAAAACGTACCAAGACACATGCCAAACGCACCAAGTGCGTATAAGTTCATCAAGTCCTGCTCAACCCGCAGGAGCAAAAGGCAAAACACATGCCCATTCCATCATTCATAGGACAAGAAACTACTACACAAGTGAAGCATAAGCAGCGGTTAAGTTCAATTCCGCAAGGGTCTTTCGGTGGCGGCCCTAAAGTGGAACGCACCAAACAAAACTAGCCCAAATCGGGGCCAAAGTGGTCTCTCTAACCACAAAAACAAAACCCGGTGGCCACAGGCTGAAACCACACCACCCCTTGCAGAATTCTCACACAAACGCTCCTGCCATGGTTCACAAATTCGCCTCGCAAAACGCCCCATAACCCGAGGTAACACGTTGCCTTTCATCGTCCCCAAACATGACTACCGATTGCCAACGTAGAGTTTGATGAATTTCATCACATAAAAAGGATCACACACTTTTTATCAAAGAAGACACATGATAGAGTTTGCTTAACCGAAGTACATAAATCACATGTTTAGAACAAGAATCATATGCTTTGATCAAGGAAAAGTCACATAATTTTGAAAGGCTCCATGAACATGAGCTACATGAATCATATGAACAAAAGAGACTACGTGAATCATCCTGAACAAAACTAAGCATGGAACATCATATTCATTCAGCATAGGGAAATTCAAGAGCATAATAAGGCTAGTGAAGAAGAATCCAACACAAGAAAATCAAGCTAGGAAAATTGAAAGAGAAACACTAGCTATGTTGGCATAATCAAAATCAAGAAAGAAGATTGGCAAGGGTGAAGAACACCGCTTGCCTGAACCGAGACGATGCTGCGACGGCTGCTCCTTTCTTTCCTTGCCTTGCTTGAGCCTTGCTCCCTAGAGTTCCTTGTTTGGAATGAGGAAGAAGATGAAGAGAAGATGATATGAGGAGAAGAAACTCTGTTTCGGCCTTAATTCGTCCAGAACAGAGCTGGGCCGTTCGATGCAGAATTAAGGAAATGAACGGCACAAAAAAACTGGAAAAAGTCGATTTTCGGGCCGGTCACGCCCTGTGTCACGCCCGTGACACAGGGCGTGTACCTTAAGCGGCGCAGAAAGTCGGCAATTACAAGTTTATCCACACGGTACACGGCCGGGTACACGGCCATGACGGGTCGGTCACGCCCGTGACCTAGGGCGTGTAGCCAGTGTCTTGACACCTCGTCGACACAAAGTGTCGACACACGACACAGCATGACAGACCCTGTGACACGCCCGTGTCATAGGCCGTGTCCCCTCTCTCGACACTCGACACTCGATACTCGACACTCGATACTCGACACTCGACAAAGAGGGACACGGCCCGTGACACGCCCGTGTCACGGGGCGTGTACCCCATTCGTCGAGCTCAACTCGACACAAGAAAAATTGTCGAGTCAAGGAGGTCACGCCCAAGTCACGGCCTGGGTCACGCCCGTGTCAGGGGGCGTGTCTAGCACAAAAATGACCATTTTCCCTGTTTTGAAAAATGTTTCTGTGACGTCCTAGACCATTTTTGCCTTAAACACTTTTTACCCTTTTTTGTTTCCTGAACCAGCAACTTATTTTGAGCAACATTACCCGGGCGCGAAAAAGTGCAAGCATTCCCTAAGAGGCCTCACCGAGTCCCTAATTTGGACTCCGGTTTGCTGGGGAATCGTGCAACTCAGCAACCAAAACAGCCACTCGCAAGCCCGCGGGAAAAACCATGCTCAAACTACGGTCAAAGCCAACGTAACGCCCATCATGCGTACGCAATCAAAAAATCCGGGGCGTTACAATCACTCCCCCTAACAAAAAGTTTCGCCTCGAAACTTTTCACAAAAACAAATACATAAGCAAACCAAAACATGAATGCAACCAAACACCAAGTCACATACCAGCTTATCTATAGGAACAAATGAGGGTGAGCCGCCCTCATTGTTGACTCGAGTTCCCACGTCGCGCTTTCCACATCCTGATTTTTCCATAGCACCTTCACCATAGGAATCTTCTTTTTCCGCAACACGCGATCTTGGGAGTCCAATATCCGGATGGGCATCTCCTCATACGAAAGGTTGGGCGCTAATTGCGGCACAACGTCCAACACTTGCTTGTCATTCCGCACACACTTGCGAAGTTGGCTAACATGAAACACATTGTGAACACCAGGAAAGTTCACGGGTAATTCTATTTTGTAGGCGGATGCTCCAACTCGCGCAAGAATCGTGAAGGGACCCACAAATCTTGGGTCTAATTTGCGCTCTTTCCCAAACCTTTTAATCCCAACCATTGGGGAGACTTTCAAGAAAACGGAATCCCCCACCGCAAATTCTAATTCCGACCTTCGTCGGTTGGCATACTTTTCATATCGCTCTTGGGTAATTCGAAGTTTCTCCCGAATAAGTCGTACTGCAACTTCCATGTCCTCGAGCGCCTCTGGACCCAACAAAGGCCGCTCGCCAACCTCAGCCCAAAATAGTGGGGTCCGACATCGTCGCCCATATAAAGCTTCGAACGGAGCCATTTGCAAGCTTTCTTGATAGCTGTTATTATACGCGAATTCCATAAGCCGCAAACGTTCATCGCATGCTCTGCCATACTCAAGAATGTAGCATCGAATCATATCTTCCACAATTTGGTTTACTCTTTCGGTTTGACCATTCGTCTGAGGATGATAAGCCGTGGAATATCGCAAATCTGTCCCCAAACCCTCTTGTAGACTGCGCCAAAAACGAGAGGTAAAGCGGGAATCTCGGTCTGAAATGATATTCATAGGCACACCATGCAGTCGGATGATCTCATTCAAATAGAGCTCCGCTATTGTCTTCATCGGGTAGTTGACCTTAAAGGGTATGAAATGAGCACACTTGGTCAACCTATCCACGATCACCCACACGGAGTCATGTCCTCATGGAGATCTTGGTAAACCGGTAATAAAATCCATTGCGATGCTTTCCCACTTCCAGGTTGGAATCTCCAATGGTGTCAACTTGCCACCAGGCCTCCCATGATCAGCTTTTACCCGCTTGCACGTATGACATTCCGACACAAATTGCGCTATATCTCTTTTCATTCCATACCACCAGACAATTTGTTTCAAATCACGGTACATTTTGGTTGAGCCTGGATGGTAGGCCATACTTGAACCATGTGCTTCCCGACACACCATCTCGCGAATATCTCCAACCGCGGGAATACAAAATCGACCACGATACTTTAACGTGCCCGTACCATCAATCGCAAAATTTGGTAATTCAACCTTTTCAGTCCGAAGAAATAAATGTAAAAGATCAGGATCATCTTTTTGATGTTGTCTTGGAAGCACCAGCCATGACGGTTCTTCTATTGCCGAATGACTTTGCGGGTCATATTTGCCCACAGAAATATCCATCAATAGAAATTCCTCCACAAGATGGTCGACGGAAAGATGAAATAATTTCCCCATCTTCCGACTCAAAGCATCGGCTACAACATTCGCTTTCCCCGGATGATACTGAATGTCCACATCATAATCAGCTACATACTCAAGCCATCGCCATTGGCGCAAATTAAGTTCTTTCTGCGTGAAGACATACTTCAAGCTTTTATGATCTGTAAAGATTTTATACTGTGCACCATACAGCAAGTGTCTCCACAACTTCAATGCAAATATCACCGCTGCAAACTCCAAATCATGCGTTGGGTAGTTCTTTTCATGGCTTTTCAACTGCCGAGACCCATACGCAATCACCTTCTTGTCTTGCATTAACACACATCCAAGTCCAACGTGCGACGCATCCACGAACACTTCATAATTCTTTCCTTCTGTCGGCAAGATCAACACAGGAGCGGTACATAACCTATTTTTGAGTTTCAGGAATGAGGCCTCACACTTATCATTCCACTCAAATGCCACATTATTCTGGGTTAAGCGAGTCAAAGGTGCGGCTAACGTAGCAAAACCTTCTACAAATCTGCGATAATAGCCGGCCAAGCCCAAGAAGCTTCGAATCTCCTTGGGTGTCTCCGGTCTTCTCCACTCCATAACTGCAGTAATCTTTTCAGGATCCACTGAAATACCATGATGATTAATGACATGACCCAGAAAGGCAACTTGCGGCAACCAAAACTCGCATTTGCTTAGCTTGGCGAATAACCGTTGATCTCGCAAAGTGGCCAATACCAATCGCAGATGCTGTTCATGCTCCTCAGCACTCCGGGAGTAAATAAGAACGTCATCAATAAAAACCACCACAAATTTATCCAAGTAGGCCTTGAAGACCCTGTTCATCGGATCCATGAAAGCGGATGGTGCATTGGTCAACCCAAACGACATCATAAGGAATTCAAAATGGCCATGCCTTGATCGAAATGCGGTTCGCGGAATATCAGATTCCCGGACCTTGAGCTGATGATAGCCCGAGCGGAGATCAATCTTCGAAAATACGGAACTGCCACGCAGTTGATCAAACAAATCATCGATTCTTGGCAGTGGGTACTTGTTTTTAATTGTCACCTTGTTCAACTCCCGGTAATCGATGCAAAGCCGCATCGACCCATCTTTCTTCTTCACAAATAACACTGGTGCACCCCAAGGTGATGAACTCGGCCTGATAAACCCCTTTGCCAACAAGTCATCCAGCTGTGTATGCAACTCTGCTAGCTCACGCGGGGCCATCCTGTACGGCGCTTTCACAATCGGTCGCGTACCCGGCTCCAAATCAATAACAAACTCGACATCACGATTAGGGGGTAGACCAGGAAGGTCAGTCGGAAACACATCTGGAAATTCACGCACAACATGAATCTCCTCCAAACGCGGCAAAACAACACTAGTCCCCACAGCGGAGACAAAACAAGCAAAACAGTTGGAAACAAATAACGTTCGAACACATACCGCCGAAATCCCTGGAGAATCCTGGCAAGAATCACCATACACACTTCCTGGCTGACCATCGTCTTTGATAAAATCCAAGCGCTTTCCTCTGCACTGGATGACGGCGTCATAGCGGAATAGCCAGTCCATGCCCAGAATGACGTCAAAATCGTCCAAATCGATCACCTTGCAATCAACCCTTGCTATGAAATCCCCCAACAAAATGGGACAATCAAGAAGACCCCAGTTAGCCACCACAGAAGCACCGGAAGGAAATTTCACCAAAAATGCATTCCCCACTCGATCTGGTGTCAAATGATATCGATCCAGAAAGGTTCGAGCCACAAATGAATGGGTCGTGCCAGAATCAAAGAGAACACGCGCCCAACGGTTCTTTACCTTAAAGTTTCCTATAAGGTATATATGCTATGCTAAGAACTACACATAAAAGACATACACAAAACATGAACCAGAGGACGGAATCGAACCTGAGATAACCTGCGGTGACGTCTGCGCTTCCTCTGAAGAGACCACATTCAACTTCCCTTTGCCTTTATCCAAGCGCGGAGGCGGAGGCAAAGCCTGGAGTGGTGCGGGTTGCAACACAGCTTGAATCTGCGGGCACCTTGTGCGAAGATGTCCTTGTCTGCCACACTGGAAGCACACCTTGTCTTTGGCCCAGCAGCGGCCCACATCATGACCTCTTCTCCCACAAAATGTACACGCCAAGTCTCTGGTTGGCGCACCCTGAATGGCGTGCACCCGCTCCTTCTTCTGCATCCCCAACCGCTTGAAACATGTCTCAAATGGGTGACCGACTCGGCCACAAAAGCTACATATTTCCTTCTTCTTCTTGACGTCTGACTCGTGGGACATTTTCTCTCCCACCAGCTGTCTCTTGCCCTGCCTCATCTGCTGCCCTCTTTGTTGGGCATTTTCGATGGCTTCAACCTTTAACGCAGCCTCAACCACAGCGGTGTAACTTGTCGCTCCATAAGCACTTGCGAACTGCTGCACTTCGCTGCGGAGCCCGCCCAAAAATCGCTTTACTCGATCAGCTTCCGTCGTCACCAAGCTCGGGGAGAACCGACTTAGCTTGCTAAACTCCATTTCATACTCACTAACTGTGAGTTTCCTCTGCTTCAAATACAAGAACTCATTCATCAGGCGGTCCCGTTCAACTGTCGGTAGAAACTTACGCCGTAACATTTCTTTAAAGGCTTCCCACGAACAGCCCGCCCCTAGGTTTTCTTTTTCTCGCAACCACCAACCTTTCACCAACCCTTTCAGTTGATAGGCAGCAAGCATCACCTTCTGGTCCTCAGTAACGCCAGAATAAACAAACATTTCTTCCAACGTAATCACCCAATCATCCAAGAGCACAAATTCTGCTTTTCCATCATACGTCGGTGGTCCAAGTCGCTGAAACTACGAGATGATAGTCATCGCAGGAGGAACCACAACTGGGGGTGTCACTGCCACTGAAGGAGTCGAACTAGTGGGGCCTCTAACCGTCTCTTGCCCTCTTGGTGCCAGCCCAGACATCGCGGATGACATAGCTTGGAGCTGGGACTGTACCTCCTGCACCTGCCTCGTCAAAGCCTCATTACTTTGGCGTAAACTATCCATCAGGGCATTATTCTGCGCGCCAGAAGACTCGCCCTCGGATTGGGGAGTTTGCCTTGTCACTGGATGCTTCGACATCCTATTAACACGTTCACTCTAGTCAAGCTCAAACCCAACAAAACACACAACGGCTATGTACAGACCATACATAAAGAAATATGAACATCAACTGCTAACTTGCTTTGGGAGTTTGAGAATGATGGTATGCCTAGCCTAAAGATGACTCACCGTCATCCCACTAACTTGTGCCTAAACCATGAATGCATGACTTTCTTTGACCCAAAACCATATGTGTACAGGTGTCATCATGTAAGTCTTAGCTTGGCACGTTGTGCTCATGCAATGTTATGTTATGCGTGCTGTGCTATGCATTCTAGAAAAGGCCTTAATGCATGCCATGAGCGGTCGTACGCATCACAATACTATGCATCCCATACTACATAGCATTGCATGCAACGAATAAAAGAAAACGTGCTAGTCGCATCCATGTGGTGAGGTTATGCATCCCATACTACATAACCCTCACATGTTGCCCCTATGGTGGATCCATATACAACCATATATTATGCATCCCATACTACATAATATGCCCCGTATACTTCTGTTCATGCCATGAGTGTAGTGTACGTGCTTCGGTCAAGACATACTGATGGCACCTCGGTGTGTGTATGAGATGATGCTTACAAGCACAAAATAAAAGGGAAAGTTTGCCCGACCAAATGTCAAGCAAACCTCCCTCTGATACCAACTGTCACAACCCGCATTTCCTCAACGAGTACCTCGTATCAGAGCAAGAGGAACTACGGGTTATGATGCCACGTCGTACAGGGGATAACTGTACACGCTCAGGCAACCCTTGACGCTTACTTTATGAGTTGAAATTCAACTGTTAAATGCAAGAAAACTATTTCATTTGATGGCCGTATCCCTCGGCCTTAGGGATCAAAACTGTATTTGTACGCGGCGGAAACACTTTGTTTATTTATGACGATCTCCTATATGCGGTCTATAGTGATGCTACTATAAGAAATCATCTTTGTTTACGTCATTTGGAAAATATGTTTTAGTTAATCAAAACATGTATGCATGATATACAATAGTAGGTTTTGTTAACTTCAAAATATCTAATGCAACCTACCATAAATCCGTCCCAAAAGCAAGTAGATATCATTCCATCCAAGTGAGTCACATTAGCAGTCTAGTTCATATTTCACACAAAAGAAAACCCACCAAATGGGCGCCAACAAGCTGACACGAACCCATTGGGGGTGAAAGTGTGTCTGTACAGCAAAATAAAAACTACCTTGCTAAAGAAGCTCGGCAAGCTCCACAGAAACTCCACCAACAACTCTAGCCGCTTAACCGGCTACAACCTGCACCTGAGGCATTCAAGAAAGAATACCTCAGCAACCATCAAAGCTATACAAAAGAAAGCAGGAATGTCATAAACTATAACGAAGGGGCTTACCGACCCCACAAAAATGTTTTATCTAAGTAACATGAGTGAACAAAAACAAGTGGAAAACGTACCAAGACACATGCCAAACGCACCAAGTGCGTATAAGTTCATCAAGTCCTGCTCAACCCGCAGGAGCAAAAGGCAAAACACATGCCCATTTCATCATTCATAGGACAAGAAACTACTACACAAGTGAAGCATAAGCAGCGGTTAAGTTCAATTCCGCAAGGGTCTTTCGGTGGCGGCCCTAAAGTGGAACGCACCAAACAAAACTAGCCCAAATCGGGGCCAAAGTGGTCTCTCTAACCACAAAAACAAAACCCGGTGGCCACAGGCTGAAACCACACCACCCCTTGCAGAATTCTCACACAAACGCTCCTGCCATGGTTCACAAATTCGCCTCGCAAAACGCCCCATAACCCGAGGTAACACGTTGCCTTTCATCGTCCTCAAACATGACTACCGATTGCCAACGTAGAGTTTGATGAATTTCATCACATAAAAAGGATCACACGCTTTTTATCAAAGAAGACACATGATAGAGTTTGCTTAACCGAAGTACATAAATCACATGTTTGGAACAAGAATCATATGCTTTGATCAAGGAAAAGTCACATAATTTCGAAAGGCTCCATGAACATGAGCTACATGAATCATATGAACAAAAGAGACTACGTGAATCATCCTGAACAAAACTAAGCATGGAACATCATATTCATTCAGCATAGGGAAATTCAAGAGCATAATAAGGCTAGCGAAGAAGAATCCAACACAAGAAAATCAAGCTAGGAAAATTGAAAGAGAAACACTAGCTATGTTGGCATAATCAAAATCAAGAAAGAAGATTGGCAAGGGTGAAGAACACCGCTTGCCTGAACCGAGACGATGCTGCGACGGCTGCTCCTTTCTTTCCTTGCCTTGCTTGAGCCTTGCTCCCTAGAGTTCCTTGTTTGGAATGAGGAAGAAGATGAAGAGAAGATGATATGAGGAGAAGAAACTCTGTTTCGGCCTTAATTCGTCCAGAACATAGCTGGGCCGTTCGATGCAGAATCAAGGAAATGAACGGCACAAAAAAACTGGAAAAAGTCGATTTTCGGGCCGGTCACGCCCTGTGTCACGCCCGTGACACAGGGCGTGTACCTTAAGCGGCACAGAAAGTCGGCAATTCCAAGTTTATCCACACGGTACACGGCCGGGTACACGCCCGTGACGGGTCGGTCACGCCCGTGACCTAGGGCGTGTAGCCCGTGTCTCGACACCTCGTCGACACAAAGTGTCGACACTCGACATAGCTTGACACGCCCTGTGACACGCCCGTGTCACAGGTCGTGTCCCCTCTCTCGACACTCGACACTCGATACTCGACACTCGACACTCGACAAAGCGGGACACGGCCCGTGACACGCCCGTGTCACGGGGCGTGTACCCCATTCGTCGAGCTCAACTCGACGCAAGAAAAATTGTCGATTCAAGGAGGTCACGCCCAGGTCACGGCCTGGGTCACGCCCATGTCAGGGGGCGTGTCTAGCACAAAAACGACCATTTTTCCCTGTTTTGAAAAATGTTTCTGTGACGTCCTAGACTATTTTTGCCTTAAGCACTTTTTACCCTTTTTTGTTTCCTGAACCAGCAACTTATTTTGAGCAACATTACCCGGGCGCGAAAAAGTGCAAGCATTCCCTAAGAGGCCTCACCGAGTCCCTAATTTGGACTCCGGTTTGCTGGGGAATCGTGCAACTCGGTAACCAAAACAGCCACTCGCAAGCCCGCGGGAAAAACTATGCTCAAACTACGGTCAAAGCCAACGTAACGCCCATCATGCGTACGCAATCAAAAAATCTGGGGCGTTACAACTGGGGCTCTTGATCATCATCTGTTTGAGCCATTAGCCCAAAATACGCTTCTTCTTCTTCACTTGACTCAGATGAGTCGGAGTTGCTGAGAGTCTTGCTCTTTTTGGCTATGAGGCTCTTCTCTTTCCTCTTCTTGTTTTGTGAGGATTTCTTCTCATCTCTTCTACCACCCTCCTTCTTCTTATGAGGGCAGTCAGCGATGACGTGACCTGACTTATTACAACAATAGCAAATGATGTCAGTCGAAACATATTTGTTCTGTTTGGAAGAATACCTGTCATGGCTACTTGAGCCTTTTCTTTGTCGATCACCATCGTGTCGTGATCTTCTATAGGAGGAATCCTTGCCTTTCCATTGCTTTTTCTTATTCAAGAATTTCTTGAACTGTCGTGAGAGCAGTGAGAAATCTCCTTCTGATAGCTCAGAGCCTGAGGTGCTTGGCTCTGAAGTTTCTTCTTCTTTACTAATCTCTGGTGCTGGAGCAGGGGAGGCAGCCTTTGTCTTTATGGAGGTGTCCGCTTTTAGAGCAATAGACTTTTCTTTGAGAGCAGACCTTCTCTTCTCTTCTTCAGCTTTACTGGTGTTGAGTTGAAGCTCATATGACATAAGCTTCCCGAAGAGATTTTGTGGGTCTGTCTCAGCCAGCTTCCCAAACTCCCTGATGGCACAGACCTTGTTGTCCCATTCTTTGGTCAGGGATCTCAGGAATTTGTCATTCAGTTCTCCATTAGTGAATACTCTGCCATAGACCCTTAGGCCATTCACTATCTTGAAAAAGTTCTCAAATGTATCAGCAATGGTCTCTTTGCTTCCCTGTCGGAAGGCTTCATACTTCTGATTGAGGAGAGATCTCCGATCATCCCTCACTTCTTCTGTTCCCTCCATTAAGGTAACCAAGGACTGCCACATCTCCTTTGCAGATTGGCAGTGGATTAAGTTTTGCAGCATTGAGTCATCAACTTCACTTGCTATAATGTTTTTAGCTTTCTTGTCCAGTGAGACAAGTGCAATCTCGTGCTTGTCTAAATCCATCAGCTTCTTTGGAACCTTCTTGGTAGGGTCTATAGTGGAGACAGTCATAGGGACATAAGGACCTTCTTCAACTATCATGAAGATCCTCGGATCCACAGCTTCCATAAAAAATTTGATCCTTTCTTTCCACATGGGAAAGTTGTTCTTGTTGCACAGGGGAAGCTTGGCGAAATCCTTTGCTTTGTCCATGATAGATAGATCTCAATTAACAACTATATGCAGGAACTGATCAAGGTGTTAACCTTTTAACGATCAACCTGCCTCTGATACCAATTGAAAGATAATAATTGTTAACCTAAATCACCTAGAGGGGGGGGGGGTGAATAGGTGAGTTGTGCGTCTTTTGCGGAATAAAAAATCTTAGAACACAGCACAGATCTATCTACTAAAGTATCACAGATGAGACAAGATTTATAGTGGTTCCCCGATCTTGGGTACATCCACTTTCCCTCACTGATCTAGCAATAAACTAGACTCGACTACTCCACTATCTCAGATTGAAAAACAATCCTACCCTCGGAACAAAGTTCATACAATCTCAATCCAATCCAACTGGATCTACAACTCGGAAGAAACACCTTCGTACAAACTCGGAGTGGAAAACTCCTACACTCGGAGAAAATTTCTCCTACAGAAATAAAGTACACGTATTGAACGAATACAAATAATGAAATTCTCTGATTCAGATCTGAAAATGAAACAGGGACTGGAATCTTTTTCTTGGCGTTCGGCTTTATCAGAAAAGTTGAAGAATGATTCTCGACAACAGTAGATCTGAACTCCTTGCTTCCACGATCAGACAGAAGATGAGTATGTGAAAATCGATCTCGATCTGGAGAGCTTTTTCTGTCTATTTCCTCTGAAGATCGAAACCCTTGCCGGAGAAGAATAGAGGCGGTGGCGGCTTTCATTCCGTGAAGAGAGAGAGAGGAAATAGCGATTATTTTGGAAAGCGACGACTGCAAAACTCAGAGGAATTTTCTTCTTGAAAGATCTGTTTTTCTCATTAGGGTTTGTCGATTAGACAAGACCTTTTATATGAGTACTAATAATGGTCATAATCGGTTTTAATGACGGTCACGTGGACCAATCATATCACGGTATTAGAAATTCTTTCAAATCTGGACTTAGAAGAAATTTCAGGGAAAATGAAGTCATATACACGAGTATGTATAAAACTGCTCGAGTAGGTCAAGTACTACTCGAGTAAGCAGAGAGAAATTACTCGGGTATACAAATCAAGACTACTTGAGTAAGTTGAGGGCAACTACTCGAGTACATATAATCAACTACTCGAGTATCTTAGAAGGACTACTCGACTACACAGAAAGTTTCTCACGGGAAGGAGTTGAGCTACTCGAGTACAAGTTATACCACTCGAGTAGGCAGAATTGAACTACTCGAGTGGTTAGAGGAACTACTCGAGACAAACACTTAGAAATATTCTGCACACCGGAAAAAATAGCTACTCGAGTAGTTTGGTTTAACTACTCGAGATAAAAGAAATCTAATCGAGTATATGAAAGACTTACTCGAGTATATCTTAACTACTCGACACAGAGAAGATTGTTACTCGACACAGTGTCGAGACTTACTCGAGTATATAAAGTACCTACTCGAGTAAATGACTTGGACTACTCGAGTGTTTTACTTAGAAAAGTTTGGAACTTGAATTCTGGGCAACTCGAGTAGGAAGAATGATCTACTCGAGTAGTTAAGTAAGCTACTCCAGTATGTCAATGAACTACTCGAGTGTTTTACTTAACTTCACGAGAGGAAAAATTTTCTTACTCGAGTATGCAGAAGTTTCACTCGAGTATATCTCAAGCAATCTACTCGAGTAGTTAGGGACCTACTCGAGAGAAATACTTAGAAAAATTTCTGTCAGCAATTTTCTTCTTCTACTAGAAGGGAATCAGCACCAAGTCTTTACACAGTCCTATATCTTGAATATGAAGTGTATCCCAATAGAGAGACTACACATGAGTCAATACTTTGGAACACACAATGAGGGATTACACTGTGTGGTCCTGTGTTTGGTGACCCATTGTAGACTGACATTGGTCTACACTTCCCATTGGAGTCCTGCAAACACATAACTCAAGCAAAGCATCAAATACAACCTAATTCATCTTAGTTCCAAGGTGACTTCATCAAATCTGGGTTAATGTGGACATAGTTCCCAACACTGGTTTATCCGGTACACCAAGAATATGCCCTGAGTGTACGGAGCGTCGGGCCGTGAGGGCGACGTTTGTGATATGTTCATTGTGCGTGAGTGCACATTGTGTGATATATCTGCTTGTGAAATGCTATGCCTGCAGGAAAAGAATACCACTGCCCCGGGTAAGATGTAGGGTCGTTATAAATGGTCAGCTGAACGCTGACCGTTACTTTGTTTACCACCGTGCGGTGGATTGTCCCGTGCTGGTGCAGGAGAGCCAAGCAGAAAATAGGGGGCTGAAGTCCTTGTTGCTGCTGCTGCTTTGCTGACCCTTGAAGGCCAAAGAAGTTCATATGATAGTATTTTCATGTGTGGCTGGCCTGCGTGCCGATGTATGAAAACCATATGTATAAAGCTTAACAGTAAGGCCATAAGGCCAGACTTGTGGTGTATTTGGAGAGCATTCCTTCATGTTGGTTTATATATTATGGACATTCTGATGGGTTGATTTCAATCAACTTAAAAGCTTACGCTATAATGCTCTGAGTTAGGATGCATAACTCTGATATTAACCCGTAACTTCGCCGCCTGTTTGTGGCATATGGTGTGGGGCCCCGTCCGGACCTTCTATTATATGTCATTGCAACCGATGGTGGGTATTACAAGTTCTCCCTCATCTCTAAGCAGTTCAAGAAACTGCTCAGCAAGAGGAGAAAGATGAAGAATCAGTCATCCTCCACTGACTTCAGAAGATCACATCGTGATGGTGATCACTCCAAGAAAAGCTACAACGAGGAGGACAGGTATAAATCTAAACAAAGTAAACAGTTTTCCTCCAACATTGTTTGCTACTGTTGTAATAAGCCATGACACATGATTGCAGTGTAACGTCCCCTGGGACATCCATGGGCCTCAGCCCACTAAGCCTCCGTTAGACCGTTACCGGGCTGCAGCCCAAGCACCCCAACCCCTCTCCCTCCACAGGCGGGTTGTTGGTGGACACAACCTCCCTTTGATGAGTGAAATTCTCTCGTTAAGCGGACAGCATAGGGACTTCCCAGGAGGTCACCCATCCCAGGACTTTTCCAGAACGAGCACACTTAACTATGGAGTTCTTTCAACTCTCATCACCAATTGAGCTGACCCTCCACACGCGAGTTGTTGGTGGCCACAACCTCCCTTTGATGAGTGAAATTCTCCCGTTAAGCGGACAGCACGGGGACTTCCCAGGAGGTCACCCATCCCAGGACTTCTCCAGCCCGAGCACGCTTAACTATGGAGTTCTTTCAACTCTAATCACCAATTGAGCTGCAGCTCAATTGGTAATGAGAGTTGAAAGAACTCTATAGTTAAGCGTGCTCGGGCTGGAGAAGTCCTGGGATGGGTGACCTCCTGGGAAGTCCCCGTGCTGTCCGCTTAACGGGAGAATTTCACTCATCAAAGGGAGGTTGTGGCCACCAACAACCCGCCTATGGAGGGAGAGGGGTTGGGGTGCTTGGGCTGTAGCCCGGTAACGGTCTAACGGAGGCCTAGTGGGCTGAGGCCCACGGACGGCCTAGGGGACGTTACATGCAGAGTGTACCTACAAGAGGAAGGATGGATCCAAGAGAGAGGAGAAGAGATCCTTCAAAGGTAAAAAGAAGGAAGAGAAAAGATTCTTCGCCAAGATGTCCAAGACTCTTAATGACAGTGACTCCAGTGAATCCAGTTCAGAGGACGAAGAAGCTTACTTCGGGCTTATGACTCAATCAGACGAGGAAGTTGGCGACTTAGAGTATCACGGGAAGGTAAACTCGCACACGATACTCTCATAATCAGAAACATAAACTAATGATCATGAAGACTATTCTTCTGAGGAAGAGGATTCTGAATTAATGGTTCAACATGAGAATCTTTTGAAAGCATTTGACAAATGCGGAAAGGTAGTCAAAATGCAATTGAAAGAGATTGCCTCCCTCAAGGCAGTGGTAACCAGTCTGAAGGAGGAAATTACAAAATTACTTTCTCTCAGAGAGGAAGTTTACTACTTGAAAGAGGAACTCAAATGCTCTGCTAAAACATTGAGTCTGAAGGAGAAATACCTAGATGAGCTAGAGGAAAATCTCTTGGTGGGGAGAAAACTTGTGGAAAGTTACTCCACATTGTAATGACTCCATCCATTCATATAGCATATAATAGAAGGTCCGGTTGGGGCCCCACACCATATGCCACAAAATAGGCGGTGAAGTTACGGGTTAATATCAGAGTTGCGCATCCTAACTCATAGCATTCTAGCGGAAGCTTTTAACATAAATACTGAACTCCAACCATGAATGTCCACTGATATAAATACCCATATTTATATAGGAATGTAAACCAAATACAATTTCGTTTGGCCTTATGGCATTACAGTTGCTCTTTATATGTGTGGATTTCAAACATCGGCACGCAGGCCGACCACACATGAATAAAACATTACATTCTTTATTTAGCCTTCAAGGGCTAGCAGCAGTAGCAGGGACTTCAGCCCTTATGTGTCCCGCTCGGCTCTCCAGCACCTACACAGGGACAACCCACCAAACGGTGGCTGATGCGCCCACCTCGAACAGACTCTTACTATGGTTGGTTCGGTGAGTCGATCGCCGCGGGCGTGCTACAGGAGGCAAGTGCACCTATCGCAAGTAGTACTCGATATTCGGGGGAATATCAAGGTCGTATTGTTCTCGGGGTCGCGTTGACTATTCTTACTCCTCCGGGAGGACTATTATTTTACTGAAAGTAAGGCGGATTTTTTTAATTAACTAAAGACGAAAAAGCAAAGGAGCGAAAAAAAAACGATTTAGAAAATATTCGATGAAGGGTTAACGCTCGGCATCGAATCGGATTAAGACTAAAACAATTTTTAATAATTATAGGACTTAGTTTTCAAATTAATAATAAGGCAACTTGGCCGTGGAGGTTCCACAAATGTGAGCTCACCTAGCTATAGGGATATCGCTCACCTAAACGTTAAGACTATTCGACCGAACGTTAGTCCGACGAAGGATTCCTCTTAACGCCCGCTTTACGCTAAGAACCCCGCTATTGGGTGGGGAACCCAATCCGGTAGAATTACTCTTGTCCTCTCTCGAGGGTATGCACGCAACTCTATTTACCCAGGGGTGATCGGTACATATGCACGGCCTCTCGGCTAGCTAGCATATGGACTACGGAAATAGAGCCCACACATCGATATGTGGTCCTACGCGTCGTAAACCCGGGGTAAACCTTAAGTCCTTAAATTAAAATGAAAATAAAGAGCTTCAATTATTAGAAATCATTTTAAATGTCCCAATGCTCTTCGATGCCGAGGCTAATAGCGATTAGCCACACATCGGTATGGGGACGGCTTTATAAATTAAATGAGGCGCGAGTTCGAAATTAAACGCTAATGATTATAAGAAGAGGACACAAGAAAAATAACAAACATTTAGAAAACTGAAAAGTTAGCTAAAATAAGAACTCCCTCACACTCCAAATTATAAATTAAACAGAAACTAAGTTACACATAAAAGAAATTTGCATATTTAAAATTGCATGTCCCACTCAAACGAGTGGGGGCGGTAAATAAAAGCTGAAAATTGCAAGTCCTACTCAAACGAGTAGGACTGAAATAAAAGCGAGTCCTACTCAAATGAGTAGGAGAAAATAAATGCGATTACAGGGCTTTCTCAAATATTTACAGGGAGATAAAGATCCGTCCATTTAACTCAAGTGAGTAGGCGGAAAAATAAAGAAAGAAAATTACAAGTCCTACTCAAACGAGTAGGCGGGAAATAAAGTCCGGCCATTTAACTCAAGTGAGTAGGCGGAAAAATAAAGAAAGAAAATAACAAGTCCTACTCAAACGAGTAGGACTGAAAATGAAAACGATGCGCCATTTAACTCTTAACGAGTAGGCGGAAAAAATACACACAAACACACACACTCCATATGAATTTCAAGAAAGCAATAAAGCTAACACCTACACTTACACACTCTACATAATTTGAACAAAGAATTAAAAGAAAGCATTAAAATTTAACACCTACACTCACACACTATACATAATTTGAACAAAACATTAAAAGAAAGCATTAAAATTTAACACCTACACTCACACACTCTACATAATTTGAACAAAGCATTAAAAGAAAGCATTAAAATTTAACACATACACTCACACACTCTACATAATTTGAACAAAGCATCAAAACATTATTCTCATACACTCACACACACAACATGAAAATTAAGAAGAACAAAAGAAAATTTATGCTCATATACTCACACACACTAATAACGAAGAAAAATCAAAATAGCTTATAAATTAAAATAACAAGATTTCTACTCCTAAAGCTTACCCAAAACACATAAAAAGAACAAATAAAAAGAGAATGAGCAAAACATTTTCCAAAATAAAGTCAAAATCAAAGGTGCTCAAAAATTAAACTATAACTTTTTCATTCTTAAGAATTCATAAAAGTGATAAAAAAGGGTGAAGAAAAAATGAAAAGAACAAAAGAGGTTTTACAATCCTAAAAGAAAAACTAAGTAAAAAAAAGAACAAAATCACTTTTCAAATCTCTTTTATAAATTCATAAGAATGAAATCCTAATTCTATCAAGAAAAAGACATGGTGAAAAAGAGGAAAACCTATCATACCTAAGCATGAAGACAAGTTAAAAACATGAATATTAAGCATGTTACACTCATACACACACACACACACACTTTTCATAAATGAAGAACAAAGATGAAACTAAGAATAAAATGAGAAGAAAAATGGGCAAAAGAGTTCATTCCAAAGCCAAATAAGAAGAGAAAATCTAACACTTTTATAGCTTAAAGGAAACTTTTACAAGCTATTACAAGAGCTAAAGCTAAAGCAAAAACAAACATGAAAGAAAGGAGGGAGAAATCTCCTTATATAGCTCTAGAAATCACGGATGCAGCCCACAAAAAGACACTAAAATGGCCCAAAAATCTGAACCCTTGGACCTTACAGAAATGGGCAATTTATAGGCAAAAATTCTAAGTACACGCCCTAGGTCACGAGCGTGTAGGGGGGGCGTGTCAGTACTATTCATGAAGGCGGCCGACGATTGGACAGGAAAGTTGACTTCGGGCTGAGTTCGCGGCAGTCACGCCCCAGGTCACGGGCATGACTCTAGGGGTGTCGGGGAGGTAGAACCGGGCGCGGGTTGCGTCAAAAGTCTTTGGCAGCATCTTGTCGGGCCAGCTGGAAAGGTCACGCCCTAGGTCACGGGCGTGACTCTGGGCGTGTCAGTTGGTGTCGACACTCGACGAATGTCGAGTGGAAAGTGTCGAGTTGAAATCGTCGAGCTGAGATTGAGTCACGCCCTAGGTCACGGGCGTGACGCTGGGCGTGACTGTTGGTGTCGACACTCGACGATCGTCGAGCGGAAAGTGTCGAGAGGAGAGGACACGGGCTTGGGTCATGCCCCGTGTCGGGTGACACGGGCGTGACACTAGGCGTGTCAAGCTTTTTACTTCAGAAATCATCCGATTTCACGGAAAATGCAATGTCACGGCCCGGTCACGGGCGTGACCAAATTGTCACGGGCGTGTATTGCCCAATTTTGGCAGATTTTGAAATTTTTCTGCAAAATTAAAGAAAACAAGTTAGTAGTAAATTTACAAGAAGAAGAGTATTTTATTGAACAAAAATAAGTAAAAATGACGAAAATAAATGAAAACGACTAAATTAAAGTGCACAAAAATACGTATATTTATAATTCATCAAATACTCCCATACTTAAGCTTTTGCTATTCCAGAGCAAAAGTTTGAGGTGAATCTATAAGGAATAAAAAAACTCTAAGTTTTAGCTATCGCTTAATCAATTATAAGAGAGATCGAAATAAATATACGAGGTGTAAGAGTTAAGTCCTAAAATTATGTAGATGATTTAAATAGCGCAAAAGTTTTGGCCAAAAGACTTCTTGATGTAATCAAATAGAAGGCAACATTTGTAATGGTTAGATTAACGAAAATAGTTTGGAATTATAAGAACTCTAGCTTATACGAGTGATACTGGAAATAATACAATTTACTAATTATGCTCTCAAAAAGATTTTTGAATTAATTCTAGAATCGTGTAATTGGGTAAGGGGGTACTGGGTTATGAAGAGGGTTTTGATATTTGAGGTGAGGTAATTTTTTCTCGAACCTCCATTTTTTTTCTTTTGGATTATTAGGAAAATGAAATCTTATTTTCCTAATATGTTTTTTGTTTTTCAACTTCATAAGAATAAAATTAACCCAATGTATATTTGTAGGAGTAATGAATTTTATCCTCTTACTCCATATATATTCTTTTTAAATTATTGAGTGCCTATGTTTACGGAACGAAATCTTATTCCCATTGACATAGGATCTTTTAAGGATAAAATTTTTCATGCCAAGTAGGTCATGAAAGGTAAGGGGAGAAAGGAAAACTAGATTTTTAATCCTAAAAATTTTTGAGGGAAACCTTAATAATTTGTACGTTCCAATTTTTTTCAGAAAGCTAAAAGTAAGTATAATTGAATTCTATAGTCGTTATTTCCTAACATAATATACGTGCTCCTATTAATGAAAAATTAGAAGTAGTGCCAAAAATGAGTTCGCTTTTTTTAACAAAGTATAATGAATTCTTTAAAACTTAACCCCGGGTATTTAAATTTTTCAATCAATAATTAATAAACGGGTAGTGAACAAAGAATTAATCAAATTCGCATATAAATAAACTCAAAACTGAATTTTTGGATAGCAGAAAAGTTAAGTGTGGAATATTTAATTTATTTGTTTCAAAAGATTTTTTTGATTTTTATACTTTTTATCATCATTTTTTTTTCTGTTTTTCATTTATTATCTTTTTTTTCTCAATATTTTTTTTTAATTTTTTTTGAACTATTATCTTTTTTTGTATTATTTTTTTTAAGAGAATTTTCATTATATGTACAAAAATATGGGAAAAAAGAGGTTTGTACAAGAATGAGGAAGGTGGAGAGAGAAAAGAGTATATACAAAAAAAATATTTACAAAGTGAAACTAAATATAATTTTTTTTGTTTTGTTTTTTTGAGTTTTTGGAAGAAAGAGAATTTTTTTTTTGGATTTTTCATTTAAATTTTTTTTCATTTTAAGATGTTTTTTTTTTGTTTTTGTTTTGTTGTTATATGTATTTTTTGTATTTTTGAAATGCAGAAAAATTGAAGTGCAGAAAGTAAAGCACGAAAATACCCCCATACTTAAGTCCAACATTGTCCCCAATGTTGTATCGTAAGTATGCGGAACAAAAAAGGAAAGACAATATATACAAAGAAAAGAAAGGGAAGGGGGTAGAAGCTTCCCTGAAACGCGTAGGGGGAGGCTGATCAGAAACCCTGAGGGTCGGTCCGTTTTGGATCGACCACCTCCTTTCCGCTACGGAGGGTTATAGCGTTGGCGTTCTCCCGCGGATTGGGCTCCGTGTTTCCCGACAGTGCCCCGAGCGCTGGCTCGGACATCATCCTCGCCAGCTGTCCAACCTGTTGTTCGAGAGTTTTTAGCGATCCGGTGATGTTCCGGATATTTGACAAGTTGGACGCAATATACTTCAAAAAATTTTCCTCCATCGGGGAGGGTTTCGGAAGAGGAGGAGGAGGAAGAAATCCGGCGCATAAGAAATAGGGGGACGCTGAGCATTATTCGGGTTGCTCCACCAGAAGTTGGGGTGATTCCTCCAACCCGGATTATAGTTATTACTATAAGGGTTGTTGTTAAAGTTGAAGGGAGGACGACCCGAATTTCCCATGAAGTCCACGAACTCTTCAGCCACGCAAACGTTAGGGGGAATAAAACATGGCGGAGTGGAGGAGGCAGCAGACATCTCCGCCACTTGCTTTGTTAACCTTTCAACTTGAAGGGTCAAGAGAGCAGTGGCATCCACTTCAAAAAGACCAGCCGCCGGCTTTGGGCGTCCCCGCGGGACGTTCCATTGATAGGCGTTCATAGCCATCTCTTCGAATAAATCCTGGGCGGCCTCGGGGGTTTTGTTGTTTAGAGTACCCCCGGTGGCTGCGTCAATCATTTGACGCGTCTGAAAATTCAGCACATTATAAAAAATTTGAACTTGCAACCACGTTGGCAGCGCGTGGTGCGGGCAACGGCGGAGGAATTCCTTAAACCGTTCTCAAGTCTCGTATAGAGACTCAGGATCGTTTTGCACAAACGAAGAAATGTCCGCCCGCAACTTTGCAGTTTTTGCGGGCGGAAAGTACTTCGTTAGGAACCGTTCCGTCAACTCAGCCTACGTGGTGATACATCCTCGCGGGAGGGCATTCAACCACGCCTTGGCTTTGGACTTAAGGGAAAAAGGAAATAAGCGCAAGCGAATGGCGTCATCAGTGACGCCATTAATCTTGAAGGTGTCGCATATCTCCAAGAATATGGACAAGTGGACATTCGGGTCCTCATCCGGCAGTCCATCGAACTGCACGTCGTTTTGGACCATTTGAATGACACTTGACTTTATTTCGAAATTATTATTCGCCACCGCAGGGCGAACAATACTCGACCCAGAATCATCCAGGTTAGGCCGGGCGTAATAAGACATAGTACGCTCGGCCGCCGGGGGAAGGTTAGGCGCGGCCATAAGTACAA
This sequence comes from Platanthera guangdongensis, assembly GCA_039583875.1. NCBI lineage: Eukaryota > Viridiplantae > Streptophyta > Magnoliopsida > Asparagales > Orchidaceae > Platanthera > Platanthera guangdongensis. The sequence continues at coordinate 35,424,954 of CM077159.1, read as the reverse complement.
CAGTAGGTTCTCCGATAGATTCCTCGGGATCTAAAGAAGGATTTTGGCGTTGAGATCGAATACGCGCAAGAGAGCGTTCGATCTCAGGGTCGAAGTCAAAATCTTCAAACTCGGAGGTTTGTCCACAGGTCATACACCCAAACAAAAATAAAACAAAATAAACTCTTTTTTTTGTTTTGTTTTTAAAATAAAGTTTTTAGTGTTTTTTTAGTTTATAGAAAATAAGTAAAAGTAATAGACTCCGGAATTCGAAATAGCAACTCGAAAAGAGAGTCCCCGGCAACGGCGCCAAAAACTTGATGCGCCCACCTCAAACAGACTCTTACTGTGGTTGGTTCGGTGAGTCGATCGCCACGGGCGTGCTACAGGAGGCAAGTGCACCTATTGCAAGTAGTACTCGATATTCGGGGGAATACCGAGGTCGTATTGTTCTCGGGGTCGCGTTGACTATTCTTACTCCTCCAGGAGGACTATTATTTTACTGAAAGTAAGGCGAATTTTTTTAATTAACTAAAGACGGAAAAGCAAAGGAGCGAAAAAAAACGATTTAGAAAATATTCGATGAAGGGTTAACGCTCGGCATCGAATCAGATTAAGACTAAAACAATTTTTAATAATTATAGGACTTAGTTTTCAAATTAATAGTAAGGCAACTTGGCCGTGGAGGTTCCACAAATGTGAGCTCACCTAGCTATAGGGATATCGCTCACCTAAACGTTAAGACTATTCGACCGAACGTTAGTCCGACGAAGGATTCCTCTTAACGCCCGCTTTACGCTAAGAACCCCGCTATTGGGTGGGGAACCCAATCTGGTAGAATTATGCGTGTCCTCTCTCGAGGGTATGCACACAACTCTATTTACCCAGGGGTGATCGGTCCATATGCACGGCCTCTCGGCTAGCTAGCATATGGACTACGGAAATAGGGCCCACACATCGATATGTGGTCCTACTCGTCGTAAACCCGGGGTAAACCTTAAGTCCTTAAATTAAAATGAAAATAAAGAGCTTCAATTATTAGAAATCATTTTAAATGTCCCAATGCTCTTCGATGCCGAGGCTAATAGCGATTAGCCACACATCGGTATGGGGATGACTTTATAATTTAAATGAGGCGCGAGTTCGAAATTAAACGCTAATGATTATAAGAAGGGGACATAAGAAAAATAACAAACATTTAGAAAACTGAAAAGTTAGCTAAAACAAGAACTCACACACACTCCAAATTATAAATTAAACAGAAACTAAGTTACACATAAAAGAAATTTGCATATTTAAAATTGCATGTCCCACTCAAACGAGTGGGGGCGGTAAATAAAAGCTGAAAATTGCAAGTCTTACTCAAACGAGTAGGACTGAAATGAAAGCAAGTCGTACTCAAATGAGTAGGAGAAAATAAATGCGATTACAGGGCTTTCTCAAATATTTACAGGGAGATAAAGATCCGTCCATTTAACTCAAGTGAGTAGGCGGAAAAATAAAGAAAGAAAATTACAAGTCCTACTCAAACGAGTAGGCGGGAAATAAAGTCCGGCCATTTAACTCAAGTGAGTAGGCGGAAAAATAAAGAAAGAAAATAACAAGTCCTACTCAAACGAGTAGGACTGAAAATGAAAACGATGCGCCATTTAACTCTTAACGAGTAGGCGGAAATAAATACACACAAACACACACACTCCATATGAATTTCAAGAAAGCAATAAAGCTAACACCTACACTCACACACTCTACATAATTTGAACAAAACATTAAAAGAAAGCATTAAAATTTAACACCTACACTCACACACTCTACATAATTTGAACAAAGCATTAAAAGAAAGCATTAAAATTTAACACCTACACTCACACACTCTACATAATTTGAACAAAGCATTAAAAGAAAGCATTAAAATTTAACACCTACACTCACACACTCTACATAATTTGAACAAAGCATCAAAACATTATTCTCATACAGTCACACACACAACATGAAAATTAAGAAGAACAAAAGAAAATTTATGCTCATATACTCACACACACTAATAACGAAGAAAAATCAAAATTGCTTATAAATTAAAATAACAAGATTTCTACTCCTAAAGCTTACCCAAAACACATAAAAAGAACAAATAAAAAGAGAATGAGCAAAAAGTTTTCCAAAATAAAGTCAAAATCAAAGGTGCTCAAAAATTAAAACTATAACTTTTTCATTCTTAAGAATTCATAAAAGTGATAAAAAAGGGTGAAGAAAAAATGAAAAGAACAAAAGAGGTTTTACAATCCTAAAAAAAAACTAAGTAAAAAAAGAACAAAATCACTTTTCAAATCTCTTTTATAAATTCATAAGAATGAAATCCTAATTCTTTCAAGAAAAAGACATGGTGAAAAAGAGGAAAACCTATCATACCTAAGCATGAAGACAAGTTAAAAACATGAATATTAAGCATGTTACACTCGTACACACACACACACTTTTCATAAATGAAGAACAAAGATGAAACTAAGAATAAAATGAGAAGAAAAATGGGCACAAGAGTTCATTCCAAAGCCAAATAAGAAGAGAAAATCTAACATTTTTATAGCTTAAAGGAAACTATTGCAAGCTATTACAAGAGCTAAAGCTAAAGCAAAAACAAACATGAAAGAAAGGAGGGAGAAATCTCCTTATATAGCTCTAGAAATCACGGATGCAGCCCACAAAAGACACTAAAATGGCCCAAAAATCTGAACCCTTGGACTTTACAGAAATGGGCAATTTATAGGCAAAAAATTCTAAGTACACGCCCTAGGTCACGAGCGTGTAGGGGGGGCGTGTCAGTACTATTCATGAAGGCGGCCGACGATTGGACAGGAAAGTTGACTTCGGGCTGAGTTCGCGGCAGTCACGCCCCAGGTCACGGGCGTGACTCTGGGCGTGTCGGGGAGGTAGAACCGGGCGCGGGTTGTGTCAAAAGTCTTTGGCAGCATCTTATCGGGCCAGCTGGAAAGGTCACGCCCCAGGTCACGGGCGTGACTCTGGGCGTGTCAGTTGGTGTCGACACTCGACGAATGTCGACCGGAAAGTGTCGAGTTGAAATCGTCGAGTTGAGATTGAGTCACGCCCTAGGTCACGGGCGTGACGCTGGGCGTGACTGTTGGTGTCGACACTCGACGATCGTCAAGCGGAAAGTGTCGAGAGGAGAGGACACGGGCTTGGGTCACGCCCCGTGTCGGGTGACACGGGCGTGACACTAGGCATGTCAAGCTTTTTTACTTCAGAAATCATCCGATTTCACGGGAAATGCAATGTCACGGCCCGGTCACGGGAGTGACCAAATTGTCACGGGCGTGTACTGCCCAATTTTGGCAGATTTTGAAATTTTTCTGCAAAATTAAAGAAAACAAGCTAGTAGTAAATTTACAAGAAGAGAAGTATTTTATTGAACAAAAATAAGTAAAAATGACGAAAATAAATGAAAACGAATAAATTAAAGTGCACAAAAATACGTATATTTACAATTCATCAGTGGCAAACAAATCAACGGTCAACATTCAACTAACCAATTTATAACGACCCTACCCCTTTCCCGGGGCAGTGGTATTCCTTCCCTGCAGGCATAACAATTCATAGGCAGATATATATATATCATACATTGTGCTCTCACACACAAACACTCCATCATAACCATCAGCCACGCGGCGCGACAATCCGTGCACTTAGGGCACATTCTTGGTGTACAGGCGAACCAGGGTCCCACCACCGTTTTAGGTCCAAAACCCAACAGTAAAATTGAGAATTTAGTCTTTCAGGCATGCATGCCTAAGACTCTCGTTATGCGCTCCAACTAACCAAAGTTTCAGGTCTTCAAGTCGGACGGACATAACGCAGGTACGGATCAGCCATCCCCCGTTGCTCAAGTCGCCTTGCAATCACCGAATACCAACGTACTCGAGGCTACATATAAGGCGCGGGTCGGTTTCACCTTTCTTGTTTGGCACAAAGCCTTTTCAAGAGCTCATCAAGCTCACAATAGCCATATTATCCACCAAGGACTGGCTTCACAATAGCCACATTGTCCACCATGGACTGGCTTCACAAGGGCCACAATATCCACCACGGGACTGGCTTTACACTAGCCACAATGTCCACCATGGGACTGGCTTCACAATCAACAAGGGGAGTTTATGCTATCATCTCTCACCATCACCTACCGGGTTCAGCAGAACTCACTTTCTGCACCGAACTCCACCCAAATCCTGCAACATCCTGCAGTGCTAGAAAACTAGTCTTGCCATAGCACACAACACAAACATCACAAGGGTCTTTTCATGGACTACCACTCTAGTACTTCCTGCTACTGCACTTCACAGGTCCAACCCATTTATTCCACAACTACACGTTTAACCATAAAGTCTTCTCCGGTGTGCAAATAAAACATCACCAATCCAGACCAACCTGTCCAGATGGGCTTCACACAACATGCCTATTCTGTACTCCACAGTTCCGGATCTATATGCAAGACTATTGGGGATTCTAAGAATCAACCCAAGGAAATCCCTTCGCAAACTACCCTTTGGTGGGGGAAATCCATGCACATGCCAAAAAGGAAGGACTTCCTATGTCCAAGAAGGAAGATCGTTACCCTTGACGACCTCTTTGGAGCCATGAATTTATAGCTGGTTGGAAAGCACCGCAGCAGCTTTGACTCCACAAATCTGGCCTCGGACCTCATTTCGGAACTTGACAGCTCCACCGGTGGCCAGATCCCTAGATCCTTCTCCACCTTGCTCTCCCTTCTCTCTAGCTCTTGTAGAAAGAGAATGACCCAAACAAAAATGAGAATCATCTTCTCAATTCCAGCCTTACAGAAGTAGGGAAAAGCCTGGGCCATCATATCCCAGATGAAGGAAATGGACGGCTAAAAATTTTCCACAAAGGTCTATTTTTTGGCTGACACGGCCTGTGACACGCCCGTGTCACAGGCCGTGTACCTTAACCAACACACAACCGACTTACCTAGAGCAGGACATGGCCATATGACACGCCCGTGTCACAGTCCGTGTGCCTTGATACGCCTTTAGACACGCCCGTGTCTGCGATCGTGTACCTCAGACGACACATAACCAATTTACCCCGAACAGGACACGACAATGTTACACACATGTGTCACTTGCCGTGTGCCCAGAGACATACCCCTGTTCTGCCCGTATTCACAAGGCCTCAATACCTTGGCCACTTCTAGAGAAATACACGGCCATGTGACACACCCATGTAACATGTAACACGCCCGTGTCACAGGCCGTGTTCCCCACTCAAGTATCGTCGAACACATTTTCTCGAGTGGAGGTTGACGAACCAGAGGAGGACATGCCCTCGGACATGCCCGTGTCACAGGGCGTGTTCCCTCTCGAGAACTCATCGAGTGCATTTTGTCGAGCACTAGACATGCTACTCAACCACACAGAGCAGGACACGGCTTGGGACACGCCTGTGTCCCAGGCCGTGTTGCCCAACCTGAACCCAAACTTGGGATTTGGGGTGTTACAACCCTCCCCTCTTTACAAGAAATTTCATCCCGAAATTTGCATACAGTAAGGAAATCAGCAATCATAATGTTATAACTTCAAACATATCTGTTACAACAAAAGATGCACGGTACAACAGTTTACACAAACAACTCGGGAAATTCAGCCTGCATGGTCTGCTCTCGCTCCCATGTTAGCTCCCCACGGCCACAGTTGTCCCACCGGAATTTGACCATCCCGATTGTCTTGTTCCGCAACTGTTTATCTGCTCGATCCTTGATCCGAATGGGCCTAACCTTCGTCGTTAGCCCATACTCCACCGACACACAATCATTCTCGATCACTTGAGCTGGATATTTGACGGCTTTCCGAAGCACAGATATGTGAAACACATCATGTAATCCACTCAATTTTGCAGAAAGCGCTAGCCGATAGGAAGCATCCCCAACTCGCTCCACCACTTCAAATGGACCAAGATATTTCAGACTCAACTTTTTTAGACGCCGAATCCTGGACACCCCTTTGAAGGGTTTGATCTTCAAATATATCCAATCTCCCACCGCGAATTCCACGTTCCAGTTCTTGGCGTTGTAGTTCTTTTCTTGTCGATCCTGGGCTATCAGGAGCCTCTCCCGAATAGCGCGCATCGTCGAGTTAGCTTCATCGACTTCTTTATGCTTATATAGTTTGGATTTTCCTGCTTCTGCCCAAGCTAACAGTGTACGACACTTCCGACCATACAGTGCTTCAAACGGTGCCATACCGATGCTCGCTTGGTAGCTATTGTTGTAGGTAAACTCCACCATATAGAGATGATCTTCCCATCTCTTACCAAAATCCAGGGTGCACATTCAGAGCATATCCTCCATTATTCTGTTGGTCCTCTCAGCCTGGCCATCAGTTTGGGGATGAAAGGTTGTACTGAGCGTCAACTTTGTTCCCAACAATTGATGGATTAGCCTCCAATTGTTCGATGTGAATCGCCATCACGATCACTTATGATACTACGAGGAACACCGTGCAACCATACGATCTGCTCCACATAGAGTTTTGCCAAACTTTCCACTGAATCATCCTGCTTATTCAGAAGGAAGTGAGCCACTTTCATCAACCGGTCAACAATCAACCAGATTGAATCATTCCCGCGTTGAGATCTCAGTAACCCGTGCACGAAATCCATTGAAATATCATCGAACTTCCATTTCGGAATCGGTAACGACTTCAAGAAACCTCAGGGCTTCTGGCACTCCGCTTTCACCAAAGTACAAGTTTGACATTTAGCCATATAATGAGCTATGTCTTTCTTTAGTCCTGGCCACCAGAACAACTTTTTCATGTCCTTGAACATCTTTGTGCTCCCAGTGTGAATCAAGTATTTTGTAAAGTGCGCTTCATACATCAATTCTTCTCTCAACTTACCTCTACTCGGGACGCATAAACGACCCTCTTTCCACAAAAAGGCCATCATTCCAGGAGAATTTGTCATCTAGCCCATCTTTTGTATAGCGTTGGAGACTTTCATCCAGCTCCATTGCTCGTCGAATCCAGTCCGCATGGTCATATTGTACTTCCGTCCAGTTTAAGCATGCATCGACTGTGGAATTCTTGTCAATACAAGAAATCTCTAATGCTTCCAACTCCTAGATCAGACGCTCATCATGCATCTGCAATCAATTTGCCCTTAACGGAGTCCTACGACTCAAGAAATCAGCGACCATGTTTCCCTTCCCGGGAGTATAATGAATATCAAAGGTGTAGTCCACCAGGAACTCCATCCACCTTCGCTGTCGCATATTCAGATCCTTCTGATCCAGCAGGTACTTTAGGCTCTTATGGTCCGTAAAGATATCCATTTTACACCATAAAGATAATGCCGCCATAACTTCAGTGCAAAGATCACAGCTGCCAGCTCTAAGTCATGGACGGGATAATTTCGCTCATGCACTTTCAACTAGCGTGAGCCATAAGAAATCACTTTCCCAAACTGCAGAAGAATGCAGCCTAAGCAGCTCCCTGAAGCATCACTATAGATCTCGTAGCCGTCTGTACCACATGGCGACGTCAACACAGGCCCTGTGGTCAAACAACTCTTTAGCTATTCAAAAGCTCGCGCGCACTCCGACATCCAAACAAACTTCTGATCCTTCCTCGTCAGTGTGGTCAGAGGCAAAGCGATCCGCGAGAAGTTTTCTACAAAACGTCTATAGTAGCCTGCCAGTCCAAGGAAACACCTGACTTCAGCCACTGAAGACAACATCAGCCACTCTTGAATGACTCTTATCTTTGACGGATCCACTGCTATGCCCTCTCCACTTACCACATGGCCAAGAAAAGCCACCGACAACAACCAAAACTCACACTTTGAGAACTTGGCATAGAGCTTATTCCTTTGTAAGGTATGCAACACCGTCCGCAAGTGGTTTATATGATCAGCTTCCGATTGAGAGTACACCAAGATATCATCAATGAATACAATCACAAATAGGTCCAAGTACTCTCGGAACGTTCGGTGCATTAGGTCCATGAACATCGATGGCGCATTACATAGCCTAAACGACATTACTGTGAACTCATAATGACCGTAGCGTGTTCCAAATGCAGTCTTGGGAATGTCACCTTCCCGAATCCTTAACTGGTAATATCCAGATCTTAAATCCAATTTGGAATAGACAGTTGATCCCACTAGCTAATCGAACAATTCATCTATCAGTGGAATCAAATACTTGTTCTTCTCTGTCAGCTTATTCAATTCACGGTAGTCAACACATAACTGCAAACCACCGTCCTTATTTTTCACAAACAGGACAGGTGCGCTCCAAGGTGACATACTTGGGCGGATATATCACTACACCTACAACTCTTGTCAATGGACTTTCAATTCAACCATTTTCTTTGGCGCTACGTGATATGGCGAGTGGGCCACAAGTTTCGCACCTGGCACCAACTCAATAGTGAAGTCGATCTCCCGCTGGGGTGGTAGCCCAGGAAGATCCTTAGGAAACACATCCGCAAACTCCGATATAATCAGAACATCACTCACATTGGCCTTTGGCTCAACAACCTGAATCAGCGTGAAGAATATTTCCGCGCCCTTCCGAACAGCATTGACAACTTGGAGTGCAGACATCAAGGTCCCGCTCACTCCTCTCATACCAGCGAACTTAGTCTCATGCTCGGTATTCTGGCCTAGTGTGATCTCTTTTGATTTGCAATCAATCAAGGCATGCTGCTCCGCGAGCCTGTCCATACCAAAGATCACATCAAATTCCGATATCGGCAGCACATATGCATTCAAACAGAAATCCCTACTTCCAATTTGAATCGCCACATCGCAAGCCCTATCCGCAAGCATCAAACAACCATTCGGTAACAACATCCTTACGCTATCTGCCTTCACATTACTAGGTACTCCAATTCGAGCTACGAAGTCCTTAGACAGAAATGAATGTGAAGCACCCATATCAAATAGTGCCCTCGCCAGCGTATTCCGAATCATAACAAAGCCTGTGGCAACCATATCACACACAAGCCACATACAAAACATGCAATAAGAAAAGCAATTAATAACTTAACTCGTACCTGTGATGATGTCACTTTGCTTGATGGCCTCCTGCTGGCCAAGGTTATAGGCTCGGGGCTGCGCTTGGGATGCAGAGGACACCACCACTGCCTTTCCCTTCTCCGCATAAGACGCTCCCGTCTTCTTTTCACCCGTTGGTGGAACATCCCGACAGTCACGTTCTATATGCCCCACTCTTCCACAAGTAAAGCAGGTACGAGTCTCCGGCCTCGAAGTGGCCCCCGACAGAACTGTTGAAGGAGCTTGCCCAGAAGGCTTGGACCTCTTGCTCCATTTCTTTTGATAGTATGATTTCCCAGGTCGGGGTGCCTTGAACTCTGGCTTTATCACAGCTAAGGCCCTTTTTCCTTGCACCCTCTTCATATCCTTCTCCAGCGCACACACAGTATCATCCAACGTCTGAATCCCTTGGTTCACGGAACTCGAGAGCAGGAATCACAACTTATCCCGCAATCCTTCATAGAACCTATTAGTTTTCTGCTGCTCGTCGGTGAAGATGGAGCCCGCATAACGGCCCAATCGTGTGAACTCATGCAGGTAAATCTCAACACTACTTTCTCCTTGCGTTAGCCGTTGGAACTCATTTTCTAAGGAAATGGTTTGTGCCGCTGGTAGGTGCTTTGCCAGGAATAGTCGCGAGAACTCCTTGATCGAAAATTGTGCTAACTGCCTGCCCTCTAAGTGGTGTAACTCGATCTCGTCCCACCAGAGCCGAGCCTTTCCTTCCAATAAGAAGGTGGCCAAGGTGACCTTCTGATCTTCCTTCGTCCTGATCGCCGTCAATATACGCTTGACGTGCGACAACCAATCCTCCGCCTACGTAGGGGGATTGAAGCTCATGAACTGCTTCAACTGCCGTTCAGCTGCTCGTGCATCAACAGCCGCAACAGGTTCTGGCCTGACCGCAACCTGTTCTAACACCACTGCCGGCTGTGCTTGCCCACCAGGCCGTGCTTGAAATATTGCAAATAACACCTCAACAACTAAGCAGATAGTTTCCGCAGAAGTGGGAGGTGTAGGTATAACATCCCACTTGCAATTAGACCCCTCTACTTAGGTTAGGTTAGGACATATGGTGGGGACATGGGTTTAGACTAGGTTAAACCATGGAATTTAGGTCTAACTACATGGGACCCACAACAGGGCCCAAGGTGATTTAGGTCAAACCAGCCCAAATTGGGGTCCTAGCCACATATTGATTCCACCACTGCATCCCTAGACCTAACCCCAACCTAAAGGAACCATAGGACATATCACAAGGTCACCAATTGACTAGAGTTGACCCAAGTCAACCCTAATCTTAATTTGGTCAAACCCACACCTAAAGGCCCAAATAGACCAAGTGGGACACCACCATGGCCCAACCCAAGTTGGGTGGTGTCATAGGGTTCATGACCTTCAGGTGGGGTCAGCCACTCATCAAGTTGACTAAGTCAACTCTAAAAAGTCAACTTGGTCAAACATGTGGCCTAAAGAGGAAAATAAGGGCTAAGCCCATTTCCCTTGGGTTAAGCCCACCAACCTTGGCCCATGACCAGCACAAGTGGTCAAAGTCATCCCCTAACCCCCAAAATCAGGAGAGAGATTACATGCAAAGGGGGTAGAAAAGGAATTTAGAGAAATGAGGAGAGAAGAGGAATGAAGAGGAAGGATGGCCACATGTCCACTTATTCAGCTCCCTAAGCTTGCTGGCCGGCCTCCTTAGGGAATTCCAGAGGATTTTGGAGCATTGTGGCCACTTGGCACCATGGGTGGAGCAACCAAAGCTCAACTCGAGCTCCTCCTTGGACTTATCTCCCCATACACCCACTGTCAGCCCAATCTAGCCACACCATTAGCTTCAGATAGGGGTAACGACTGGAGAACGAGTCTTGGAGCAAGGGAATTGCTGGAAAATCGAGGAAATGCAAAGGAGTTGCCGGAGCAAGCTCGACCACGGCTCATCGCCGCCAAACTCACCGTCAAGCCGCCCTAAGGGTTCGTTTCACCTCACCTCTACCCGTACTAGGATCCTAGATCTTTTAGGGGAGATATCGGGCTCAATTGAGCCCGATGCCATGTGAGAATGGAGAGAATTTCTCGAACTTTTCTTCTTGCTCGGGATCGCCGGAGGAGCCGCCTCCGACCGCCTCACCGCCGGGAAACGTTAGCCCCCACCTCAACGGAGGTGGTGGCAATAATCTCCGGCAGTGGCGCCGGCCCAGGTGGCCAGAAATCACCAGCAAACATGACCCAGGTAGGCTCAATCTCAGCTGTTGCTGATCGGGGACGATGAACGGATGCCATCCACTTTATTCAAATCAAACTATAGGTTATATTAATTTCATTCAATTTCTGTCATATTTTACACAGAACTTTGCATGTTAAATATAAGCCCCTTACACGCAATTTTAGAATTGGTCACCAACACAAAAAGTTTAGATCTATGTCTTACCTTCAATTTACCACCATAAACATGAGTTTTGGAGCTGTAGGGCTCCATGTAGGGACATTCTACTAGGACTGGTCCTAGGCAAGGGAAGAAATGCAAATGCATGCCCATGCCAAACCAGAAGTCCACATGACCCAAAATTTTGGACATGTGTTTGACAATGGCAGACTTAAACTTTATCCAAAAATTGGAATTTTTGGGAAAACGTTTTCTATAGTATTTGTGAAAATACACAAAAGTAAATTAATGAAATATTTGGAGTAATATGACTCCAAATGGACCCAAAATTTTGGTGGCATGTCCTTGGGTTCATTATAGGCCCATGATAAGAATTTTAGTCACTTTTGACTTCTGCATGATGGGTATTCCCTCTTTCATGAGAAGGGTTAACATAGGCTTGGGGTGCATATAGCCATATTTACCAAAATGTGAATTTACCCCTTATTACACATGGTATGACTACAAAACTCTGGACATGAGTTCATAGGGATGGATTTTACCCCTTATAGAAATATTGGGATTTTTGGAAGCAAAAATCCCATTATTTGGAATTTTTGAAAATTAGGCCATTTACATGCAAAACTTTGAAAATAGGAATATTGATGATTTAAAAACCCTAGATTTTGTTTCAAGCTCAAAGGAGTCATATGTAATCCATGAAAAATTTATGGCCCTGATTAGTTGATTTTATGATGATTTTATGTAGTTTTGACCATTTTACCCTTTTGGGGAAATTATTTATCGATGGTGGAAATTACAATACAAATATTCTGGAAAACTTCATAGTGATGTATTTATGAGATATTGACATGGTATAATTATCTTAGAATTTTTGGATACATTATTAAATTTAAAACTCAAGGAATGACATTTTAGTCATATTTTCATATGGTAATAAATGATCAAATTACTGTTTTAAGTTATGAATTTTGGCACTTAGTATTATTTTAGTAATTTACATCTGCAATAATTATTATAGAAGTTTCAGTAACATATTTCTTGTACTTCATTTGGAAAGTGGCCGATTAATGGATTTAACTATAAATAGAATTAAATAGAAATATATATGGGAAAATCACAATTCTTGATATCCAACCATAATTAACCTAGATGATCCTCAAGAAAAATTATTAGACCCATAGAACCATTTGTCATAGTATCGCATGCATAAAGTGACATAGACCACTTAATTAAAGAATTTAATTTAGGGTTTTAATTACGTGAGAAAATAGTAAAATTTCATATGGTCAATAGTACATATCATACTACCCTATGATAAATATTTAAGGTCATGGTGACCAAAGGATCAGAAGTCCGACTATACGTGTGGTATTGGGTCATGGGTAGTGACTAGCACAGTTATCCCAAACTACTAGGACCACAGGGGGATATGATTAACTATTGAGGTGAGAATTGCATTAGAGGAATAAGCCCTTATTGGTCTCCTATAGGTCACTACTGGATCACGAGGGGTGGAGTGCAAACCATAAGGACAGTGGTGAAAACGGAGATCGACGGAAGACCGCCGATTTCCGATAAATTTCTTAAGTCATTAGGTTTGTTCCAGAGCAACAACGAGTGTTGGGGGTGAATTATGGGTAGTCATCAAGTAAAGTAAATATCCTTGAGAAAGGGAGCTTTGGACATAATCCCATCGTAGTTCATAGTGCCCCCGAGAACCCTTCACTGGGTATACCCTGGGCAGTCCTAGGATTAACCTTAAATCACTAAGTATAATAACCCGTAGACAAGAGTAGTCTAATAAGTTAAGCAACGTATCATCATTATCACCTGTGTAGGGTTGGAGGGATTGTGGTAACATTCTCACCCGTGTAGGGTTGGAGGGATTGTGGTAACATTTTCACCCATATAGGGTTGGAGAGATTCAGGATGGGTTGGTCCTGCGAGCTGGAGGCTCGGGTTGGAATATGTTGCATGTGCATAAACTTGTGGCAGGTCATGCGGTACTGGGCCAATCGTCACACCGATGGCAGTACGGTGGCTCTGGCGAGGTGTGATGGTTTGAGGGGCCAGTGGGTTATTTTATACTGCAGTCTGGAGGACAATCCCCGAAAATGCACACTCAACAAAAAAGACTGGTGGGTAGCCAGCAATTAGTACGCAGAGACTCTAGTGTGCACCTAGGACGTGTACAAAGACATATGGGAGGTCTAGGCTTGGTAGTGTGATACCCGACTAGGAGTGGAGATACCCGCCTAGGGTATCACTTGAACAAACAATCATAAGAAAAGAAGTCCACATCACTGGGCAACCCCGCTCGAGCATTAGTTTGCGGACAAACTATGCAGCGAAATCAATGGTGTGCCTATGTGTAAAAAGTCACATAAAGCCGTCCACATAACCAATGAGTTAGGCCAATTCTAATATAAACCTTACCTTTGTGCAACCTCCCAGGGTCGCCGTACCGCAGAGTGTGGCTCCTTCCCCTCCGGATCCCACTCCTTTTCTACAGACAGAGATGGGCCAGACCTTGACGACCATCCTTGAGGCCTTCAGGGCCCAGCAGATTCTAGCATCGCTGCCGAATCCGGGATCAAATTGGCTGAGTGCGTTCAAGAGTTTATCCCCGCCCATGTACCACGGGATGGAGAATGCAGTAAACATGGAGGAATGGCTCGAGGCTATACATGAAATGCTGGCAGGCATCAACAGCCCTGTCAGCGAGGAAGTTCATTTGGCGACTACTGCACTAGATGCCCATGCGAAGAGGTGGTGGAAGTCCATGATGGACTCCACCTATGCAGATAGAGATCTGTCAGAGATATCTTGGGAGGAGTTCGGCGAAGTATTCTTAAACCACTTTGTGTCTACCACGGATCGAGATGAGTTAGAAGAGAGGTTCTTGAATCTCAAGCAAGGGACCAGATCGGTGATTGAGTACCAGAGGGAGTTTTCCCACCTTGCTAGGTTCACGGGGGTACATGATACAGACGACAGGAGGTATGCCAAGAGATTCTACTGGGGCCTTAGAGACGACTTGAAGAATTCCCTACTGTTTATCTCTAACGGCACATCAGCTCAGATCATCGAGATGGCCAAAACGCTGGAGGCGGACCAGCTGATGGAACAGAATAGAGGAAAGAGACCACGAGATGGGTCATTCTTTGGGGAGAATAGCCGGGGCATGCAAGGGGGCAGATTCATTAGGCACAGGAGAGGTAGGGGATGTCATTGTCCCAACTACAGGCAGGAGCAGGGACCCCCTGCAATACCAGCTCCTCCACCACCACAGATGCATGTCCAGATGAGGCAGGATGATCGTGGTCAGTGACCGATAGTTTGCTTCGCGTGCCATCAGCCGGGTCATATTAGATCAGAGTGCCCGCTTCAGTTTCGTCCACTCCCTCCTCCACCTCCTCCACCTCCAGTGGCCCCTCCAGTACAGCAGGGTCGAGGTCGAGGACGAGGTCTAGGTCGAGGCCGAGGCCGAGGACCATTTGGCCGAGGCAGGGGACAGGAGCAGATGTATGCATTGGACCTCGCTGAGCCGAGGAACCCGGAGGAAGTCATCACAAGTATATAATTTATGTTATGAAATTAAGACATTTTCCTTAGTATTACTATTTTACATAATCTTGACCACAAAAAAATGACTGCCCATTTGAAACTCAATCAACCTCAGACATAGTCTTCATCAGCGGGAAGCCCGCTCATACTCTATTCGATACGGGGTCTTCACACTCATTTGTGTCAAAAGCCTTTGTGGAAGGATTGGATGGCGTAGAACGGTTCACAGGCTCGATGATGAGAGTGAGGCTACCTGATGGATCGGTACTACTATCATTTGCCAAGTGCAATATGGAGGCAAAAATCGGTGGAAAGACTTTTGAAGCGCCTGCGACGATTCTGAAGATGCCAGATTTCGACTTGATCTTGGGCATGACTTGGTTACATTGGAACCATGCCCAGATCGACTGCCCATCGAGGAGGATCACCCTTAGGCACGGAGACTCCCAGGTCGTCATCGAAGGTATCAGACCTATCTCCTATATATTATTATCATATGTACAGGCTGTCAAAGCCCACCATTAGGGAGAGGAGGTGTACATTATATGCTTCAAGATGGAGGGGGCAGAAGCTTCCCTTGCTGACATTCCGGTGGTTCGGGATTTCCCCGACGTATTCCCGGAGAAATTGCCCAGATTACCGCCGATTAGGGATGTGGACTTCCGGATACAGCTAGTGCCAGGAGTGAGGCCCGTATCGCGAGCACCATACAGGATGGATCCAAAAGAGCTAGTAGAGTTCAGGACCCAGCTGCAGGAGTTAGTAGAGTCGGGCTTTGTTCGACCCAGATCATCACCCTGTGGAGCACTAGTATTGTTTGTCAAGAACAAGGATGGGTCGGTGCGGATCTGCATCGACTATCGAGAGCTGAATCGGCTGACAGTCCGGAACACTTACCCATTTCCCCGGATTGATGAGCTATTTGATCAGCTTCAGGAAGCCTTATGGTTCTCCAAGCTGGACTTACGATCAGGGTATTATCAGCTGCGGATTTAGGAGGAAGACATTCCAAAGACATCATTCAGTTCCCGCTATAGACTGTACGAGTTCACGGTGATGCCTTTCGGGCTCAAGAATGCACCTTCCGCATTCATGAGTCTGATGAACCGTGTTTTCGAGCCTTACCTAGATAGATGCTTCATAGTATTTATTGATGATATCCTGATCTATTCTCGGACGAAGGAGGAGCATATACAACATTTGGCACAGGTACTGGAGAGATTGAGGGAGCACCAGTTGTATGAGAAGTTTTCCAAGTGCCAGTTTTGGCTACAATAGGTGGCATTTTTGGGACACGTTGTCAGTGGAGCTGGGTTGGCCGTAGATCCGGCTAAAGTACAAGCAGTGCGTGATTGGCCGCGGCCAAAGTCAGCATCGTACATACGCAGTTTCCTGGGGCTTGCAGGAAATTATCACAAGTTTGTGGAGGGGTTCTCGAGGATAACACTCCCCCTCACGTCCTTGACGAAGAAGGAAGCATCTTTTATATGGACGGAGAAGTGCGAGGAGGCGTTTCAGGAGTTAAAGGACAGGCTCACCTCTTCCCCCATCCTTGCACTTCCATCTGGGAAGGAAGGATTTCATATATACACTGATGCTTCATACCGGGGGATGGGTGTCATCCTGATGCAGCACTGCCACGTTATTGTCTATGCCTCCAGGCAATTGAAGAAACATGAACAGAATTACCCGGTGCATGACTTGGAGCTCGGGGCGGTCGTATTCGCACTGAAGATATGGAGACACTACTTGTATGGGGTTCATTATGATATCTACTCGGATCACAAGAATCTCAAATACGTCAACACACAGAAAGATCTGAACCTTCAGCAGAGGAGATGGCTGAAGTTTCTTTGCGATTATGATTACAAATTGTACTATCACCCGAGGAAAGCAAACACTATGGCAGATACGTTGAGCAGGAGAACCGACACTACTAGACCGGAGCCCCGGGTGATGTCTATGGAGCTATTGCAAATGTTGGAAGATATGCACATTTCAGTCATTTTCGAGGCCCAGCCGGAGATCTACCTGGAGTATTTGAACTCCTTGATCGTGGAATGTGATATACGAGAGCGCATCAGGGTACAACAGAGGTTAGATGCAGCTTTGGTGCCAGTGTTCAGGGCCCTGGAAGGGAGCAGTCCAGGTGATTATTCATTGCTTGATGACCTCGTTCATTTATGCTATCGTGTTTATATACCCGCAGGAGGTGGTATCCGGGAGGATATACTCAGGAAGGCACATAACACTCGGTACTCAGTGCACCCCAGTATCACCAAGATGACAGCGGATCTGCGGAGGAGCATGTACTAGCCAGGGATGACGAGGGATATCATCTTTTAAGTGACACACTGCGAGACATGCCAGAGAGTAAAAGCTGAATGCAAGAGCCCCGGAGGGTTGCTACAATCACTGCCGGTCCCTGAGTGGAAGTTTGAGGATATTACTATGGATTTTGTGCATGGATTGCCTCACTCCCACTCGGGGCATGATTCTGTCTGGGTCATCGTCGACAGACTGACCAAGGTGGCCCGGTTTATACCTATTAGGAAGGACAACCCAGTTACGATTTGGT
Organism: Platanthera guangdongensis; assembly: GCA_039583875.1. NCBI lineage: Eukaryota > Viridiplantae > Streptophyta > Magnoliopsida > Asparagales > Orchidaceae > Platanthera > Platanthera guangdongensis. Next base: position 35,407,348 of record CM077159.1, on the reverse strand, counting down.
GAGGTTATTTGTGGAGCAGTTCGTCAGGTACCACAGGGTCCCCAAGACGATTGTCTCGGACCGTGACGGTTGATTCACTTCTAGGGAGTGGAGAGCGGTACATGCATACTTGGGTTCTCAGCTTGCTTTTAGCACCGCTTTCCATCCACAGACTGACGGTCAGACAGAGCGGACCATCAGGACCATGGAGGATCTGTTGTGATTATGTATACTGGATACGAGGAGGCCCTGGGAGAGACTGTTGCCTCTGGTAGAATTCTCCTACAACAACAGTCACCAGGCGAGCATTGGGATGACACCTTATGAGGCTCTTTATGGGAGGAAATGCCGGACACCGCTATCTTGGATATAGGATGAGGACCCCAGGGCACTTGGATCGGAATATATTGTGGATATGGATGCTTATATACGATTGATCAGGGACCGGATGCTAGAGGCCCAGAGTAGGAAGACGAAGTACTACGATGCGCGTCATCAGAAGGTAGAGTTCTAGGTGGGCGATAGAGTATTCTTGAAGATACGTCCGGTGCATGGTATTTCTCAGGTGCGGAGGCACAAGAAGCTCAGCCCTCGATATATGGGACCATATTTGATTCTGGAGCGGATCATCCCCTTGGCCTACAGGTTGGAGCTGCCACCAGAGCTGGGGACCTTGCATGACGTCTTCCACATCTCCTCGCTACGAAGAGCTCTCCTTCGGCCGGAGCAGCATATCACCACTACAACAGGCCCTCTAGCATCTGATAGATCAGTTCGTTTGGAGCCACTCTGGATCGATGATACTGTGGTCCGAGTGATGCGGAAGAAGAGGGTTCCCCTGGTGAAGGTGTTGTGGCCCAACCATGGACGGGAGGAACACACCTGGGAGACGAGGGATCTGATGCTAGAGTGGCACCAGAGCTTTTTTACATCAGGTAACATTTTAATTATTAGCTAAAGTACTTAAATTTTCATGCTTGGAAACCCCATAGACCCGAACTTAAATTTCGGGGACAAAATTATTTCTTTGTTTATTGGAATTTATAACATCCCACTTGCAATTAGACCCCTCTACTTAGGTTGGGTTAGGACATATGGTGGGGACATGGGTTTAAACTAGGTTAAACCATGGAATTTGGGTCTAACTACATGGGACCCACAACAGGGCCCAAGGTGATTTAGGTCAAAACAGCCCAAATTGGGGTCCTAGCCACACATTGATTCCACCACTGCATTCCTAGCCCTAACCCTAACCTAAAGGAACCATAGGACATATCACAAGGTCACCAATTGACTAGAGTTGACCCAAGTCAACCCTAATCTTAATTTGGTCAAACCCACAACTAAAGGCCCAAATAGTCCAAGTGGAACACCACCATTGCCCAACCCAAGTTGGGTGGTGTCATAGGGTTCATGACCTTCAGGTGGGGTCATCCACTCATCAAGTTGACTAAGTCAACTCTAAAAAGCCAACTTGGTCATACATGTGGCCTAAAGAGGAAAATAAGGGCTAAGCCCATTTCCCTTGGGTTAAGCCCACCAACCTTGACCCATGACCAGCTCAAGTGGTCAAAGTCAGCCACTAACCCCCAAAATTAGGAGAGAGATTACATGCAAAGGGGTAGAAAAGGAATTTAGAGAAATGAGGAGAGAGAGAAGAGGAATGAAGAGGAAGGATGGCCACATGACCACTTATTCAGCTGCCTAAGCTTGCTGGCCGGCCTCCTCAGGCAATTCCACAGGATTTTGGAGCATGGTGGCCACTTGGCACCATGGGTGGAGCAACCAAAGCTCAACCCGAGCTCCCCCTTGGACGTATCTCCCCATACACCCACTCTCAGCCCAATCTAGCCATACTCTAAGCATCAGAGAGGGGAAACGACTGGAGAACGCGTCCTGGAGCAAGGGAATTGCTGGAGAACCGAGGAAACATGGAGGAGTTGCCGGAGCAAGCTCGGCCATGGCTCACCGCCGCCAAACTCCCCGTCAAGCCACCCTAAGGTTTCGTTTCACCTCACCTCTACCAGTACTAGGATCCTAGATCGTTTAGGGGAGATATCGGGCTCAATTGAGCCCGATGCCATGTGAGAATGGAGCGAATTTCTCGAACTTTTCTTCTTGCTCGGGATCTCCGGAGGAGCCGCCTCCGACCGGCTCACCGCTGGGAAACGCTAGCCCCCACCACAACGGAGGTGGTGGCAATAATCTCCGGTAGTGGCGCCGGCCCACGTGGCCAGAAATCGCCAGCAAACATGACCCAGGCAGGCTCAATCTCAGCCGTTGCTGATCGGGGATGATGAACGGATGCCATCCACTTTATTCAAATCAAACTATTGGTTATATTAATTTCATTCAATTTCTGTCACATTTTATACAGAACTTTCCATGTTAAATATAGGCCCCTTATAGGCAATTTCAGAACTGGTTACCAACATAAAATTGTAGATCTATGTCTTACCTTCAATTTGACACCATAAACATGAGTTTTGGAGCTGTAGGGCTCCCTGTCGAGCCATTCTACTAGGACTAGTCCTAGGAAAGGGCAGAAATGCAAATGCATACCCATGCCAAACTAGAAGTCCACATGACCCAAAATTTTGTACACGTGCTTGACTATGGTAGACTTGAACTCGGTCCAAAAATTGGAATTTTTGGGAAAATGTTTTATATAGTATTTGTGAAAATACACAAAAGTAAATTAATGAAATATTTGTAGTAATATGACTCCAAATGGCCCCAAATTTTGGTGGCATGTCCTTGGGTTCATTATTGGCCCATGATAAAAATTTCAGTCACTTTTGACTGCTGCATGATGGGTATTCCCTCTTGCATGAGAAGGGTTAACATAGGCTTGGGGTGCATACCCATATTTACCAAAATATGAATTTACCCCTTATTACACATGGTATGACTACAAAACTCTGGACATGAATTCATAGGGATGGATTTTACCCCTCATAGAAATATTGGGATTTTTGGAAGCATAAATCCCATTATTTGGAATTTTTGAAAATTAGGCCGTTTATATGCAAAAATTTGAAAATAGGGATATTGATGATTTTAAAACCCTAGATTTTGTTACCAGCTCAAATGAGTCATATGTAATTCCTGGAAAATTTATGTCCCTGATTAGTTGATTTTATGATGATTTTATGTAGTTTTGACCATTTTTCCCTTTTGGGGAAATTATTTATCTATGGTGGAAATTACAATACAAATATTCTGGAAAACTTCATAGTGATGTATGTATGAGATATTGACATGGTATAATTATCTTAGAATTTTTGGATACTTTATTAAATTTAAAACTCAAGGAATGACATTTTAGTGATATTTTTATATGGGATAATAAAAGATCAAATTAATGTTTTAAGTTATGAATTTTGGCACTTAGTATTATTTTAGTAATTTACATCTGCAGTAACTTTTATAGAATTTTCAGTAACATATTTCTTGTACTTCATTTGGAAAGTGGCCGATTAATGGATTTAACAATAAATAGAATTAAATAGAAATATATATGGGAAAATCACAATTCTTGATATGCAGCCATAATTAACCTAGATGTTCCTCAAGAAAAATTATTAGACCCATAAAACCATTTGTCATAGTATCTTATGCATAAAGTGACATAGACCACTTAATTAGAGATTTTAATTTAGGGTTTTAATGACGTGGGAAAATAGTAAAATTTCATATGGTCAATAGTACATATCATACTACCCTATGATAAATATTTATTGTCATGTTGACTAAAGGATCGCAAGTCCGACTATACGGGTTGTATTGGGTCATGGGTAGTGACTAGCACAATTAGCCCAAACTACTAGGACCACAAGAGGATATGATTAACTATTGAGGTGAGAATTACATTAGAGGAATAAGCCCTGATTGGTCTCCTATAGGTCACTACTGGATCACGAGGGGTGGAGTGCAAACCATAAGTACAGTGGTGAAAACGGAGATCGACGGAAGACCGCTGATTTCCCGGTAATTTCTTAAGTCATTAGGTTTTTTCCATAGCAACAACGAGAGCTGGGGGTGAATTATGGGTAGTCATCAACTAAAGTAAATATCCTTGAGAAAGGAAGCTTTAGGCATAATCCCATCGTAGTTCCTAGTGCCCCCGAGAACCCTTCACCGGGTATACCCTGGGCAGTCCTGGGATTAACCTTAAATCACTAAGTATAATAACCCATAGACAAGAGTAGTCTAATAAGTTAAGGAATGTATCATCATTCTCACCCGTGTAGGGTTGGAGGTATTGTGGTAACATTCTCACCTGTGTTGGGTTGGAGGGATTGTGGTAACATTCTCACCCATATAGGGTTGGAGGGATTCAGGACGGGTTGGTCCTGCGAGCTGGAGGCTCGGGTTGAAATATCTTGCATGTGCATAAACTTATGGCAGGTTATGCGGTACTAGGACAATCATCACACCAATGGCAATACGGTGGCTCTGGCGAGGTGTGATGGTTTGAGGGGTCAGTTGGTTGTTTAACATTGCGGTCTGGAGGACGATCTCCGAAAACGCACACTCGACCAAAAAGGCTGGTGGGTAGCCAACAATTAGTACGCAGAGACTATAGAGTGCACCTAGGACGTGTACAGAGGCGTATAGGAGGTCTAGGCTTGGTAGTGTGATACCCGCCTAAGAGTGGAGATGCCCGCTCCACTGCTGCCGTAGCCACAACGACGGTACCAGAGAGTGATGCTAGCTCCGAAATGTGGGAACTAAAGGTCTGTGATCACAGAGTCGTTTTGTGTGAGTTGCACTTGCATGACATATAAATAACTGCATGCATTCATTCATATTAGGACATACGCTTCATGGATCCTCATCATATAAATTAGTATGGGCTCTTTTATATGATAAGTTAATTTTGGAAACTCTAACTTATATGTTTGTATGGGCACTCATATAAGTTAGGGTACTTCTGTGATGTATATTAGCTGTAGATTTTTATATTTATTTACTGCACTTACTTATTTCAAGTTTTACTTACTCTTGTACTGTACATGCTTATACATTTGGACTATATACATAGAACTGCTAGTGTAGATTTACTGTTTACATTCATACTTGGTAGCATAGATTCCTTGTCACCTGCTTCCCTTTTGTTACCCCTTGTTGTCCTCCGCTTCGTCCTCCCACACGGTGCCTAGGAGTTGCGGGGCGAGGTGCGGAGGAAACGACTTAGTCTTTTTGACTAATGGTCGGTGACCAAATTATTTTTAGGAGCTCAAGGAGATGGAGAACCAGCACAACCGACAGGATGAGGTGACAGGATGTGAGGAGTTGATACCACCACCACCTACTACGTCTACTGCAGCCTGACTTCAGGTGGGACGAGTTCTCCGAGGATAGTTTTGCTTCCGTATTTTATTGTGTGAGGAGAGTTGATATTCATGTACAGGGCCTAAGCCATTTTACTCTTCTTATTATTTCTACTCATTGTGGACTGGATATACTTTCATTTTATTATATGATATGTACTGTGACTGTGGACTGATTTGTAGTTCATTTCTACATTACTGCTATACTTCTTACTCTCTTTTGGCCAACATGTTATGTGATCGTTCTAGCCGGCAGAATCGGTGTGTTGCAGTGTTGACTAACCCGTGTGTTAGTGCCACTGTAAGACGGCGGTTCTGGGCATAAGACTGGGAGCCTCCTTGGTAAGGGGAGGGGTCTTACAGTAGGCACCTTAGCTGGTGTCGTACTCTCATCAGAACGCTAGGGCTCCGACTGCCCAGCACCACTACGCGTCACTTATAGGTGAACAAGACACACATTAGCGACCTCGCACAAGCAATAACAATAATTTAGGAATGCGTAGGTTCCTCAAACAAATGTATTTGCATTCCTCAGTGGACATTCAAGAGTTCATTAGTGTTAATGCGGTTCGTACGTACATGTGCTCGCCACCCCACAAAAGAATTCGACCACGAATTCGAAAGGGAAAGATCGAGAACGACTGCTACCAAAATGTAATGACTCTATCCGTTCATATAGCATATAATAGAAAGTCCGATCGGGGCCCCACACCATATGCCATAAAACAGGCGGCGAAGTCACGAGATAATATCAGAGTTGCGCATCCTAACTCATAGCATTCTAGTGGAAGCTTTTAACATAAATACAGAACTCCAACCATGAATGTCCACTGATATAAATACCCACATTTATATAGGAATGTACACCAAATACAATATCGTTTGGCCTTATGGCCTCACAGTTGCTCTTTATAAGTGTGGATTCCAAACATTGGCATGCAGGCTAGCCATACATGAACAAAACATTACATTCTTTATTTAGCCTTCAAGGGCTAGCAGCAGCAGCAGCAACAGGGACTTCAGCCCTTATGTGTCCCGCTCGGCTCTCCAACACCTGCACAGGGACAGCCTACCAAACTGTGGCAAACAAATCAATGGTCAGCATTCAACTGACCAATTTATAACGACCCTACCCCTTTCCCGGGGTAGTGGTATTCCTTCCCTGCAGGCATAGGAATTCATAGGCAGATAAATATATATATCACACATTGTGCTCTTACGCACAAACAAACCATCACAACCATCAGCCACGCGGCCCGACGATCCGTGCACTCCGGGCACATTCTTTGTGTACCAGCAAACCAGGGTCCCACCACTGTTCTAGGTCCGAAACCCAACAGTAAAATTGAGCGTTTAGTCTTTCCGGCACGCAGGCCTAAGACTCTTATTATGCGCTTCAACTGACCACACTTTCAGGTCTTCAAGTCGGACAGACATAACGCAGGTATAGATCAGCCACCCCCCATTGCTCAAGTCGCCTTGCCATCACCGAAGACCAACGTACGCGAGGCTACATATAAGTCCAGGGTTGTTTTCACCTTTCCTGTTCGGCACGAGGCCTTTTCAAGAGCTCATCAAGCTCACAATAGCCATATTGTCCACCAAGTACTGGCTTCACAATATCCACGTTGTCCACAACGGACTGGCTTCATAAGGGCCACAATGTCCACTACGGGACTGGCTTTACACTAGCCACAATGTCCACCATGGGACTGGCTTCACAATCAACAAGGGGATTTCATGCTAGCGTCTCTCACGATCGCCTAGCAGGTTCAGTAGAACTCACTTTCTGCACCCAACTCCGCTCAAATCCCGCAGCATCCTGCAGTGCCAGAAAATTGGTCTTGCCATAGCATACAACATAAGCATCACAAGGGTCTTTTCCTGGAATACCACTCCAATACTTCCTGCTACTGCACTTCACAGGTCCAACCCATCGATTCCACAAATACACGTTTAACCACGGAGTCTTCTCCGGTGTGCAAATGAAACATCACCATCCAGACCAACCTGTCTAGATGGGTTTCACACAGGATGTCGATTCCGTACTCCACAGTTCCAGATCTATATGCAAGACTATTGGTGATTCTAAGAATCAACCCAAGGAAATCCGTTCGCAAGCCACCCTTTGGTGGGGGAAATCCATGCACATGCCAAAAAGGAAGGACTTTCCATGTCCAAGAAGGAAGATCGTTACCCTTGATGACCTCTTTGGAGCCATGAATTTCTAGCCAGTTGGAAAGCACCGCAGCGGCTTTGCCTCCATAAATCTGGCCTCAGACCTCACTTCGGAACATGGCAGCTCCACCAGTGGCCGGATCCCTAGCTCCTTCTCCTCCTTGCTCTCCCTTCTCTCTAGCTCTTGTAGAAAGAGAATGGCCCAAACAAAAATGAGAATCATCTTCTCAATTCTGGCCTTAAATCAGCAGGGAGAAGCCCGTTCTATCAGATCCCAGATAAAGGAAATGGACGGCCACAAATTTTCCACAAAGGTCTATTTTTTGGCTGACATAGCCTGTGACACAGGCCTGTGTACCTTAAGCGGCACACAACCGACTTACCCAGAGAAGGACACGGCCATGTGACACGCCCATGTCACAGGCCATGTGCCCTGACACGCCTTCAGACACCCCCGTGTCTGCGGCCGTGTACCTCAGACAGCACACAACTAATTCACCCCGAATAGGACACGGCCATGTGACACGCTCATGTCACAGGCCGTGTGCCCAGAGACATACCCGTGTCCTGCCCCTGTTCACAAGGCCTCAATGCCTTGGCCCCTTCCGGAGAAAGACACGGCCATGTGACACGCCCGTGTTAAATGTGACACGCCCATGTCACATGCCGTGTTCCCCACTCGAGTATCGTCGAACACATTTTCTCGGGTGGAGGTCGACGAACTAGAGGAGGACATGACCTTGGACACACACGTGTTATAGGGCGTGTTCCCTCTCGAGAACTCGTTGAGTGCATTTCGTCAAGCACTCGACAGGATACTCAACCACACAGAGCACGACACGGCTTGGGACATGCCCATGTCCCAGGCCGTATTGCCCAACCTGAACCCAAACTTGGGATTTGGGGTGTTACACATGCCAAGGACTATTATTCCCCTCATTGATGAGTTTTCAGCTCCGAAGAAGGGTAGTGGTCTTGGCCACATAGCTGGTAAAGGTAAGGCTGCCAAGAAAGCCCATTCCAAAGAAAAGGGAAAGGCACCTCTAGGTCAACCCTCATTTAAGAAGGTAATGTTACCGACGAACAAGTTTGACCTTGAGTCATCCTATGGTCATCTTGCTAGGCCTACTTATGTAGAGCCCAAGAAGCGATACCAGGGATGGACCCGTCCCCGAGATTATGGTGCCAGTGTTTTCAAAGCACCTTATGATGTGATTCAACTTCAAAATTATGGTCCATATGTTCATGGACATAACTTTAAGAAGTCACCAAAAGCCAAGACTTTTGTATCTACGGTAAATGAGATGGAGAATCCCCATGTCTGTTGCAATCAGGAGGTTTCCACCTCCAAGTATGTTGCCCCTGCTAGAACTCATATTCCAAGGGTAAAGCAGGAGTACAAAAGAAGGTACAATAGGTTTGACTGTTGGTGCTGCGGCAAAATTGTTCATTTTGGCGCAGATTGTTTGTTTAACCATGCTAATTTTGAAACTCCATGAGTTAACCGTGTGAGACCGACCACTCACCATGTTAATGTTTCTCGTGGTGGTAAGCTGGCAAGGAACCAAGGACCCAAATATATTTGGGTCCCTAAGGTAAAATGATTTGTGGTTGCAGGTATGTCCAAAGGCCAACACAACTCTGATATGGTATTTGGACAGTGGATGCTCTCGACATATGACCGGGACAAGAAGCCAATTGCTTGATTATACCCCAGTCAAAGATGGACCAAAAGTCATATTTGGAGGGTCAGATAGGGGAACTACTGAATTCTATAGTATGATTTCCAACAAAATAGTTTCTTTCACAAACATGGCTTATGTTGAAGGATTACAACATAATCTGATAAGCATAATTCAACTATGTGACAAAGGATATATCATTAAGTTCTACGAGGACAAGTGTCTGATAAAGTCGTCTGCTAATTTGGAGACGATCTTAATAGGCACTCAGACTAGAAATATATTTTGTTTAAATTTTTTATATTTAGATAATTCTACAGCAGTGTATTTTTTTGGCTAAAAGTAGTGCATCTCTTTGTGACCAATGACACAAGAGATTAGCACATATTAATTTCAAAACCATAAATATGTTATTTTCTCACAATTTAGTGTGTGATGCCTCCGACATTAAGCGCCTTAAAGAGAGTCCATGTCACTCATGCCAAATGGGTAAGCAGACAAGGGCTACCTTCAAGGGTATTGCTGAAAAAGATTCTTCAAGAAGTTTGTATTTACTTCATTTGACTTATTCGGTCCCATGACAATTCACATTTTAGGAGGTAAAGTATATACAATGGTAATTGTTGATGACTACTCTCATTTTACTTGGATGTTCTTTCTGGAACACAAGTCAGACACCTTTGATTCATTCACTAATTTTGTTCAGCAAATTCAGAACGAATTGAAATACTCAGTGGTCAAAATTAGAAATGACCACATAATAGAATTTCAATCTTGTGCCATGACAAAATTCTATGAAAGCCAAGGTATCTTTCATGAGTTTTCCTCCCCGCGCACTCCACAATAAAATGGAGTTGCTGAGAGAAGTAATAGAACCCTCATTGAAGCATGTACAACTATGTTGAATGACGCTTCACTTCCAGAGTACTTCTGGGTTGAAGCAGTCAACACAGCTTGCCACATGCAAAATAGAGCTCTAATCAACAAGAACCACCGTATGACTCCCTATGAACTACTGAAGGGCAGAAAACTGACTGTATCCAATTTTAAAATCTTTGGAAGTAAATGCTTTGTACTTAATAATTGTAAGTATTACCACATAAAGTTTAGTGAAATGTTTTGAGGGTATTTTCGTAGGATATAGTAGACATAGTAATACATATAGGATTTTTCACAAGAAAATCCTAGTGGTAGAAGAGTCGATTAATGTTGTATTTGATGAGACAAGAATGCTCCAAAGCAGCTCATCTGGTGTTATTGGTGCAGATGCAGGTACCGAGTTCAAGGAACTAAGCTTGGATAAAACAGTCAAAGATGATGTTCCATGCTCATTCAAGGTCGGCGATCCAGGCTTGGTGGATGAAGAACTTCTAGAGGAAGAATTGCTTCAACCTATAGAGGATGCACCAGATATTGCAGAACCTGCTAGAGGGAGAGAAAAAAAATCTAATGTTCAGACACTTAAGAGATCACCTAGTTGATCAACTCATTGGAGTGCCAGGCGACGGAGTTAGAACCAGAAGAGGTACAACTAACGAGTTATTGCATCTTAATTTTTTGTCTCAGGTTGAGCCGAAGAAGTTTGAATAAGCAAACAAGAATGCCTCTTGGATCATGGCAATGTAAGAGGAGCTCAACCAGTTCGAATGATGCAAATTCTAGGAGTTGGTGCCCAGACCCAAGGGACAGAACGTGATCGACACTAAGTGGGTTTTCAAAAACAAGCTGGACAAGAATGATGTAATCATAAAGAATAAAGCCCGGCTTGTAGCTCAAGGCTATAGACAAGAAGAAGGGATCGACTTCAACCAGACCTTTACTCCAATGGCCAGGCTCGAGATGATTAGGTTGTTTGTTACATCAAAGTCTATCAAATGGACATAAAATCAGCATTCCTCAACGAGAATCTGAAAGAGGAAGTATACGTAGCACAACCACATGGTTTTTTAAATTCTACTTTCCCGGAACATGTTTACTTTTTAAATAAAGCTATCTACGACTTAAAGCAAGCTCCACGAGCTTGGTATGAGACGTCGTGTATCTTTCTTCTTGAGAACAAGTTCATAAGAGGAAAGATAGACAAGACATTATTTCTTAGGGAAGTAAAATGCATGATTCTGCTAGTGCAAATCTATATCGATGACAATATATTTGGCTTTACGGAAGACAACCTTTGCAAGAAGTTTTCTAAACTTATGGAAGGGAAGTTTGAAATGAGCAGTATGGGAGAGCTGAAGTATTTCTTAGGACTTCAGGTGAAACAATCTGAAGATGGAATTTTCATCTCTCAAACGAAGTTCACCAAGGAGCTTCTTAAGAAATTCGGAATGGAGAATACAACCTCTATGAGGACTCCAATGAGTTCAACTATGTCTCTGGACAGGGATGAGAAAGGTAAACCTTTTGATGAAATCAAGTACATAAGCATAATTGGATCCTTGCTCTACCTCACTGTAAGTAGACCAGACATAATGTTCTCAACATGTGTCTGCGCTAGATTTCATGTGAACTCTAAGGAATCTTATTACATCACTACAAAGCGAATTTTAAGATACCTTAAAGATACACCAAATCTTAGCTTATGGTACCCGAGAAGTAATGATGTCGAAATAATTAGTTTTTCAGATGCAGATTTTGCAGGAAGCAGAGATGACAGTAAAAGCACTTTCGGAACGTGCTAATTCCACGGAAGACGACTTATTTCATGGAGTTGTAAGAGGTAGAATTGTGTGGCAACCTCTACTGCCAAGTAAGAGTATATCTCTTCCGATAGTTATTGCTCAAAACTTCTATGGATCATGAATCAACTCGAAGACTACAACCTAAAGTTCAAAGAGATTCCTATATATTGCGACTCCTCCCACGCAATAACGATCATGCATAATACAGTTTCTCACAGCCGGACAAAACATATTGAAGTGCGATATCACTTCATTCAGGAGCATGTGGAGAACAAGGATATAGCCCTCAGCTATGTCCCGAAGGATAAGCAGGTAACAGATATTTTTACGAAGCCGCTGGATGAGGCTAAATTCTTGTTCTTCAAAATGGAATTGGGCATACTGAACAAGGATTCATGAAGAAGGCCAATAAGAGGAAATCACTCAGGAAATTCATCAAGGAAAAAATTTGTCTAAGGTAAAGTCGATGAGTGTCGGCCAACAAAAGTCGTCGATTCGTGAATATTCATGGATATATATGTCGAAACTCACCGAATCTGACTTTGCATCTGGTGAATCTCGCCGAATTTCAGTTAGGTCAAAATTTCTCTCTATATATTGGATCCGAAGAGCAGCCGAATATCAAGTACGCGCCTTTTTAGGTCAAATTTAAAATTATATATATATATATATATATATATATATATATATATATATATATATATATATATATATATATATATATGTATATATATATATAAATCAAGAGTCGGGCAACCACGACACATTTCGTCAAACCAAAACAATGATATTTGTCGAACTGTCCTCCCAACCCTTCCGCTCCAATGCAAGTGTCGTCATCTCCATCCTGTGGCCTTGCTCCTATTTTCTTCGATTAAGTCAGAGCAAAAGTTTCTGATGGTTAAAACTCGCGGTGCCCTACGGATGTTTATTTGGCAAAAGAGCTGATTATATATATTTTATTTTGGAAGGACGGGGTGCGCAGATTTATTAATTATAAAAAGTTGAAACCGAGTTTTAACGAGATGAGGCAAGTGTACCTATCGCGTTTAGTACAGATATTCCAGTGTGGAATATCGAGGTCGTATTGTTCTCGGGGTCGGGTTGATTATTTCCACTATTCCCTGGAGGGGACTATTATTTTACCAATATTTTATCCAATCGTGATATTATTTTATATATAAAAATAGATCATAAGTTTCAAATTAATTAAGGCAGAGACTTGGCCATGGAGGCTCCACTAAAATGAGCTCACCTATCTCTAGGACTATCGCTCACCTGAACATTAAGACTATTCGACCGGGCTCTCGTCCGACGAAAGATTCCTTTTAATGCCCGCATTACACTACGAACCCCGCTATTGGGTGGGGAACCCAATCCGGTAGAGTTTGCGCGCCTCCTCTCTCGAGAGTTAGTGCGGTACTCCATTTACCAAGGGGTGATCGGTCCATACGCACACCCTCTTGGCTAGCTTGCGTATGGACTACGAAAATAGAGCCCATACATCGATTATGTGGTTCTACGCTTCGTAAACCCGGGGTGAACCTTAAGTTAATTTACTTAATTAGAAAAACAGGACCTTTAATTATTTAAAGCTATTTTATCTGTCCCAATGCTCTTCGATACTGAGGGCTAAGAGCGGTTAGCCACTCATCAGAATGGGGACGGCTTGCGGGAAAAAGCGATAAAATGGAAGCTGAAAATAAAGCAGGAAATAAAGTAGGAAATAAAGCAGTAAAGAAAGCCGTAAATTGCGAGCCCTATTCGAACGAGTAGGGGGGAAATGAAAGCAGCAAAAGACAAGTCCTACTTAAACGAGTAGGACTGAAAATGAAAGCGAGTCCTACTCAAACGAGTAGGAGAAAATAAATGCACACATGCACGCACTCTACGAAAATGAAACTCACGCACACACTCTACAGAATTTAAAATATCACACACACAAGTCCTACTCAAATGAGTAGGCGGAAAATGAAAGCGAGTCCTACTCAAACGAGTAGGAGAAAATAAATGTACACACACACACACTCTGCGGAAATGAAAACACACACACACACACAACAGAAATTAAAAAAACCACATACTCACTCCACTGAAAATAAAATACTCCACACACTCTACTGAAAGGAAAACACGCACACACTCGACAGGAAGGAAAACACACCCACTCTACATAAAGTAAAATAAATGCACACACTCTATTGGAATGAAAGAAAGCAGTAAAAATTATCTCCCACAAGCACGCACACATATGACAAAAAGGTGAAAAACAAAGTGATCGAAAAATTAAAATAACTACATTTCTACCGCTAGAATGCAGTAGAAATGCATAAAAAGACAAAAAAAGTTAAAGGAACAAAAATTTTTGCAAATAAACGCAAATGAAAGTGCTCGAAAAATTAAAACAAATACATTTCTACCGCTAGAATGCGGTAGAAATGCATAAAAAGAAGACAGAAAAATTAAACGAGCAAAAATTTAAAATGTAAATTGATGTGTTCGAAAAATTGAAACAACTATATATTCATTCCTATAACTTCGTTAAAGTGGTTAAAAAGTGAAAATAAAGAAAAAAGAACGAAAAGTTTTATGTCCTAAACGAGAAAATCTAACTTCGAGAAAAAAATGAAAATCACTTTGAAAACATCTTTACGGATCTATAGGAATGAAATAAAGTTATAAAAATCCTAAGTCTAACAAAGTTAAGTGAAAATAACTAAACAAAGAAGCATAAAATCGAATCTCGTACACACACACACCCATAAAAAAGAACGAAAAATAAAAGAAAAACAAGTAAGAATAAGATTGCTAAAGGGAGAGTTGCTTAGATCCATTCCAAAATCATATAAAGAGAAGAAAAACACATTTTATTAAGTAAAAGAACGAGTTACAAAGACACTAAAATAAAAGCTAAGGAGAGGGGGGAGAAATATCCCTTACATAGACTTGGAATTCATCTAGGCAGCATAACACCTTAGCAAAATGATTCCAAAAGGAGAACAACAGCTCTTACAGAACAGATCTATTTATAGGCAAAATTTTTGAAGCGCATGCCCAGGAACACAGGCGTGTAGGGGGGCGTGTCAGCACTATTCATGAGGTGATCCGGCGATTTGATGTCATGTTTGACTTCGGGGAGGTCCACATGGAAGTCACGCCCGTATCTCTACCGACACGGGCGTGTCGTGTCGGGAAGGTTGATCCGGGACGGGTTGTGCAAAAAACGTCATCGAGCTGTCTTGTCGGGCCAGGTGGAGGAGTACATGCCCGTGTCGCATCTTGACACGGGCGTGTCCGACCGGTTCGACGAACGTCGACTGCGATTTCGTCGAGCGCGTGACACGGGCCTTGGTCATGGGCGTGTCAAATGACATGGGCATGTCATATGGCATGTCACCCTTTTTTTCTTCAATTACGGCTGGTTTCACGGGATTTGAAGTATCACGCGTAGGCCACGACCATGACCCAAAGGACACGGGCGTGTACTTGCAATTTTTGGCAATTTTCCTGAAAATTTCAGGAAACAAAAATAAATTTAAGTTAGCATAATATTTACAAAATAGGAGCAATTTATTAAAGAAAAATAACTAAAAAAGACAAAAATAAACTAAAACGACTTATTTATTGTACGTAAAAATACGTATATTTACAACTCATCAAACACCCATACTTAAGCTTTTGATATTCGAGAGCAAAAGTTAGAGATAAACTTATAATGAATTAAAGAAATACTAAGTTTAGCCACTGCTTGAATTAATTGAAAGAAAGTTCAAAATAAATATCTCGGGTATAAGAGTTAAGTCATAAATTATGACGAAAATTTAAATAAAGGAAGAGTTTCAGCTAAAAACTTCATATATAATCAAATTGATAGCAAAAAAAAATATTTGTTAGGTAAGAGAAAAATAGATTGGATTATGAAACTGCAGCTTATAAGAAATAGAGAAAATAATGTAATTTACAAATTATGCTCTCGAAAAGATTTTAAAATTAAATCTAGAATCATTTGAAATTGGCAGAGGGGGATGTCGTGGTATATGAAGAAGGTTTTGGTTTAGAGGCGAGGGTATATTTTTTCGCTCAAACCTCTAATAAATTTTTTTTTTGGTTCGAATATGGATGTTAGGAAAACGAAATCTTATTTTCCATAAAATATAATATTTTTTAACAACTTAATAATAACCCAATGTATATATATATGAGTAATGAAATTTATACTCTTACTCCGTAACATATAATCTTTTCAAATATTGGATGCCTATGTTTATGGAACGAAATCTTATTCCCATTGACATATGATCTTTTAAGCATCAAGATCATGTCAACTAAGACATGAAAAAAAGGTGGTAGGTTTTTGTCTCAGAAAGAAAACTAGATTTAATATAAACCTTTTGAGTGCAACTTTTATAAATTAAATGTTCATATATTTCAAAAAAAACTAACATAATTGAAATCTAAGTTTGTTATTTTCTAAAAAACTAAATATGCAACTATTTAGATAAGTAGAAGTAGTGCTGAAAACAGATACCTTATCTAAATAAAAAAAAATAAAGCATAAAAATTCTTTAAAACTTAACCCAAGATATCTAAATCTATCGATCTCTAATAAATAAACGAATAGTAAGCAAAGAATTAATAAAATTTTCTTATAAATTAATTCACAACTAAATTTTTGGAGAGCGAAAAGGGGTTAAGAATGAGACATTCGATTTATTCATTACATAATAAATAATTGTTTTGTGGGATTAAAGGGTTTTCATCAATTTTTTTTTTAATTTTGATTATCATCGTTTTTTGAATTTTATAGGGTTTTTATCTTTTTTATTTTTTGTTATTATCATTTTTTGGTGTTTTAGCATTATTCTCTTTTTGGCGATTTTTGGATTTTCTAAAATAAAGTTTTTTTTTTAGGTTTTTAACAAGTTAGGTACAAGAAAGGGGAAAGAAAGATGTTTTATGTACAAAGAAGATAGGGGGAAAAGAGAAAGATTATTTTTTTTACAAAAACTTTTCAAAGTAAAAAAAGCAATTTTTTTTGAATTTTTTGTTTATAAAAAGAAGAGAGGGGGGAAAGAGAGATTTTTTTACAAAAAATGTACAAAGTAAAAATATTTTTTTTGAACTTTTTGTTTTATAAGTTTTTTGAATTTTTTGTTTTATGAATTTTTTTTGGAGTTTTTGATTATAAAAACAAGGAAATTATTTTTGAAGTTTTAAATTTTTGCTTTTTTTTGTAAGGTTTTGTAAAATTTTTTTTGTGCAAAATATAAAAGTGCAAAATAAGAAAACACCCGCATACTTAAGTCCAACATTGTCCCCAATGTTGCAATCTAAGTATGCGAAATGATAATATACAAAATATAATAGGTACAAAAATAAAAAGGGAGGGTAGAAACTTCTCTAAGACAAGTTTGGGTAGGCCCATTTGGAACCCTGCATTATTTAGAAAAAAAAGAAAGAAGCAAAAAGATAATAAAAAATGAAAAAGATAAATTCGGCCAAAAGAATGTGGGTGGTAGGGGGGCATGTGTGTGAGTGACTCGGAGTAGCGAACGTCTTAGCTACAAGAGCGTGTACTGAAAGGCGATACCTTAGCGCTCACAAGAGCGGGAAGCGCGCCGAAACGAGAAAATAGATATATAGTGTTGAATAATAGAAAATTTTTATTTATTTCCATTTTTAGTATTTTTTATTCTTTTTTGATAAGATTGTTTTTGGGTTTTGAAAAAGAAATAAAAGAAGTTAAAACAAAACATATACGATAATTTGTTTTTGTGGTTTTTAAGGGGGGATTTTTTGGCGATATATATATAGATTGTTAATAACAAATTATATATTTTTTAAGTAGTTTTTTTAAGTTGGTTGTTTAGTTTTTTTGTTAGGTTTGTGGTTTTTTAGATTTGTTTAGGTTTTTTTAGCTATAATTTTATAGTTTTTTTTCATTTTTTTAGTGTTTAGATTTTTTCGGTTTTATAATTTTTTTCTTTTTTTGAGTTTGTGAAAACGAGGTCTTTTCAAAAGTATTTTACATTATAGATACTATTATTATGATAATAATTTTGTAAGTTTTTTGTTTGTTTTTTTATAGTTTTATTATTATTATTATTATTATTATTATTGTGTTGGCCAAGTTATATATATATATATATATATATATATATATATATATATATATATATATATATATAATAGTTCTCCAGAGTTCAAAATAACGACTCGAAACTATCCCCAACAACGACGCCAAAACTTGATGGTTAAAACTCGCGGCGCCCTGCGGGTGTTTATTTGGCAAAAGAGATGATTATATATATCTTATTTTGGAACGGCGGGACTCCCAGATTTATTAATTATAAAAAGTTGAAACTGAGTTTTAACGAGAGGAGGCAAGTGCACCGATCACGTGTAGTACAGAATATTTCGGCGTGGAATATCGAGGTCGTATTGTTCTCAGGGTCGGGTTTATTATTTTTACTCTTCCATGGAGGGAACTATTATTTTACCGATATTTTATCTTGTCGTGATATTATTTTATATATAAAAAAGACAAAAAATAAAAGCATTAAAAAAGATGGAGCCGATGAATTACTTAGCGTAACCGTATCGAATAAAATTTGAACTAAAATAAACTTTTAATAAAAAGAGATCCTAAGTTTCAAATTAATTAATGCGAAGACTTGACCGTGGAGGCTCCACTAAAATGAGCTCACCTATCTCTAGGACTATTGCTCACCTGAACATTAAGACTATTCGAACGAGCTCTCGTCTAACGAAGGAATCCTCTTAATGCCCGCATTACGCTAAGAACCCTGTTATTGAGTGGAGAACGCAATCCGGTAGAATTTGCACGCCCCTCTGTCGAGGGTTAGTGCGGAACTCCATTTACCAAGGGGTGATCGGTTCATACACACGGCCTCTCGGCTAGATAGCGTATGGACTACGGAAATAGAGCCCACACATTGATTATGTGGTTCTACGCTTCGTAAACCCGGGGTAAAGCTTAAGTTAATTTACTTAATTAGAAAAATAGGACCTTTAATTATTTAAAGCTATTTTATCTGTCCCAATGCTCTTCGATAATGAGTGCTAAGAGCAGTTAGCCACTCATCGGAATGGGGATGGCTTGCGAGAAAAAGCGATAAAATGAAAGCTAAAAATAAAGCAGGAAATAAAGCAGGAAATAAAATAGTAAAGAAAGCAGTAAATTGCGAGCCCTACTCGAACGAGTAGGGGGAAAAGTAAAGCAGTAAAAGACAAGTCCTACTCAAATGAGTAGGACTGAAAATGAAAGCGAGTCCTACTCAAACAAGTAGGAGAAAATAAATGTACATACACACGCACTCTACGGAAATGAAACTCACGCACACACTCTACAGAATTTAAAAACTCACACACACAAGTCCTACTCAAATGAGTAGGCGGAAAATGAAAGCGAGTCCTACTCAAACGAGTAGGAGAAAATAAATGCACACACGCACACACTCTGCGGAAATGAAAACACACACACACATAACAAAAATTAAAAAATCACACACTCACTCTACTGAAAATAAAATACTCCACACACTCTACTGAAAGGAAAACATGTACACACTCGCCAGGAAGGAAAACACACACACACTCTACATAAAGTAAAACAAACTCTCGCACTCTACTGGAATGAAAGAAAGCGGTAAAAATTATCTCCTACACACACGCACACATACGACAAAAAGGTGAGAAACAAAGTGCTCGAAAAATTAAAATAACTACATTTCTACCGCTAGAATGCGGTAGAAATGCATAAAAAGACAAAATAAAAATTAAAGGAGCAAAACGTTTTGCAAATAAACGCAAAATAAAAGTGCTCGAAAAATTAAAACAAATACATTTCTACCGCTAGAATGCGGTAGAAATGAATAAAAAGAAGACAGAAAAATTAAACGAGCAAAAATTTAAAATGAAAATCGAAGTGTTCGAAAAATTGAAACAACTATATATATTCATTCCTATAACTTCATAAAAGTGGTTAAAAAGTGAAAATAAAGTAAAAAGAACGAAAAGTTTTACGACCTAAACGAGAAAATCTAACTTAGAGAAAAAATGAAAATCACTTTGAAAACATCTTTACGGATCTATAAGAATGAAAAAAAATTATAAAAATCCTAAGTCTAATAAAGTTAAGTGTAAATAACTAAACATAGAAACATAAAATCGAATCTCGTACAGACACACCCATAAAAAAGAACGAAAAATAAAAGAAAAACAAGTAAGAATACAATTGCTAAAGGGAGTGTTACTTAGATGCAATCCAAAATTATATAAAGAGAAGAAAAACACATTTTATTAAGTAAAAGAACGAGTTACAAAGGCACTAAAATAAAAGCTAAGGAGAGGAGAGAGAAATATCCCTTACATAGACTTGGAAATCATCTAGGTAGCATAACACCATAGCAAAATGGTTCCAAAAGGAGAGCAGCAGCTCTTACAGAACAGATCTATTCATTGGCAAAATTTTTGAAGTACACGCCCGGGAACACTAGCGTGTAGGGGGGCGTGTCAACACTATTCATTAGGTGATCCAGTGATTTGATGTCAAGTTTGACTTCGGGGCAGTCCACGTGGAAGTCACGCCCGTGTCTCTGCCGACATGGGTATGTCAGAGGGCGTGTCAGGAAGGTTGATCCGGGACGGGTTGTGCCAAAAAGTCGTCGCGTTGTCTTGTCAGGCCAGGTGTAGGAGTACACACCCGTGGCGCATCTTGACCCGGGCATGTCCGGCCAGTTCGACGAACCTCGACTGCGATTTCATCGAGCACGTGACACAGGCCTTGGTCACAGGGCGTGTCAAATAATACGAGCATGTCGTATGGCGTGTCCCGCTTTTTTCTTCAATTGTGACTGGTTTCACGGGATTTGAAGTATCACGCCTAGGTCACGGGCGTGACCCAAAGGACACGAGCGTTTACTTGCAATTTTTGGCAATTTTCCTTAAAATTTCATGAAATAAAAATAAATCTAAGTTAGCATAATATTTACAAAATAGGAGCAATTTATTTAAAAAAATAACTAAAAAGATAAAAATAAACTAAAACGACTTATTTATTGTACGTAAAAATACGTATATTTACAACTCATCAGTTTCCAACAAAGATTTCCAATTTCCAGCAAAGATTTCACTCAATGGTGTGATTCCGACGACCTATTATCGTCGTTCCGATAGTGACAGCCATTCATTCCAGCCAGTAGTTCAATCCAGATTTCTGCTTATTCTCTGATTCTCCATGGCTACTAGAAGCACCAGTGGTTTACTACGGGGAGGAGAATTAGTTCGAACAGGTTTTGCTTCGGCTTCTAACGAGTTCAGAAATGTGATCCTGATGCTTGAGACAGTCAGACTATCCTTTATCCTAGAACACCCTGCAAGGTGTTGGACAAAGATGTCCTTGAATTCTTTAAGAATACAAACCTTCGATATGAAGATACGGTAATCAAGAGCAAAGTTTGTGGAACTGCCATTTAGGTGAAGGACTCTCATCTCACCCGGCTCTTGAGGCTCTCAACTTGTGGAGAAGCAGATCACCTCGATGAGGAGGAATTCACAAGGGATATGTTATTTTGTGGTTTGCCTAGAGGTACAAAAGCCATCAAAAGGAAAGGAAAGAACAAAGAAGGAAAGCTACTGTCAGATATCATAGAAAAAGTGTTACTATGCAAGACTGGTTCACATGACTATCTATCTTCAGAAATGTTCAAGGTTCTAGTGACGATCATATGCCAGAAGAGATTGGATTGGGGTGCACTACTGTTTGAGAAAATCAAGGACAATCTCTGCACTCCCAACTTTGGGAGGATTATCAGCCTGTACTTGAATCAAATGGACGGTGACAAGTTTGATATGACCAAAGTCATGCCTATCCATCACCTGAAGAAGATCGACTCATCCATCTTCTCAAGGTGAGATAGGAGGATCTTAAGGCAAGGAGGAGCCCCAACTGTGCCTGAGGAGGAGGAAGATCAAGTTCCTTTGGAAAAGATTCTGACTCCGACCACCAGGGAAACTCCCGAGAGATTGAGTGTAGGAGTGGAGGGGGAGCTAGTTCCAGAAACAAAAAATCTTCTAACAGAGGTTGCTGAGATTGCTCCGATTGCTGTTGAGGAGATAGTGCCTGCTGAGGTTGAGGATGATACTGCTGCTGCTGATCTGAATGTTGATGATTATGAGATAGCTGCTGATGATGTTATGGTCATTTCTAATGAGACCAGAGCTGCTGAAAATGCAAATGATGGTTCTGAGCAAGTTTCAGTAGAGAACCTGATTGTCCCTCTCCCAGAGATTATTCTTGCTTCATCTTCTGAGGGGGAGGTGACTAGGCCCTCAATATCAGTTGCCACTAAGGTTGACAGGTTTATCTGTAACCTTGAGAAAAGAGTTGCTAAGGCTTTAGGTATTCCTCCAGTTGTTCCTGAGGAGGTAGTGGATGTTTCTGATGAGGAAGGAGATGCAGGGGAGCATCCTCTTATCCTAGCTGCTGTAGTGCCTTTACTGATTTCTAAAGAAAGATTATGTCCGATCTTTGAGTCTCCCAGTAAAGTTCCGCCCTCTCTCCCATATATTCTTTCTGATGATGTTGCCAACTTTAGTGTTGATAGTTCCATTTTAAAGATAATTCTGCATGCAGAAAGTTCTGGACAAGGTCAAAGAAATTGAGCAAGATGCTAACAACGACCTTGCAAAAGTTAAAATTCAAATTGACAAGCTTGATACCAAGCTTGATGCATTGTATGCCGAGGGTGGAAAAGCTATCACGCTTAACATGCAAAGACTCAAGTATGCTTCAGGAATTCTTGATAATGTTGATACGAACACAAAGATAATGATTGATGCCCACAACAGAACAATAGCTCACTTTGAAAGAACTATTCCTGCTTATTCTAATGTTGTCATTGATGAAGTCAGAAAGGGGGAGGAGGCTATGTAAGCTAAGGTTGTTATAGTTGATGTTGCTATGGTAGAAAATTTAAAAAAGACAAATGACTACTGTTATAATAACTTTATGTAGCTGTATGGTCAGATGTTTAGCACTCAAGCACCTGCTATGCCTGCTCAGATTTAAGTTAATCCTGTTGAGGATTACTCACAACTCTGGACAGACACATAGGAAGTCTTTCAGGACACTGCTGCTGCTGCAGCTACTGAAAGTTCTTATTTTCAAGGTAGCTAGCAACCTAGACGGGGGTGAATAGGTTTATCTAGGTCTTTTGATTTCTTTTTGTATCTTCTTTAATTACTATGTAATTGAGAGCTTTTTATGTACCTGCAAGCAGAAATCAAATACAGAAAAGAACACAAGTATTTTATAGTGGTTCTCCAAAATTATATGTACATCAACTCTCCACCTTACTAACTTCCTGTTAGTCGAGGCACTTCTCCAAATCAATGCTCTATGGTGCTTACACCTCAGATATCTCAGGATCTCCTAGTCTCCTCCAAGATTAACACCTCAATCACAAAGGCCAACACTCAATGATAGAAGTATCACCTACCTCAGGCAATTAAGCCCTACCACTCAGGCTATGGATATGCACTCTCCTACAACTCAGGCACAAGTGCCCTACTTCTCAGTGAGTAAAACACACCTACCTCAGATCCCAATAGGATCCTACACTCAGAGAGGATCCCTCTCCTACAACTCAGGCAAATTTGCCCTACCTCAGGCTCAATGCCCTACAGCTCAGATCCAGAAGGATCCTACAACAAGAATTAATTTAATTAACTTTAACACAAAGATATTTCTTTGCGTCATCAACTAGAGCAGAGAAATTTCTGCTCTAACTCTCTTCACAACAGAGAAAAATATTGCTGGAGGTACTCAGAAGCTGACTTCTGAACTTGATGAAGAAGGCTAAAGATCTGTTGATCTTGAGTCTTCAAGCAGCTAACTGAGCCTGCCCAAGGCTGAAGGTTCTTCTTTCTTCAGAACAGTTTCTGATTCTTGTGTGGCTGATGGAGATTGCACAACTATCTAAACTTTTTCTTGCAGTAGAGCTTCAAGCTTTTTGCATGCAATAATGACGAAGAAGATGAAGTCGGCTGCTCAATATTTCTGTTGATAATGCCCTAAAAAGGTATCTTATGTGTTGGACCATTTCCTCCTTTTGTCATCCGCTGATCAATTGCTCTTAGAGATCAGTGGGACCCACCTACAATGTCAGCTGCATCTTGCTTTAATGCCTATCTGTCGTACTATAGGCATGCGACACCTTTTGTCATGTACTGTGGCTTTGCCGCTAACAATTTGAATATGGTTGACTTTTTGACTTGCTGACATCATCACCTAAAGACTTATTCAAAATTCAAGCATCAGTAGTATAGGCGTTGAGTGAATGAGCTTCACTCAACGCAAAATCATTTAGACAGATTTACTGTCACTTGGCGTTGAGTGAGTTACCTTCTCTCATCGCCAAACTACTTAGATTATAAATCTGTTTCTAGGCGTTGAGTGATTCAGCTTCACTCAATGCCAACTTACTTTCTCAGCTTTCTACTGTTTGGCGTTGAGTGAGCGAGCATCACTCAACGCCAAATTACTTAGACAAAATTCCGTCTTCACTAGGCGTTGACAACATCGAATGAGTAATGCACACTCAACGCATTTTGCCTTAACAATTTCTGCAGCCTCTTCTGTATATATGGCGTAGAGAGCATTGAGTGATCATATCTCTCTCAATGCTTTCTGCCTTAGCCATTTCTGCTTCTTCAACATCTTAAGCATTGACAGCATTGAGTGAGCATACCTCACTCAATGTTTTTTTTTGCTTTAACAAATTCTCCATCATGGCGTTGAGAGCGTTGAGTGACCACGCCTCACTCAATGCTTTCTACCTTAGCCAAATTTCTGTATTCTTTAAAAGTACTAGCTTTGACAGACTGAGTGTTACTCAACACTTAAGAGGATATGGCGTGGAGTGAATGACCTTCACTCAATGCCTGTGGACTTATCCACATTTCTGCCTCTTAAACCTTAGGCATTGACTATCTTAGCCAGACTCACTCAACTCAGAACTGAGTTTGACGAATGCTGAACTGAGTTCGACGAACAGTGAGGTCAGCTCGACAAACTCTGAACTCAGTTCGATGAATTTAGACTTGGCCAAATTTCTCAAACTCTGAGCTTAGTTCGACGAACGATTTGCTCAGCTCGACGTACTCTGAACTAAGTTCGACGAATTTGGACTTAGCCAAATTTCTCAAACCAAATATTAGGTAAGAGTTTTCCTAACTTAGCCACATAGGCTATCCGTCCCATCACTGTCATCTACTGATATATGTATATTATTGACAAGATTGACTTCCTCAAATCTAGGACATTGTGGACAATGGACCAAAAATTCTCCCCCTATTTGAGGAAGTCAAAACTCTTAAGCAAGTGAGTCAATAATACACAAAA
Source organism: Platanthera guangdongensis (assembly GCA_039583875.1). Lineage (NCBI taxonomy): Eukaryota > Viridiplantae > Streptophyta > Magnoliopsida > Asparagales > Orchidaceae > Platanthera > Platanthera guangdongensis. The sequence continues at coordinate 35,382,066 of CM077159.1, read as the reverse complement.
CCATGCAACAATAAGCATAAAAACTATATAATTGAGAAGTGATCTATAGTTACCATACTTCCCAGCCTGCAGAGTGGAACATCACTGCACCTGCTTCCCCAGAATTGCTGCTACCATGCTAGAATATTAATCTAATCATCTGATCATCTTTTCCTCCACCTTTTTTACTTCAGCAAATAGCTAGTAGGATTCATCTGATCATCTTGTCATCTGCTCCCCCTCAATCAGGCAGTAGTGAGTTGTTGGAATTGTGTTGGACATGCTCCCCCTCAATTGGAGAATCTTCAATTCTTTAAAGAACAATTCCATCTACAAAATACCAAATAGCTTGCAACTAGTATGAGGAGAAACTGAAGCTATACTAAGTTTAACATACACAACTCAAATTTGAAGGTGTTAAACTTAGCTTCATCTAGTGGCTTAGTGAATATGTCAGCCACTTGCTTGTATGTTAGAACAAACTCAAGCGTGATGTCTTCACATTCCATATGCTCCCTAATGAAATGATATCTAATCTCTATGTGCTTAGTCCTGCTATGGGAGACAGGATTCCTAGCAATTGGGATTGCACTAGTAGAATCACAAAATAGAGGAGTTCTACTTATCTGGAGGTTATATTCTTGAAGCTGGTGCTGGATCCACAGTAACGGAGCACATCAGCTACCTGCTGAGATGTACTCTGACTCTACAGTTGATATTACAACACTGGTTTGTTTCTTGTAGTTCGAAGATACCATTCTCCCTCCTAAAACTTGACAGGTGCCAGATGTGCTCTTCCTCTCCTCTTTGCAGCCTGCAAAATCTGCATCTGAATAGCTTGTTAGTTCAAACTCCCCATTCCTAGGGTACCATAGGCCAAGATCTAGAGCGCGCTTAAGATACCTCAAGATTCTCTTAACTGCAGAGTAGTGAGATTCTTTAGGGAAAGCCTGATACCTAGCACAAATACATGTAGCATACATGATGTCTGGCCTACTTACAGTCAAATAAAGAAGGGAGCCAATTATCCCTCTATACAAAGTTTCATCAACAGGTTTGCCTGCCTCATCTTTGCCTACATGCATACTTGACCCCATGAGAGTTCTCATGGTGGAGGATTTCTCCATGCCAAATTTCTTTATCAGCACCCTAGTGAACTTAGACTGGGATATGGACAAGCCATCATCAGTCTGTCTTACTTGGAGGCCTAAGAAGAACTTAAGTTCACTCATGCTGCTAATCTCAAACTTCCCCTGTATAAGTTTAGCAAACTTAGATCTAAAGATGATGTCATTTACATAGATCTGAACTAGGATGATCTTACCCTTAGATTCCCTTAGGAATAGGGTCTTGTCTATCTTCCCCCTTGAGAATTTGGTCTCAATGAGGAAGCTAGACAAAGTCTCATACCATGCTCTAGGGGCTTACTTCAGCCCATATAGAGCTTTACTAAGTCTATAAACATAATCAGGCGTGTTAGGAACTACAAAACCTGGAGGCTGCTCAACAAAGACTTCCTCTTTTAAGTCACCATTCAGGAAGGCTAACTTCACATCCATCTGGTAGACATTAAATCCCTTGTGTGCAGCATATGTAAGGAACAGTCTGATGGCCTCCAATCTTGCTATAGGTGGAAAGGTTTGATCAAAGTCAATGCCTTCTTCTTGCCTGTAACCCTTAGCCACTAGTCTGGCTTTGTTCTTGATTATAATGCCATTTTCATCAAGCTTATTTTTGTAGATCCACTTGAATTCATTGACATTATGTCCTTGTGGTCTGGGAACCAGCTTCTAGTCTTTGCTCCTCTTGTACTGGTTCAGTTCCTCTTGTATAACTCTAATCCAATGCTGGTCTATGTTGGCTTCTTCATACTTCTTGGGCTCCACTTAGGATAAAAAACTGGAATACATGGCAGTATTCTGACTTCTGCTCCTTATTGTTACTCCTTGGCTTGCCTCACAAATTATCTAGTGAGCTGGATGATCTCTTATGTGTCTGACTACAGGTGACAGTCTTCTTTTAGCAACAGGTTCAGCTTCAGATGTAGCCTCTTGTTGATCTTCATCCACTCCCAATATACCTGGTAGGTCTTCTGGAGTATCCACTTCATTCTGTATAACCAGTGATGCCTCCTTGATGGTCAGTTTATCCATCATCTATTCTGTACCTACAGTAGTATAAGAGGAGCTTGGTAGCACCCTGTTAATCATATTAGACTTATCAAAGACTACAAGAACTGAATCTTCCACAACTTGGCTATTCAAGTTGTAGATCCTATAGGCTTTGCTATGATTGTTGTACCCAACAAAAATTCCATCAAAAGATTTGGCAGCAAACTTAGTCACATAGGACTTTCCATTATGAAGTACATAACACTTACTAACAAAGATTCTGAGATAGATCAGGTTTGGTTTTCTGCTTTTCAAAATCTCACAGGGAGTCTTCTTGTGGCTTTTGGTGATAGAGACCCTATTGAGGACGTGACATGCAGTATTTACTGCCTCAGTGAAAGAAATTGTACCTAATCACCTGGAGGGGGGGTGAATAGGTGACTAAATCTTTTTAAACTTTTTAGGCAGATTGCAGATTATGTCACAGAGTTATAATTATTTCTTCACAGCAATCAATCATTAATCACAGAATCATACATGCACACAGTGAACACACAGATTTATAGTGGTTCCCCAAGGTTTGGGTACATCCACTTTCCCCCTTCGCCTATCTAGTAGTGTACTAGATTCGGCCAAACTCCTCCACTATCTCAGATCCTCAGATATTACACTCAGAACCCCAACCAGGTTCCTACAGCTCAGGCCCAAGGCCCTACAACTCAGTCTTCTCCAAAGACCTACACTCAGCCTTCAACAAGGCCTACACTCAGCCACAAGGCCTACACTCAGCCACAACAGGCCTACACTCAGAGAAATAGATCTCCTACACTCAGACACACAGGCCCTACCACTCAGCCTTCATAATTATAGGCTTACAACTCAGATCCCTAAGGATCCTACAAGAAATTTAGATTACAAAGTATATACCTACAACTCAGAGAAAAGAGAGAAGAGTTGATAGGTTCTTGATGAGTTCTTGGAAGAACTCTGCTGAGATCAACCTCACATGACTTTCTTCAAAGCTTCTTGAATGTAGAACACAATAGGATTGAATCTCTACAGCTGATATTCAATCACTGCAACTTAAGATTCAGAACTAGGTCTGAACCCTTCTTCACAGCCTGGTTCCAACGGCTGTCTTCTTGGATAGAGCTCTCTCTCTCCAACTTCTTAGATCTTCACTTGATTCTTCAATGAATAGCTAGATCTTATTCTTTGATTGTTGATCTCTAATTATAAATCTCAATCTATTAATCTTAATCTCTTAGACCCCTTTTCTGTTGACGGAATAAGCCTATTTATAGGCCTTCTTCATGGTGACCGGCTGATCCGGTTCCTAACAGCTTTCTGACAACTCTGACAGTTGTAGTAGACCGGCTGGAATGGCAGCTGTCATGTCATCCAGTCAGTTCTTGAAATATTCGTAACTGTCTGAAAGTGTCGAGACAGTCTGTCTTTAAGTGTCGACACTTATAGACTAAGTGTCGACACAAGTAGACTAAGTGTCGACACTTGCCTTCAAGGTGTCGACACAACTCCTTGTGTTGTAGAATTCACTTCTCGATACAGCTTCTTCAATATGTGTCGACACTGATATTATGTGTCGACACAACTTCTTGTTCTTCAGTATTTAGTTGAATTCTTGTAAGTGTCGACACAACTCCTTTGTGTCGACACAGCTTCATGTGTTGAACTTGTTCAGTGTCGACACATCTTCTTGGTGTCAACACATGCCTTCTGTGTTGATACTTGCTGAGTGTCGACACAGCTCCTTGTGTCAACACATTCTTCTTCTGTTGAGACTTTGGCTGAGTGTCGACACATCTCCTTTGTGTCGACACTTGTACTTAGAATTTTGTTGAACTTTGCTGAGTGTCGACACAGTCTCCAAGTGTCGACACTTTCTTCATGTGTTGAGTCTTCTGCTGTGTGTCGACACATTCTTCATTGTGTCGACACTTTCTTCATGTGTTGAGTCTTCTGCTGAGTGTCGACACATTCTTTATTATGTCGACACTTATACTTAGACTCTTCTGACTTTTGCTGAGTGTCGACACAACCTCCAAGTGTCGATACTTTCAGATGTAGATACAGTTCCTCTGGATGTCGACACTGCTTCTAAGTGTCGACTCTGCTTCTCTGGACTTCTCTTCATTGAGTGTCGACACAGCCTTCATGTGTCGACACTTTCTGTCTGGTGTCGACTCTGCATCACTGGTGTCGACACAATTACTCCAAGTGTCGACACTACTTGTGTGGGTGTCGACACAAGTCTTCTTAAGTGTCGACACTTTGCTTCTGGGTGTCGACACATGGACTTAGAAACTTTTCATCTTTCCCTGCAAATACTTAACCTGCACAAGGCAACTCAAAATACATCAAATTCATTTTGATGTATATCATTGAGTAGGGTGAGGCTTCTTCAAATCAGGTACATTCATTCTAATGTACCCAACAATCTCCCCCTATTTGGAGAAGTCATAACCCTTAGTCAATGATATACACCATACATAACAAAATTACAGTATGATGTAGAACAGGATTATGCAATCAGGGAAAGTACATAAACATGTATTAAATAAAACATGTACACACATATATCTCAGAACAATCATGTAATAGATTTTTCACGCATCACATCATTCTAACAACTTTGTCATATTCATTATACAAAAGTTTACAGAGTGTTTAAAATCAAAAGATTACAGCTATAAAGTAAAGATAAATTCTATTCTATTTCTGCTCAGTCTCCTTGATCACTATGTCCTTGCCAGATTGTATCTTTGCTTGCACAGGGGCTTCAGCATCTTCAGCAGCAGCAGGCTTCTTGCCTTTAAGATCCTTCTTCTTTTGCTCTTCAGCTTTAATCTTCTGCCTCTCAAAGTAATGATAAGGCTTGGGAAAGTACTTGCTAGACTCCTGGGCAGTAGGAGGTAGCTTTCCCATCTTAGCCTTTCTCTTGTATTGCACAATGGCTTCTTGTCTGGTCTCATGCTTCCTCCACTCCAGTTCAGAAAACCACTTGTTTCTATCTTGAATATTGTCTTTGGCAGCCTTCCATGCAGTTAAGATAATATTCCTTGAAGTGGGGCTCCACTGTTCAAAATCAGGCCTTTGTTCAGCTTGCGCTCTGAACCTCTTCTTAGACAACTGAGTCTCTTGTTCCTTCAACAACAAGGCTTCTTGTGCTTTCAGTATGGCCTCTGACACAGGTTGAACCACCTTTTCTATGATGACATTTTGCTTTCCCTCAGGTGGGCTATACATGGACTGTATATCTTCTTGTACCATATCAAAGTCTGGTGGAAGATAGATTACCTGAGCTACTTCAACTTGCTCACCACCAAGATAGGCAGGATTAATCCCAGACTCTGCAACATTATCATCATCACATAAAGGAGGATAACCAAGAGTGGCTCTGATAGAATTAGAAATCCACTTTGCATGATCAGAGCTGGCTTTGACTAACACCCTCTCCCCCTTTATGACTTCTCTTTCCATGTGATCTCTTAGATCATCCTTTTGAAATCTGATTTGGGCATCCAAATAGTTTACTCCATCTTTAAAGAAAGGTTTCAACCTTTGGAGTTTTTCAGTTATTAACTTCTGAGAGTTTTCAATAGCAGAAGTAACAGCAGTTATGCCCTCTTGTAAAGCTTTATCAAACTCTGCCTTAGCAGTAGCATTAGATGTAGTCTGTCCAGCAGCTATATTCTTCATCTCTATGACAATTGCATTGTGTGAAGCAGTCAAATTGTCATTCATCCTGAGCTGGTTCTCCAGAACATATCCTTGCTTCAGTGCAATGTCATCCACTTGAGCTTTGATTTTCTCCTGATGAGTAGCTAGATAGACTACTGCATTCCCTCCCTTGTAAAAGTAGTCAGTCATCTCCTTCTTATTTAGATTCATCTCCAATCTAATGGACTTAATATCTTGGGCAAGATCAAACTGTAAAGACTTATGCCCCTCATCCATATATGTTTCTATTGCCTTCCTTTGCTCATCAAGTTTTATCTGCATAGCAACCATCAGAGAACTGTAATCTACAGATGGTGCTGACTGTAGTGCAGGCTGTGGTGTTATGGTTTGCAGAGCTTTCTTATAAGTCTGGCTCCTCCTCTTGAAGACTTGAAACTTTTTCTTTTTAGCTCTTGCAGCCTCCTCATCTTCATAAGCTGATGTGCTTGCTATTTCTACCCTCTCCCTAGGTAGCTCCTCAACATCTTTTGGCTTCTCAGGCTCTTTCCTTGCAGTTTCTTCAACAATTACTACTTTCTCCCCCTCAACATGAGCATTCTCCCCCTCAGCAGCAGCACTTTCCTTCTCAAAGTCTGTTTGATCCAGATTAAGGAAGAGATCTTCCATTGTAAATTCTTGTTGAGGTTGTAATGGAGATTCTCTTATCTCATCAATTACTTGAGTTGGTTCCACTTGATCTGCAACAGATGTGTCCTCCATAACAACATCTTGGGGTTGGCTATGTGTTGGAGTTTGCTGATTAACATTATGTAATGAATCAGACAAAACATCATCCTCAATAGGGAAGTTTAATTTATTGATGTCAGTGATTACCTCAAGTATGGTGTGGGTTGCTTGTTCACTCTCTAGTGGAGTTGGCTCTTCCACTAGTAGAGGCTCCCCCTGGATAGAATCCTGGTGTATTGGGCTAGCCTGAGGTAGCTCCCCCTGCCTGTCTGCAGCTTCTTGTCTATCTGGTGTCTTTCCAGCAGTTCCAGTTTCTTGTTCATCATCTGGTGTAAAGACAACATACTCTTCAGAGCTACTAGAGGAATCTTGAGCTACATGGGCTGTCTTCTTCTTCTTCTTTAGGGGTATTACCTTCTCAGGAGTTGGCATCTCCTTAGTCAAGACTCTATCCCATCTTGAGAAGATTCTCATGTCCATTCTTCTCATGTGATTGATCTTTGATCCTGCAGCCTGACTCATTACTTCTGGTATACTACCAGCCAAGTAAAGACTTAGTATCCTACCCAAATTGGGTTTCTTCATACTCTCTTTAATCTTATCAAAGCTTACAACAGACCAATCAGTTTCTAGTTTGAAAATTATCCTTGTCATGAGACTGAACATATGTACTGAAACTCTGTCATGCCCTCCAGGCTTGCTCAAGATCACCTTGCCAACAATTTCTGAGAGATATTTGCCTTGGCTGTTCATGCCTTTCCTATTGAACACATATCCAATTTTCATCTTGGAAGCTAGTCCACACCATGTTAAAGCTTCTCTGGTCTTAGAAGCAATAACTTCATCTTCTTCCTTAGTTCTTGGTAGGTTTAGTACTTTTCTCAGACTTTCAGATGAGACCTTCACCTTTTCTCCATGAACCCTTGACTTTATCTTGAGTCCAGATTCATCTAGGGTTGCTCCATTCAGAAATTCCAGAACTTCTTTCTCCCAAATCTTGGTTGGCTCTGAAACAAGAAAATCTAACCCTGAGTCTGCAACTAGGGTTACCACATCCTTGATCTCTGGTTTAGCGTCATCAAATGCATGCCGCACCAGTTCATAACCTTCATTTACGTTCTCTTCGAGCTTTGGCGCCATTAGGGTTTGAAGAATTTGAATTGAGAGAAGAGAGGTGTCAACACACAAGTTTGGTCTCGAAACTTTGGTGAGTGTGTCGACATACAATGGCGAAATCCTATTTATACCTTTCTAGGATTGAAGATGAAAGGGCGCGTCAACTAACTTAAATTGTGTCGACACTGTTGAAAAGTGTCGACACAGACTTATAATGTCTCGACAACTATGTGTCGACACAAGTATAGTCGACAGAATATATGTGTCGACACTTGTCTATGTGTCGACACCGCTTATCTCGATACTTAGTCGAGACTTTATATGTCTAATTCTGCATAAAGCTTAAGTGTCGACACTACCTTGGTTGTGTCGACACCTACCCTGGATGTGTCGACACTAATTTTCTGAAGTGTCGACACCAACTTCCTAGATGTGTCGATACCTTTTCCCTGAAGTGTCTACATCACTTTTCTGTGTCGACACAGACAATTCTGTGTGTCGACACCTTTTTCCTTAGCCATTTCTGTAAACTTATTCTAAGTTTATCATACCTAATTAAATTTTAAACCTATTGAACTTGGTTTCTTCTAGAGGCTTAGTATACATATCAGCTAGTTGATTATCTGTATTAACATATTCTAGTGAAATATCTTCTTTTTCAACATGTTCCCTTAGAAAATGATATTTTATCTCAATATGTTTAGTTCTACTATGAGAAACAGGATTGTTTGCAATAGATATAGCACTTGTAGAATCACAAAATAGTGGTGTTCTACTTACTTGAATACCATAATCCTCAAGTTGATGTTGTATCCATAGAAGTTGAGCACAGTAACTTCCTGCAGCCACATACTCTGATTCTGCTGTGGAGATAGCCATACTTGTTTGCGTCTTGCTACTCCATGATATCTGTCTTCCACCTAGGAATTGACAGGTACCAGTTGTACTTTTCCTATCTTCTTTGCAGCCTGCAAAATCTGCATCTGAATAACCTGTCAGTTCAAAGTCTCCATTCCTAGGGTACCAAAGGCCTAGATAAGGAGTGCCCTTAAGATATCTCAGTATTCTTTTGACTGCTGTCAAATGAGACTCTTTAGGGCATGCTTGGTACCTAGCACAGACACATGTAACATACATGATATCTGGTCTACTTGCAGTCAAATATAGAAGGGAGCCAACTATCCCTCTATACAAAGTCTCATCTACAGGTTTCCCTGCATCATCTTTGCTACGAGACATACTTGACCCCATAGGAGTTTTCATGGTACTAGATGAATCCATACCATACTTCCTTATCAGTTCTAGGGTGAACTTAGACTAGCATATGGATAAACCATTCTCAGTCTGTCTAACTTGGAGACCCAAGAAAAACTTAAGTTCCCCCATACTGCTCATCTCAAATTGTCCTTGCATTAGTTTTGCAAACTTTTTGCAAAGACTACTTTCAGTAGACCCAAATATGATGTCATCTACATATATTTGGACTAGCATGATCTTGCCTCTGGATTCCCTAAGGAATAGAGTCTTGTCTATTTTCCCCCTTGTGAATTTATTCTCAATGAGGAAACTAGACAGGGTTTCATACCAAGACCTAGGGGCTTATTTTAACCCATACAAAGCCTTCCTAAGTCTATAGACATAATTAGGTTGAGTTGAATCAACAAAACCTGATGGCTGTTCCACATAGACCTCTTCTTTCAGATTACCATTCAGAAAGGCTGGCTTAACATCCATTTGGAATACTTTAAATCCTTGATAGGTTGCATAGGCTAGGAACAACCTTATGGCTTCCAGTCTGTCTACTAGAGTAAAGCTTTGATCAAAGTCAATACCTTCTTCCTGCCTATATCCTTTAGCAACCAGTCTTGCTTTGTTCTTGATAATCACTCCATGTTCATCCATCTTGTTTTTAAAGATCCACTTGGTTCCAATTATGTTGTGGTCTTTTGGTTTAGGAACAAGCTCCCAGACTTGACATCTCTTGAACTGATTCAGCTCCTCTTGCATTGCCTCAATCCAATGAGGGTCTAGGATGGCTTCTTCAAACTTCTTTGGCTCTACTTGGGATAGAAAACTGGAGTAGAGTACTGCACTCAGATTTCTGCTCCTTGTTTGTACCCCTTGTCTTAGATCACCAATGATTTGATCTGCTGGATGATCTCTTAGATGCCTATTAGCTGGAGGTAGCCTGGCTTCATGTTGAACTTCTTCAGCTTCTTCAACTTGCTGCACTCCTTGGTCTTCTTCTACATTAGGTACATGTAGTACTCCCCCTGGACAGTAACCACTATCATCTACATGCTGACTTGCAGTAGATCCTTCTTCTATAGTGAGCTTATCCATCTTCTTAGTCACACCTGTGGAGCTGCAAATACTTCTAGACAACTCATGGTTAATAAGTCTAGCTTCATTAAATACTACATGTACTGAATCTTCTACAACTTGAGTAGACAAGTTGTAGACTCTATAAGCCTTACTATTATTGATGTACCCAACAAAGATCCCCTCTTAGGATTTGGCAGCAAACTTAGTCAAGTAAGACTTCCCATTGTTAAGTATAAAACATTTACAACCAAAGATCCTGAAATAGGATAGGTTTGGTTTTCTGCCTTTCACAATCTCATAGGGGGTCTTATTGTGGCTCTTAGTAATGATAGCCCTATTAATTACATGGCATGCAGTATTAACTGCCTCAGCCCAGAAATATTTTGGTAGAGATGTGTCACTTAATAGGGTCCTACCAGCCTCAATCAAGGTTCTATTTTTCCTCTCAGCAATGTCATTTTGCTGAGGTGTTCTTGGTGAAGAAAATTCCTGAAATATCCCAAATTCTTCACATAGTTTTGTCATACTATCAGACTGGAATTCAGTACCATGGTCACTTCTTATCTTGACCACTGTACTGTCTAGTTCATTCTGAATTTGTTTGACAAAACTATAGAAGATACTTGGTGTTTCAAATTTCTGTCTAAGAAAGAACAGCCAGGAAAACCTTGAGTAGTCATCTACAACCACAAATGTATAGACCTTCCTACCTAGGCTGTGAACTGGCATAGGACCAAAGAGATCCATATGCAAGAGGTATAAACACCTCACAGCATCTTTGTTTTCAATGCTATTAAAGGTGGATCTAGTCTGCTTGCCCTTTTGACAAGATGAGCATATTCCATCTTTAATACACTTAACCTGAGGACCATTTCTCACTAACTCTTTGCTATAGAGTTGGTCAATTGTCTTGTAGTTAAGATGGGCTAGCCTCTTGTGCCATTTGACACAATGAGAGACTTTCTCATCAGCTACAAGACATACTGGAGAACCATTGGTCTCACACATAATGTCTAGGCAATAGACATTCCTCTTTCTATAACCTATCAAAATGATCTCTTGATCATTTGACCTCCTTATATAACAACCATCTTTGACAAATGAGATGTCATATCCTAGATCACTCAGTTGACTTATACTAATAAGGTTATGTTTCAAACCTTTAACATAAGCCACTTGAGTAATAGTTATATGGGTGCTAGAAATGTTACCAAATCCCTTGATGATTCCTTTTTCAGAACCACCAAAGGTGACTTTAGGACCATCCTTGATTGATGTGTAGTCCTTTAGCAATCCCCTAGTTACAGTCATATGCCTGGAACATCCACTGTCCAAGTACCATATTGGGGCATGGCCACTTGGACTTACCTGCAAAACAGATTAGTTGACCTTAGAACCCAAAGAATTCTTGGGTCCTTGGTGCTGGTTAGTTTGCCTCTTAACAAAGCTACCTGCAGATCTTCCAACAGGCAGTTTGCTACTCAACTTGACATTAGAATTATGCCAACAGTCTATGGCAAAGTGACCTACCTTGCCACAGCACCAGTACTCAAATCTATTGTACCTTTGCTTAGGTACAACCCTGACTGTTCTATCTATAGCAGGCTTGTTGAGAGCTGGGGCTATGCCCTTAGACTTGGACTGAACAGTCCTAGCAGGTTTAGTAAACCCCAGTCCAGCTTTACCCTTTTGATGTACAAATTCATCAATCAAAGGTAGAACAGACTTAGGTTTTGAAAAGCTTGCAACAATGTCTCTCTCCTTCTGAAGATTAATCTCCAGATTTCTGATTTGATCATTCTTAAATGTTATAGTCCCCATCTGAATAACAGTTATGTTTTTCAGTCTAGCTATTTCATTTAATTTTTCATCAAACAACTTCTCAAAATCAGTTGCAGCCACTTTGAGACTTGCAATCTCCTTAGCCTGACTCTTGGCCAAGGATTTGCTTTTCTTAAATGCTTGCAATAGAACTCTATATTTATCAATCAACTGATGAACATCCCCTTCAGATTCAGATCCACTGGCATCACTTGATGCTGATGTAACTGAATCTGAACTAGCACTAGAAATTGAACTTAAAGAACAATTTTGTACCTGACTAGGTCCAGGCTGATCCTGGATTTTATCACCTTCTGTTAAGGCCATCAGTCCTTTCCACTGAATGTCCTCTTGCTCATAAATAGAGTTCATTATCTGGATGAACTCCTCTTCCTCTTTTTCAGCAAATAGTCCTATGTAAGCTTCAGCTTCTGATTCAGTTTCTGAAGAATACATGTCTGACAGGCCTTTGTCCTTCTTGGCAACAAAGGACCTTTCCTTCTTGCCCTTGAATTGAGTCTTCTTCTTATCATTAGACTCTTTCCTTTTCTCTGGACAGTCAGCAATAACATGTCCTTGTCTGTTACAGCAATAACATACAATTTTTGATAAAGTTGCTTTGCTTGACTTGGGCTTTCTCCTGTCTTTCTTTGATGACTTCTTGTTCTGATAATAGTCATCTTTTCCCTGTGAAGTGGATGGCTTTGACCTCCACTGTTTCTTCTTTAGAAACTTCTGAAAGTGTCTTGTGAATGCTGCAAAATCCTCATCACTCTCACTGCTTTCAGACTTTCTGCTTTCTGAATCATCTGACTCAGTCTCAGCTACTTTTGGAGGTGGAGATGGAGACTTACTTTTGTATTTCTTGGTGGCTTCTGTCTTGAATGCCACTGCTCTTTCTTTATGCTCACTTCTGGTTGTCTTCTCCTCTTCTTTCCTCACCATCAACTGCATCTCATAGGATAGCAGTTTTCCAAACAATGTTGGAGGAGGGATATCAGCTAACTTTTCCATTTCCCTTATGGCACAGATCTTGGTGTCCCAGTCCTTTGTTAGGGACCTCAAGAACTTATCATTTAGCTCATAATTACTGAAATCTCTTCCATAGGACATTAGCTCATTAACAATCCTATAGAATTTCTTATAGCATTCTATTATGCTATCAGACTTGCCTTGCCTGAAACTTTCATATTCCTGGTTTAACAAAGACTTTCTGTCCTACCTCACTTCTTCAGAACCCTCCATATACACTATCAAGGTATCCCACATCTCCTTAAATGTCTTACAGTGTATCAAGTTCTGAAAGGTAGCATCATCTATGGCACTCACAATGATATCCTGAGCCCTCTTGTCCATGGTGGCCAGAATAATCTCATCTTTTGTCATTTCAGAAAAGTCTTTAGGTGTTCTCTGATTTGCATCTAAGACTGATACCTTCATAGGCACATATGACCCTTCTTTAACTGTGATATATATTCTAGGGTCTGAGGCTTCCATAAACAGTCTCACCCTTTCTTTCCAGATGCCAAAAATCTCTTTTCTGCAAATGGGCAACTTCATGGATCCAAGTTCCTTATGATTCTCTGTTGAACCCATGTTTCTTGATTTTCTTGATTCTGTACTTTACTTATACTGAATCTGCCAACAGGATCTACTCAGACAGTTAAGTCCTTTTTGAGTAACCTGGCTCTGATACCACTTGAAAGAAATTGTACCTAATCACCTAGGGGGGGGGGGGTGAATAGGTGACTAAATCTTTTTAAACTTTTTAGGCAGATTGCAGATTATGTCACAGAGTTATAATTATTTATTCACAGCAATCAATCATTAATCACAGAATCACACATGCACACAGTGAACACACAGATTTATAGTGGTTCCCCAAGGTTTGGGTACATCCACTTTCCCCCTTCGCCTATCTAGTAGTGTACTAGATTCAGCCAAACTCCTCCACTATCTCAGATCCCCAGATCTTACACTCAGAACCCCAACCAGTTTCCTACAGCTCAGGCCCAAGGCCCTATAACTCAGTCTTCTCCAAAGACCTACACTCAGCCTTCAACAAGGCCTACACTCAGCCACAAGGCCTACACTCAGCCACAACAGGCCTACACTTAGAGAAATAGATCTCCTACACTCAGGCACACAGGCCCTACCACTCAGCCTTTATAATTACAGGCTTACAACTCAGATCCCTAAGGATCCTATAAGAAATTTAGATTACAAAGTATATACCTACAACTCAGAGAAAAGAGAGAAGAGTTGATAGGTTCTTGATGAGTTCTTGGAAGAACTCTGCTGAGATCAACCTCACTTGACTTTCTTCAAAGCTTCTTGAATGTAGAACACAATAGGATTGAATCTCTGCAGCTGATCTTCAATCACTGCAACTTAAGATTCAGAACTAGGTCTGAACCCTTCTTCACAGCCTGGTTCCAACGGCTGTCTTCTTGGATGGAGCTCTCTCTCTCCAACTTCTTAGATCTTCACTTGATTCTTCAATGAATAGCTAGATCTTCTTCTTTGATTGTTGATCTCTTATTGTAAATCTCAATCTATTAATCTTAATCTCTTAGACCCCTTTTCTGTTGACAAAATAAGCCTATTTATAGGCCTTCTTCATGGTGACCGGCTGATCCGGTTCCAAACAGCTTTCTGACAACTCTAACAGTTGTAGTAGACCGGCTGGAATGGAAGCTGTCATGTCATCCAGTCAGTTCTTGAAATTTTTGTAACTGTCTGAAAGTGTCGAGACAGTCTGTCTTTAAGTGTCGACACTTATAGTCTAAGTGTCGACACAAGTAGACTAAGTGTCAACACTTGCCTTCAAGGTGTTGACACAACTCCTTGTGTTGTAGAATTCACTTCTCGACACAGCTTCTTCAATATGTGTCGACACTGATATTGTGTGTCGACACAACTTCTTGTTCTTCAGTATTTAGTTGAATTCTTGTAAGTGTCGACACAACTCCTTTGTGTCGACACAGCTTCATGTGTTGAACTTGTTCAGTGTCGACACATCTTCTTGGTGTCGACACATGCCTTCTGTGTTGATACTTGCTGAGTGTCGACACAGCTCCTTGTGTCGACACATTCTTCTTCTGTTGAGACTTTGGCTGAGTGTCGAGACATCTCCTTTGTGTCGACACTTGTACTTAGAATTTTGTTGAACTTTGTTGAGTGTCGACACAGCCTCCAAGTGTCGACACTTTATTCATGTGTTGAGTCTTCTGCTGTGTCTCGACACATTCTTCATTGTGTCGACACTTTCTTCATGTGTTGAGTCTTCTGCTGAGTGTCGACACATTCTTTATTATGTCGACACTTATACTTAGACTCTGCTGACTTTTGCTGAGTGTCGACACAGCCTCCAAGTGTCGACACTTTCAGATGTAGACACAGTTCCTCTGGGTGTCGACACTGCTTCTAAGTGTCGACACTGCTTCTCTGGACTTCTCTTCATTGAGTGTCGACACAGCCTTCATGTGTCGACAATTTCTGTCTGGTGTCGACTCTGCATCACTGGTGTCGACACAATTACACCAAGTGTCGACACTGCTTGTCTGGGTGTCGACACAAGTTTTCTTAAGTGTCGACACTTTGCTTCTGGGTGTCGACACATGGACTTAGAAACTTTTCATCTTTCCCTGCAAATACTTAACCTGCACAAGGCAACTCAAAATACATCAAATACATTTTGATGTATATCATTGAGTAGGGTGAGGCTTCTTCAAATCAGGTACATTCATTCCAATGTACCCAACACTCAGGCAAGAAATATTCTGGGAGAGATGTATCACTCAACAGTATTCTACCAGACTCTATGAGAGTCATATTTTTTCTCTCAACAATCCCATTTTGCTGGGGTGTTCTAGGTGAAGAGAATTCTTGATGAATCCCATGTTCTTCACATAATCTTGTCATGCTATCAGACTGGAATTTAGTCCAATGGTCACTTTTGATTTTCACCACAGAGCTGTTTAACTCATTCTGAATTTGCTTGACAAACCTAGAGCAGATATCAAAGGTTTCATTTTCTCTCTTTAGGAAGAATAGCCAGACAAACCTGGAAAAGTCATCAACCACCACATGGGTGTAGACCTTCCTACAAAGGCTATGAAAAGACATAGGAAAAAACAAGTCCATATGCAGGAGGTATAGGCGCATCACAGAATGTTTGGCCCCAATACTCTTGAAGGAGGCTTTTTTCTGCTTGTCCTTTTGGCAAGATGAGCAAATTCCCTCTTTGGAGCACTTCATATTGGGACCATTCCTAACTAGCTCTTGACTAAAGAGCTTACCAATAATCTTGTAATTCTAATGGGCTAGCCTCTTATGCCACTGAGGACAGTAGGAGACTTTCTCAATTGCAACTAAATGGATAAGTGAATCTGTATCTAAACATAGAAAATTTAAGAATAAACATTCCCACTCGTAATGCTTGTCAAGATGTCCTCTTGGTCACTTGACCTCGTAATTAGGCACTCATTCTTGTGGAAGACAATAACATAGCCAAGATCAGAGAGCTGGCTTACACTTATAAGGATGTGTTGCAACCCTTCAACATAAGCCACCTTGGTGATGGTGACTATGCTATTGGTGATCTTACCGTATCCCTTGGTTACACCTCTATCTGAACCACCAAAGATGACTTTGGGTCCATCTTTTACTGGAGTAAACTCCTTTAAGTTACTCCTTGTTCTAGTCATGTGCCTTGAACAACCACTATCCAAGTATCATATAGGGGTATGACAACTTGGACTAACCTACAATACACAATTTACTTTACCTTAGGCCCCCAATATCTATTGGGTCCTAGGTGCACATTAGTATCAAACTGAACATGTCTACCAACAGAATTTCTGACTGGTGGACTGACCCTAGCTCTGGCCATATTGGGATTATGCCAGCAGTCAATGACAAAATGCCCTATCTTACTACAACACCAATAATCATGTATGTTATATCTTCTCTTCTGTGTAGGCCATGCAACTTGGTTAGCCGCAGTCCTAACAAGAAGAAGATGTGCTGCAGCCCTTTTCTAATTTCTTTCAGCTAGAATTTGACTGAAGGTAAGTATTCTAACTGGCTTGTTTGGTCTGCTCTGAGTGCTATTAGCAGCAAGCTTCTTTTCATAGAGCATGCTTTTGATGAAATAAGAAATGCCCAAATCAGCCTGACTGTAAGACTTGCCTTTAGTCCAACCCTTAGTTGTCAAATTCAGAGCCTTGTCTGTAGCAACATTCTTGAGTGTTGGTGCCGAAGCACCAAAAACAAATGGTCCTGGTTGGGCCATCTGAAATTTCTCATTGGTAGCCGCATAGGCACTCACCCAGCTAGAGCTTTCACCATGGCAGTGAACATCTTTGTTCACCCCAGATGAACAACCCTTCTCTCAGTGACCCCATGAGCTTTCCTGGTCATACCTGTTAGAAGGTAATAGAACTTTTCTAAAAAGAATGGGAGGCTTGGAAGCATTAGGCTGAGGTGGATCTGTAGCTTTGCCCTTCCTTTTAGAAGGAGCAACTCTTGTGCTTCCCTTGAATCCCAACCCCTTCTTACCCTTTTTAGAGGAGAAGGTGTCTAACAAGGGTAGTAATGTACTTGGATTAGAATAGCTAGCCACTATTCTTTTCTACTTCTCAAGCTTATCTTCAAGCTACCTGATGAGAAAGTTCTTGCTCATGATGGAGGCAATCTGGATGTCCAAGAGGGACTTCAGTTGGATTATTTCCCTAGCTTTATGTTCCAGTAGATTAGCTGTTGCAGTCTGCTGGGCAACTGCAAGCTTAAGAGATGAAATCTCTTTAGCTTGATTCTTAGACAACTTCTTGACCTTCTGGAAGGCATTCAAAGGTTCTTTATACTTATTAATCATTTGATTGACATCTCCTTCAGATCTAGAATCTTCTTCACCACTGGGTGAAGAGGCTTCTGAGCAAGGACTGGTCTCATACTCAGACAAAGAAGCAAAATTAGGTAATGAATGTACCATGCTTTGACCAGGCTTATCCTGTCCGGCCTCTTCATCTGTCATTTCCATCAGCCCTCTATAGCTGTGAGCATCTTCATCCACCTCTGAGTCGCTATCTGATAGTGTCAGAGGGGCCCTAATTCCTATCCTTACTGGAGGATTAACTTTTTCTGCTACAACAGCTTTATCATTAGCAGCAGCAACTAGCCCAATGTAGGCTTCCTCTTATTTAGCCACAAATGATTATGAGTCTGTCCAGCTCTTTTGCTTTTTGGCAATTAATGACTTCTCCTTCTTTCCTTTGTGATGGTACTGCTTCTTCTCCTCAGCCACCTTCCTCTTCTTTGGGCAGTCAGCTATCAAATGCCCAGGCTTGCTATCACTCTTGGACTAATTCTTCACGTGATGAGTGGAGTTGGAAGACCTCTTCTTCCAATGCTTCTTCTTCATCAGCCTCTGGTGTTGTCTGGAGAATACAACAAAGTATTCATTAGACATGTTGCTGTCTGATGCCTCTGAGTCTGAGCTATCTGACTCAGCTGATCTTCTTCGTGGAGAAGGAATCCTCTCCTTGCCCTTCCTTATGCTTTCTGCTCTGAAGGCCAAGGACTTTTCCTTAGCCAGGGATTTGCTGGTGTTCTCCTCCTCCTTCCTGGCAGCTAGCTGCATCTCATAGGAGTTGCGGGGTGTGCAGAAGGCCACATTAAGAGTACTGGATGTAGTCTCTAAGAAAACACCCAATTTTGTGGAAGATTCGATAGTCTTCCCCCCTACCACGCGACGGTGGCTCTACCGTCGGCGATAGCTCACTGTGAGCATTGTATTGTTTATTGTGGCTCGTTTCTTGAAAACCTTGTGGACATTTGCTGAACCCTGTCTCTGGAAGAACTGTGGGCTAATTTGTGAGGCCCATATTGGGAGACCTAGGGGCCGTGAGTTCCCGTCTCTTGAAGACCTAGGGGCTAGTTGTGTGGGGCGTGAGCTTAATTTGCTCAGCTTTGGTAGACATGAATTCTATCCTAGGATCCTTACAGAGTTATGGATCATGCGGAAAAGGGAAAGGGGATGCTGACCCGCATCAGGCCTGCAAGCCAGATGATTTGAGCTTGGGATATGGATGAACTATACCCTCCCCTATGCCAGTCGACATGGAGTGGTCATAGTGTAAATCACTAATGTTGGTCGTAGCACTGGGGCGTTATCTCTGGCATTGTCCCTTATGAGACTTAAAGCTCAAACATTGATGGCCATCACAGAGAACGGTGGTGCGAATCTTGTGGTCCTGTGCACCAAGAATGTGCCCGGAGAGCACGGGGCATTGGGCATTTGCACCAGCATCTATGACGAATAGTACTTAAGTTGCACGTTTTGATTGCTAATATATGATTATACTAGAGTATCCAGGGAAGGAGCACTGCCACCCAGATTAAGCGGTGGGGTCATTATAATTTGGTCATCTAATGATGACCGTTGATTTTGTTTTCCACCATTGCGGTGGAATATTGCTTGCAGGTGCAGCTGAGCCAAGCAGGAAATAGCGGGCTAAAGCCAGGGATAGCTAAGCTGGCCCTCGAAGGTCAAAGTGAATTGCATGTTTTGTTTATCTATTTCTCATGTGTGGCTGGCTTGCGTGTCGAAGTATGTAAGACAATTCAATTTGAGTAAACATTGTAAGGAATTAAGGAAAAGACTTATTTGTGTATTTGTTATATATTCCTAGTTGTGGTAGTGGACATTCATGTTGTTGTTGGGTTCTATTTATAACCATTAAATTACTTCTGCTAGAATGCACTCTGTTTTAGGATACGCAATATTGGATTATGGTTTCAATTTAGTTACTCCTTGGTCTGTCCGTGGTATATGACATCGGGCCCCGGTCGGACCTTTTGTTTGTAACATCCCATGTTACTTCTAGGCCCCTTTCACTTAGATTGGGTTAGGCATGGGGTGGGTAATAGGGGATTTAGCTGGGTTTGACCCTAGGTAGTGGATTGTAACCATGTGGTGCCCACTAAGGGGCCAAAGTCAAACTAGGTCAAACTAGCCTAAATAGGAACCCTAACCACACCATGACCCCACTACATTGCCCTAACCCTAAAACAATGTAAGTGGACCCTAGGGCATGCCATTAAGTCAACCCTTTGACCCTGGTTGACCAAAGTCAACCATGGCCTTAATTTGGTCAAACCTATACCTATAGGCCCAATTAGCCCAAGTGGGGCATCACCTTGGCCCAACCCAAGTTGGGTGGTGCCACTGGACCCATGACCATCAAAGTAGGGTCAGCCCACTCACCTTGGTTGACCAAGTCAACTCAAGTCCACCAAGTCAACCTATTTAGCCAAAAAGGGAGAAATGAACCCAAGGCCATTTCTATTGGGCTAAGCCCATCCAAATCAGCCCAAGGCCAACCCAAATGGTCAAAGACAACTTCTAACTGTAACATCCCGAATCGTTCTAGGCCCCTAGTGTGTGTTGTTGAGTCAGGAGGGTTGACTCAAGTGCTGAGAAGTGCAGGGAACTGGACTGCACTTGTGGAGAAGTGGAGAAATCAGTGCAGAGAGACACGGGTAGTGACACGGGTAGTGACACGGGTAGTGACACGGGTAGTGACACGGGTAGTGACACGGGTAGAGACACGGGCGTGTCCCTACCCGTGTGTGTCGAGTTACACTCGACAGGACGTGTCGAGACTGACGAGCTGTGTCGACATCATGTGACACGGGTAGCGATACGGGCGTGTCCCTACCCGTGTGTGTCGAGTTACACTCGACACGCCGTGTCGAGTCTGACAAGCTGTGTAGACATCATGTGACACGGGTAGCGACACGGCCGTGTCCCTACCCGTGTGTGTCGAGTTACACTCAACAGGCCGTGTCGAGACTGACGAGCTAAGTCGACATCATGTGACACGGGTAGCGACACGGCCGTGTCCCTACCCGTGTGTGTCGAGTTACACTCGACAGGCCGTGTCGAGACTGACGAGCTGTGTCGACATCATGTGACACGGGTAACGACACGGCCGTGTCCCGACCTGTGTGTGTCGAGTCGCACTCGACACGCCGTGTCGAGTCTGGCGAGTTGTGTCGACATCATGTGACACGGGTAGCGACACGGGCGTGTCCCTACCCGTGTGTGTCGAGTCGACGATTTTGATGGATCGTCGAGATGCAACCCGAGAAGGACACGGGCAAGGACACGTCCAGGAACACGGCCGTGTCAAATATTGAACCGACATGCAAACTGTCGTTGCCGCTTCGCTAGGAAGGACACGGGTAAGGACACGGCCGTGTCCCTACCCGTGTCACTTTTTATATATAAGGGGGACAGAAAACCCTAGCCGTTTTCATGCTCATTTCATCCCCTAATTCCTGTGATAACTCCTGGTGAGAGGAAAAACTGCTGGAGCAAGTTCTACCGGAGGAGATCCGCCATCGCCGTGAAAGAGAAGATGCCGCCAAGGAGAACTACGAGATCCATGGCCGGAAATGGTGGTACCGCTGGAGCCAATGCGAGTTTCCTACCCTCTCCATTGGTGCTAGATCTATAGTTATTTTCCTAGGAGAGACATCGACTCAAGAGAGTCTTGATGGTGAGGAGAAGTTTTCTAGGAAAGGCCATGCTAAGACTTGTGTCTTAGGTTTTAGATCTCTTCAACCACGCCCTTCTTCAATGTGATGATAAGGGATGGTTTCGTGAAGGGTTTTGGCTTCTTGAGGGTGAATAAGGGAGGAGGTTTTCTGGAATGATTTGGGAAGAATCGCCTTGAGGAGGAAGATGAACCGATGCCGTTCATTCCGCCTTAAGATGCGTGCAGAATCTGTATTCTGCGCGCAGCGAACTTCGTGGCCATTTTTATGTACTCTATGGCCAGATCTGGGCTTTCGGCTTAACACGAAAGTTGAAGCCCTTGAAAGTACCTTTCCAACGAATGGTTGCACGACTTCTGGCTAAGTATGTAGCCACGGGAAAGGCTAAACGAAAATGGTGTTCAATAAATCTTGTATGCAGAAACTGTGTTCTGTACGCAATGGACTTCAAGTCCGATTTCAAATTAGATAATATCAAATCTGGGTTGAGGTCTGAATACGAGAGTTGTAAACCTCGGAAAGGACTTTCCATCGTGGGGTTACACGTCTTCACCGGATTCCTGTAGCTTCGGGAATCTCCGGTCGAAGTTGCTGTCCAGATTCAGCCTGCACCTAAATTCTGGGCTTAATGGAAAAATGGATTTTGATTCGGTGGAATTAATAATGCAAGACACTTGGCTTGGATGAATGATTAATCATTTGTTGCAGATTTCATATTATCAAATTGAGAAACAATATTATTTAAACGAACTGAATTGGTAGGAATTGAAAGATTGATAATAGTGCATTTCATGTTTATATTATGACATTATCAAATGAAAAGTGAGATAGATCTTTATATGCGCATCATGTTTATATTACATTGTCATCATTTGGAAGGTCATATAGATGAATAGATTACGATCATGGACATGTTTGATTAATGAAATGAGTCTTGTAGTCCAATACTTAGAGAGTCGTCTCCCTACGGGTAGTATTGTGAAGGGATGTAAGTGCGGTGTTGACCGTCACTTGTTTTGATTGTGTTGAGATAAGGTGTGGATGGATGGTTGAGCTGTGTCCTCGTGTTTACTTCCGAGGCCCCTTCCATGATATGTTGCTGTGGTATTTGCATGTGGTGTGAGTCGACACGCAGTGTCGTAAACCTGGGTTAAGGATAGTGTGGCAGGTCTACGGGCTCGCCAGTCGTCACACCGACGGGAGTTGGCAGTTAGACTTGGTCGGTTTGGGCTGTGTCCTCGGTGTTCACGTCCCGAGGCCCCTCCGGCCATGTGAACGGTTGGGCTGTATCCTCGTGCTTTCTTCCGAGGCCCCTTCCGGGTCACACAAGGCCAGTTCGGGCTGTGTTCTTGGTGCACATCTACCCAAGACCCCGCTGCGCCATAGTACGCATGGGCTCCGTTGTTGTGTTCTTAGCGTTGAGGCGTACGGAGGCCTAGGTGAAGTAGTGTGATACCCTCCTAGTAGTAGAAGTGCCCATTCTACTATCACCGCCTGGCCACGGCGGCTGATGCCTGAGAGGTTAGCTACCTGCTCGAAAGGTGGGAACTATAGTTTGTGTCGACATAGCAATTGCATGGGTGTGCATGGGTGAGTCATTGCATAGCATTCATAGCATTTCATACATTGCACAACAAGATCCTCATCGTATAAGTTTGTATGGGCACTCCTATACGATGAGTTACTTTATGTAACCCGACCCTTAACTTATAAGTTTGTATGAGAATTCTTATAAGTTAAGTTACTTTCCTGCTGTAGATTTCCTTACACCTGTTGATATATGATGTTAGCTTGTAGAACTGCTAGATTATACATTATATTCATGTACCTTGCCACCTGCTTATACTCCTTTACTTGCATACTTGTTATATACTATACTCTTGTTCCTTTTCTCCGCCCGATGCCAAGGAGTCGTCGGGGGAGCGGATGTGAAACCACTTAGTCGTTTCGACTACGGTTGCTACGTCTACCTTTTTAGGAGGTCACGCCGCAGGTAGAGCAGCCGCAGACTACGCAGCAGGACAGCCAGGCCAGGACGACAGGGCCTGATCTGACGGTGCCGTCGATACCGTCGGTTTCTGAAGTTAGTATTTTGATTACTCTGATGTAGCCCGTTTGGGCAATGATTAGCAGTACTCTGATATTTTGTAGAAGCATGTTTAGCTTCTCATTATTGATGTTTTGGACATTATATATTACTTAGTGTGGATTTTGACTTCTCTTGCTTATTTATTTGGTTGGGTTGGCATTTATATTGATATGGTTGTAGCCGGCGGAATAGGCGTCTTGTGGTACAGATTAGCCCGTGTGCTAATGCTACCACAAGGCGGCTGTTCCGGGCATAAGACTCCCCCTTCGTGCCGTGTTTTGGGATCCGGGAGGGGAGGTCTTACAAATGGTATCAAAGCCACGATCCTCAACTAAGAAGTCATTTAACAATGGTGCCACCCCCATTTGGTTAGTCAGTTTGGGGACAAACTGACTTAGCGGAAGCAGTGGTGTGCTCATATGTAATTCACATTAAGTTTGTCCAACTTTGACCTTAAGTTTAGCCAACCTGACCACAAATTTTTTGTGTATGTGTAGGTTCCACTGCATTTTGAGCCGATGGGGGGAACTCCTACCCCTCCCATACCCACTCAGTTCGAACAGTCTGAGTTGGGGCAGACGCTCACCTCCATTCTTGATGCTTTTAAGGCACAGCAGGCTCCGGTACAACAACATGCCCCGAGCTCCAACTGGCTGAGCACCTTCTGGGCTCTCTCCCCTCCCATCTACCTTGGGACGGAGTCAGCCGTACGTACAGAGGAATGGCTAGACACGATACAGGAGTTGTTGGCTGGTATCCGTTGCCCAGCCAACTTGGCAGTCACATTGGCAGTGTCCGTCTTGGACTTACATGCGAAGAGGTGGTGGAAGTCCCTCATGGGCTCTACCTTCCAAGGCCGGATCTACACTGAGATAAGTTGGAGTGAATTCTCGGGTGTTTTCTTGGAGCACTTTATCCCTACATCGGCCCGAGATGAGCTTGAGCAGAGGTTCCTTCTACTAAAGCAGGGATCAAAGTCGGTTACAGAATACTAACGGGAATTCCAGCATCTCGCAAGGTTTGCGGATTCTTATGAGTTGGATGACAGAGGTTATGCCAAGCGCTTCTATAAAGGGCTGCGAGATCCCCTAAGGCAGTCCCTTTTGTTTATAGCGGATGGTAGCTTGGCGGAGATCATTGATATGGCGAAAAGATTGGAGGCGGACCACCTGGGATGTAGTAAGAGGCCTGCGGAGGACGTGATGGAAGCCGGCCCAAGTAATAGAAGGAGACGGGACTTCAGAGGAGGAAGAGGTTACCAAAAAGGTGGAGGGCGTGTCCACCGAAACTATAGGGTGGAGCATCCAGTTCCGCAGCCGCTTGCGTTGCCTCAACCCCCACAACCTCAGCGATTTCAACAACCTGAAGGGCGTCGTGGTCTGGTGTGCTTCGAATGCAACCAGCCGGGCCATATCCGGCGTTTTTGCCCGCAGCTATATGGGAACGCCCCTCCTGCTCTCCCTCTTGCTCTCCCTCCAGCAGCTCCACGAGGGCGGGGATATATGCGTGGTCGAGGACGAGGACCGCCAAGAGGAAACCCCGGACCGGTCCGGGATCAGGTGTACGCGCTTGACATGGCGCAGGAACGGAACCCACAAGATGTGATTGCAGGTATGATTTAATTAATTTACATATTTGCATGGTCTAACTTGAATTGATTAGAACTTACTAGCCACTAGCAATAAGTTTTGGTTGTTGGTACTTAGGCACCGTGATTATTGGCTGGAAGACAGCCTATGCGCCATTCGATACCGGTGCCTCACACTCCTTTGTGTCCGAGGATTTCATAAAAGACGTGGAGGGTGTACAATACTTCACTGGCATAGCCCGACGTGTACGCCTTCCGGATGGCTCTGAGATGATCGCAACCGCCAAGTGCGAGTTGGAGTTATTTATTAATGGGAAGGCCTTTGATACGCCGGCCACGGTTCTGAGAATGCCGGAGTTTGACATCATTTTGGGCATGACATGGCTGGATTGGCACTTCGCGAGGATCGACTGCGTGGAGAAGCGGATCTATTTGAGACATGGAGACTCTGACGTCATCTTCCAAGGTATTGGCTTCGCGCCTCGCATGATGTTATCTTCCGTCCAGGTTGTAAAAGCTCATATGAAGGGGGACGAGGTCTTCATGATCTGGTTCGAGTTGAAGGAGGAAGCGTTGGAATTAAAGGATGTACGGGTTGTGCGGGATTTTCCCGAGGTATTTCCTGAGAAGCTACCAGGATTACCTCCGCATAGAGAGGTTGACTTCCAGATCAATCTAGTACCAGGTGCCAAGCCTGTATCCAAGGCTCCGTACAGAATGGCTCCGAAAGAACTCGCGGAGTTTAGAGTTCAATTGCAAGAACTGGTGGATTCAGGGTTCGTTCGCCCCAGTTCATCACCCTGGGGAGCCCCTGTGCTGTTCGTGAAGAAGAAGGATGGAACCCTGTGATTATGCATAGATTATCGTGAACTCAATCGGCTGACGGTGCGGAACACTTACCCGCTACCTCGGATCGACGAGTTGTTCGACCAATTAGTGGGAGCACATTGGTTCTCTAAACTGGATTTGCGCTCTGGATACTATCAGTTAAGGATACAAGAAGGGGACATTCAGAAAACAGCCTTCAGTTCGAGATATGGTTTGTATGAGTTCACAGTAATGCCGTTTGGGCTCACAAATGCCCCTTCGGCCTTCATGAGCTTGATGAACAAGGTGTTTGAACCGTATTTGGACATCTTCGTCATTGTTTTCATCGATGACATCTTGGTCTACTCAAAGACGGAGGAGGAGCATGTCGAGCACCTGACCTTGGTTTTGAAGAAATTGAAGGAGCACGCCTTGTATGCCAAGTTTAGCAAGTGTGAATTCTGTCTTAAGGAGGTTGCCTTCTTGGGGCATGTGATCAGTGGAGCAGGATTAACGGTGGATCCAGCAAAGGTGCGAGCCGTGAAGGAGTGGTCGCCCTTGAAGTCGGCGGCCGATGTACGAAGCTTTCTTGGACTTGCTGGGTACTACCGCAAGTTCGTGAAAGGGTTTTCCAAGATTGCCCTTCCTCTTGCCTCCTTGACGAAGAAGGGTGTGTCGTTTGAGTGGACACCTCAATGTGAAGAAGCATTTCAAGAGTTGAAGGATAGGCTTACCTCCGCCCCCATCCTTGCACTTCCGTCAGGGAAGGAAGGATTTCAGGTTTATACGGACGCGTCATATCAAGGGATGAGAGCGGTATTGATGCAGCACGGGCATGTGATCGCTTATGCTTCAAGGCAGTTAAAGAAACATGAAATCAATTACCCGGTTCATGATTTGGAGTTGGGAGCAATGGTGTTCGCTTTGAAGGTCTGGAGGCATTATTTATATGGCGTCCACTGCGAGATCTTTTCCGATCACAAAAACTTGAAGTATGTCCACACTCAGAAGGAGTTGAACCTGAGACAACGGCGGTGGTTGGAATTTCTATGCGACTATGAGTTCACCATGAACTACCACCCCGGGAAAGCGAACTCGGTAGCCGATGCCTTGAGTAGAAAAGCGCCAGGCTCTAGCCTAGAGTCTCGGTTGATGAGTATGGAGTTGGCTCGGATGATCGAGGAGATGGAAATTACTCTAGTATTCAAGGCTCCTTCGGCAGAGTATGTGGAGTATTTGGCCTACATGAGCATACTTTGTGATATCCAAGACCGGATTCGGGTGGAGCAAGGAATGGATGTGGCCTTGGCCCCGGCAATCAAGGCAATTGAAGATGGGACCACCGATGAGTACACACTTAAAGACGGCCTCGTTTATTTTCGTGGCCGACTCTATATTCCCAAGGGCGGCAAAATTCGGGAGGATATCTTGAGAGAGGCACATTCCTCTCAATATTCAGTGCACCCGGGTATTGCTAAGATGTACGCCGGATTGCGAAAGACCATGTGTTGGCCGGGAATGAAGAAGGATGTCCGGTATTATGTCACTCATTGTGAAGCATGTCAAAGAGTGAAGGCTGAATGCAGGAGTCCCGGTGGTTTGTTGCAGTCGCTGCCCATCCCCGAATGGAAGTTCGAGGATATCTCCATGGACTTTGTTCATGGGTTACCTCGTTCCCGCTCCGGGAATGATTCAGTGTGGGTTATTGTTGATCGACTGACAACGGTAGCCCGGTTCATACCAATGAAGAAGGAAGCACACGTGGATGTTTTGGTACGCCTTTTTGTGGAGCAATTTGTACGGTATCATGGCGTGCCCAAGACAATTGTTTCGGATCGGGATGGTCGGTTTACATCCAATGAGTGGAAGGCGGTACAGGCATATTTGGGCTCGCGTCTAACCTTTAGTACTGCATTCCACCCACAGACGGACGGGCAGTCTGAAAGGACCATCAGGACACTGGAAGATTTATTGAGGTTATGCGTGTTGGACAGAGGAGAGCCATGGGAAAGGCTCTTGCCACTAGTCGAATTCTCCTATAATAATAGCCATCAGGCGAGCATCGTCATGGCGCCCCATGAAGCCCTTTACGGAAGAAGGTGCAGGACTCCCTTGTCTTGGGTGCAAGATGAAGATCTGAAGGCATTGGGAAACGAATACATAGATGATACTGATGCAGCGGTCAGATTGATACGGGATCGCATGTTGGAGGCTCAAAGTCGACAGGCGAAATATTACAATAAAAAGCACCGGATGGTGGAGTTCCAAGTGGGCGAAAAAGTGTTTCTCAAGATTCGGCCGATGCATGGTGTGTCGCGGGTACGTGGGGTGAAAAAGCTCAGCCCAAGGTATGTTGGGCCTTATATTATACTAGAAAGGATCGGCCCGTTGGCCTATCGGTTGGAGTTACCACCAGAACTAGAAAATCTCCACGACGTGTTTCATGTGTCGTCGCTTCGAAAAGCACTGTTGCGCCCAGACCAATATATTCCTACTACTGATGGTACAATGGCGTCAGATAGGTCTGTGCGACTAGAGTCAGTGCGGATTGTTGACAGCAAGACAAGAACATTACGCTGCAAAAGTGTACCCTTGCTGAAGGTGCTATGGTCGAATCATGGGAAGGAGGAGTACACATGAGAGCCAATGGATTTGATGCAGCAACGCTACCCGAAGTTGGTTGCTCAAGGTAATCTTATTTAAAAGAATATGTTTAATTTCCGGTTATGCTTTTCTCCCCACAGCCTAAGCCTGATTTCGGGGACAAAATCTTTTATTTTGTTTATAGGATTTGTAACGTCCCGAATCGTTCTAGGCCCCTAGTGTGTGTTGTTGAGTCAGGAGGGTTGACTCAAGTCCTGAGAAGTGCAGGGAATTGGACTGCACTTGTGGAGAAGTGGAGAAATCAGTGCAGAGAGACACGGGTAGTGACACGGGTAGTGACACGGGTAGTGACACGGGTAGTGACACGGGTAGTGACACGGGTAGCGACACGGGCGTGTCCCTACCCGTGTGTGTCTAGTTACACTCGACAGGCCGTGTCGAGACTGACGAGCTAAGTCGACATCATGTGACACGGGCAGCGACACGGCCGTGTCCCTACCCGTGTGTGTCGAGTTACACTCGACAGGCCGTGTCGAGACTGACGAGCTGTGTCGACATAATATGACACGGGTAGCGACACGGGCGTGTCCCTACCCGTGTGTGTCGAGTTACACTCGACACGCCGTGTCGAGTCTGACAAGCTGTGTCGACATCATGTGACACGGGTAGCGACACGGCCGTGTCCCTACCCGTGTGTGTCGAGTTACACTCGACAGGCCGTGTCGAGACTGACGAGCTAAGTCGACATCATGTGACACGGGTAGCGACACGGCCGTGTCCCTACCCGTGTGTGTCGAGTTACACTCGACAGGCCGTGTCGAGACTGACGAGCTGTGTCGACATCATGTGACACGGGTAGCGACACGGCCGTGTCCCGACCCGTGTGTGTCGAGTCGCACTCGACACGCCGTGTCGAGTCTGGCGAGTTGTGTCGACATCATGTGACACGGGTAGCGACACGGGTGTGTCCCTAACCGTGTGTGTCGAGTCGACGATTTTGATGGATCGTCGAGATGCAACCCGAGAAGGACACGGGCAAGGACACGGCCAGGAACACGGCCGTGTCAAATATTGAACCGACATGGAAACTATCATTGCCGCTTCGCCAGGAAGGACACGGGTAAGGACACGGCCGTGTCCCTTCCCGTGTCACTTTTTATATATAAGGGGGACATAAAACCCTAGCCGTTTTCATGCTCATTTCATCCCATAATTCCTGTGATAACTCCTGGTGAGAGGAAAAACTGCTGGAGCAAGTTCTACCGGAGGAGATCCGCCATCGCCGTGAAAGAGAAGATGCCGCCAAGGAGAACTACGAGATCCATGGCCGGAAATGGTGGTACTGCTGGAGCCAATGCGAGTTTCCTACCCTCTCCCTTGGTGCTAGATCTATAGTTATTTTCCTAGGAGAGACATCGAATCAAGAGAGTCTTGATGGTGAGGAGGAGTTTTCTAGGAAAGGCCATGCTAAGACTTGTGTCTTAGGTTTTAGATCTCTTCAACCACGCCCTTCTTCAATGTGATGATAAGGGATGGTTTCGTGAAGGGTTTTGGCTTCTTGAGGGTGAATAAGGGAGGAGGTTTTCTGGAATGATTTGGGAAGAATCGCCTTGAGGAGGAAGATGAACCGATGCCGTTCATTCCGCCTTAAGATGCGTGCAGAATCTGTATTCTGCGCGCAGCGAACTTCGTGGCCATTTTTATGTACGCTATGGCCAGATCTGGGCTTTCGGCTTAACACGAAAGTTGAATCCCTTGAAAGTACCTTTCCAACGAATGGTTGCACGACTTCTGGCGAAGTCTGTAGCCACAGGAAAGTCTAAACGAAAATGGTGTTCAATAAATCTTGTATGCAGAAACTATGTTCTGTACGCAATGGACTTCAAGTCCGATTTCAAATAGGATAATGTCAAATTTGGGTTGAGATCTGAATACGAGAGTTGTAGACCTCAGAAAGACCTTTCCATCGTGGGGTTACACATCTTCACCGGATTCCTGTAGCTTCGGGAATCTCCGGTCGAAGTTGCTGTCCAGATTCAGCCTGCACCTAAATTCTGGGCTTAATGGAAAAATGGATTTTGATTCGGTGGAATTAATAATGCAAGACACTTGACTTGGATGAATGATTAATCATTTGTTGCAGATTTCATATTATCAAATTGAGAAACAATATTATTTAAACGAACTGAATTGGTAGGAATTGAAAGATTGATAATTGTGCATTTCATGTTTATATTATGACATTATCAAATGAAAAGTGAGATAGATCTTTATATGTGCATCATGTTTATATTACATTGTCATCATTTGGAAAGTCATATAGATGAATAGATTACGATCATGGACATGTTTGATTAATGAAATGAGTCTTGTAGTCCAATACTTAGAGAGTCATCTCCCTACGGGTAGTATTGTGAAGGGATGTAAGTGCGGTGTTGACCGTCACTTGTTTTGGTTGTGTTGAGATAAGGTGTGGATGGATGGTTGGGTTGTGTGCTCGTGTTTACTTCTGAGGCCCCTTCCATGATATGTTGCTGTGGTATTTGCATGTGGTGTGAGTCGACACGCGGTGTCGTAATCCTGGGTTAAGGATAGTGTGGCAGGTCTACGAGCTCGCCAGTCGTCACACCGACGGGAGTTGGCAGTTAGACTTGGTCGGTTTGGGCTATGTCCTCGGTGTTCACGTCCCGAGGCCCCTCCGGCCATGTGAATGGTTGGGCTGTGTCCTCGTGCTTTATTCCGAGGCCCCTTCCGGGTCACACAAGGCCAGTTCGGGCTGTGTTCTTGGTGCACATCTACCCAAGACCCCGCTGGGCCATAGTACGCATGGGCTCCGCTGTTGTGTTCTTAGCGTTGAGGCGTACGGAGGCCTAGGTGAAGTAGTGTGATACCCGCCTAGTAGTAGAAGTGCTCATTCTACTGTCACCGCCTGGCCACGGCGGCTGATGCCTGAGAGGTTAGCTACCTGCTCGAAAAGTGGGAACTATAGTTTGTGTCGACATAGCAATTTCATGGGTGTGCATGGGTGAGTCATTGCATAGCATTCATAGCATTTCATACATTGCACAACAAGATCCTCATCGTATAACTTTGTATGGGCACTCCTATACGATGAGTTACGTTATGTAACCCGACCCTTAACTTATAAGTTTGTATGGGAATTCTTATAAGTTAAGTTACTTTCCTGCTGTAGATTTCCTTACACCTGTTGATATATGATGTTAGCTTGTAGAACTGCTAGATTATACATTATATTCATGTACCTTGCCACCTGCTTATACACCTTTACTTGCATACTTGTTATATACTATACTCTTGTTCCTTTTCTCCGCCCGGTGCCGAGGAGTCGCCGGGGGAGCGGATGTGAAACCACTTAGTCGTTTCGACTAACGGTTGCTACGTCTACCTTTTTAGGAGGTCATGCCGCAGGTAGAGCAGCCGCAGACTACGCAGTAGGACAGCCAGGCCAGGACGACAGGGCCTGATCTGACGGTGCCGTCGATACCGTCGGTTTCTGAAGTTAGTATTTTGATTACTCTGATGTAGCCCGTTTGGGCAATGATTAGCAGTACTCTGATATTTTGTAGAAGCATGTTTAGCTTCTCATTATTGATGTTTTGGACATTATATATTACTTAATGTGGATTTTCACTTCTCTTGCTTATTTATTTGGTTGGGTTGGCATTTATATTGATATGATTGTAGCCGGCGGAATAGGCGTCTTGTGGTACAGGTTAGCCCGTGTGCTAATGCTACCGCAAGGCGGCTGTTCCGGGCATAAGACTCCCCCTTCGTGCCGTGTTTTGGGATCCGGGAGGGGGGGTCTTACACTAACCCCCAAAATCAGGAGAGAGAGTGCATGCAAAGGGGTAGAAAAGGGATTTTAAGAGGAAGAGGAGAGAGAAATGGGGATGAAGAGGAAGGGTGGCCACATGACCACTCCTTCAGCTGCAATTCAACTTCCCAAAACATGCTGGCTGGCTTCCTCAGAGAATTTCAGGGGATTTTGGTAGCATGCTGGCCACATGGCCCCATTGGTGACACAACCAAAGCTCAAACCGAGCTCACATTGGATTTATCTCCACATATATCCCCTCCCAACCAAAACTAACAACTCCATTAGCTTCAGTGAGCTCAGGCGAGTAGGAATCGACTACTAGATCGAAGGAAACGGTGTAGGAACCATGAATCCAAGAAATGTCGCCGGAGCAAGGTCGGGAATGGCCACCCGCCGCCATCCTCGCCGCCGCGCCGCCATACAGGTTCGTTTCACCGTCCCTCTACCCGTACTAGAATCCTAGATCAACTAGGGGAGATATCGGGCTCGATTTTTCCAAGTTTTCCTTTCCGCTCGGGATTGCCGTCGCCGCCGTCTCCCACCGCCGCATCACCGGAAAATGATAGCCACCACCACCGTAAAGGTGATGGCACCGTTGGCCGGGGGTGGCGCCGCCTCTGCTGGCCGGAAACAGCCAACAAAGATGCTCCAGCTAGATTCTATCCCAGCCGTCGGCTGGAGGAAGGAGATAACCCGATCCCGTCAATTCCTTCTTTAAGATTCGTGCTGTGCTATTATTTAAAATCAATTTATTTTGTTATATATTTAATGAAATGAAATCAAATATCTGTCACACTTATTCCATGACATTGCATGTCACTTTTAGGCCTCTTATAGGCATTTCCAGAAACTGGACTCTAAATAAATGTTATAGCTTAAGGTCCTAAATTTAAATTGCCATCTTAAACCTGTGATTTGGTGTAGTATACAGTCCGGTAGGGCAGTTTTCCTAGGACTGGTCCTAGACAAGGGCAGAACTTCATTTTGATGCCCAAGTAAAACCAGTAATAAACATGGCCCCAAATTTGTACATGCATGATTAGGGCATATTTAGCCCCCGCCAAAAATGGAGAATTTTTGGGGATATATTTCCTATAGTTTTTGCTTAATCATCAAAAAGTAAATAAATGAAATAATTTGGGTTGTATGGATCCAAATGGCCCCAACTTTTGGTGGCATGCCCTTAGGGGCATTATCAGAGTATGTTTAAAATTTCAGCCAATTTGGACCACAACAAGTTAGGTAACCCACTTGCATGTGTTGGCTTATTTTAGGCTTGGTGTGCATTTAGCCTAAAATGAAATATTGTGTATTCAGCCAACTTGGAACACTCAAAATCATGATTTTATTTATAGAGACATATTAGGGAGTAATACTCCCCTCATAGTAATAATGGGATTTGTGGAAGCAAAAATCCCATTATTTGGAATTTTTGAAAAATTGGACTTTTTGATAAATAAATTTGAGAATAGGCTTATCCTTGAGATAAAATACCCAATTTTTGTCAAGGACAATATCATGTTAGACTTAACTCCTGAAAATTTTTATTTCTTTGTTTGATGAATTTTAAGTGGAGTTATGTAGAAATTTCAATTTTTGCCATTATCACATTTATTTAGAAATTGATGGAATATTCAGTAGAAAATTATGAAAAATTTTTTAGGGTTGTATTTGTGAATAAATGACCTTGGATATTTATCTCAGTATTTCTGGATGAATCAGTAAATTTTTAAAACTTATAATGGCATTTTGGTAAATTGTAAAGAATTGAATTTGGTAGGCCATTACACTATAGAAGTTGATGAAACTCTGCCATTAGCCTTAAACTAATGATATATAAGCTCTGTAAGTTTCCTAGAATTTTCAGTAATGTATTCCTTTTACTTCATTTGGAAAATGACAATTGTATGAATTTTGTATTAATTAAGGAATAAATAGAAATAGTCAAAGGAAAATTATAAATTTTGGTAGACATCAATATGGCACCAAGATACAACTCAGGAAAAATTCCTTAGGTCAGTGGATTTAAATTTGTGATACTTCATGTATTATATGACCTAGGGGATTAAATTAATAATTTAATTAAAGCCCTTAATGACTTAGGAAAATTATGGAGATTCATCCTAGTCATCATGTAGGTCCATACCATCGTAGGATAAATGATTTGAGGCATATGTATAGAGGAATTGGAAGTTCCATTTCGGGGTGGTATTAGGTCATGGGTTGCGTATAGCATAAATGAGTTAGAGTATAAGGACCGCCAGGGGATAGATCGACGTCGAGCTAGAGATTGAAGTTGGTGAATAACCCTGATGGGTAGTATTGTTAGTGATGAGAATAAAAGTGCAAGTCCTTAGGTAGTAACTGGAGTGGAGGCCGATAGAAGATCGTCGGTTTCCCAGTAATTTCTTAAGTCATTAGGATTGTTCCAGAGCAACAATGAGAGTTGTGGTGAATTATGGGTAGTCATCAACTAAAATAAATATCCTTGCGAAAGGGAACTTTGGGCGTAATCCCATCGTAGTTCCTAGTGCCCCCGAGAGCCCTTCACCGGGTATACCCTGGGCAGTCCTGGGATTCAACTTAAATCACTAAGTGTAACAATCCATAGACAAGAGTAGTCTAATAGGTTAGGACATTATGGTTATTCTCACCCGTGATGGGTTGGAGGGAGACTTGTGTAATATGCTCACCCGTGATGGGTTGGAGGGATTGTGCTAAATGCTCACCCGTGTAAGGTTTGAGAGATTCAGGACGGATTGGTCATGCGAGCTGAAGTCTCGGGATGAAATACTTGTATGTGCATAAATATAATGTCTGGCATGCGGTACTGGCCGTTCGTCACACCGATGGCAGTACAGTGCACCAGGCGGTTGTGAGGGTTAGAGGGGCCAGTGGGTTGTTTTACACTGCGGTCTGGAGGACGATCCCCGATAACGCACATTCGACCCAACAAGACTGACGGGTTGTCAGCTAAGTACGTACGCAGAGACTCTAGAGTGCACCTTGGTCATGTACAGAGGCGTATGAGAGGGGTCTAAGGCTTGGTAGTGTGCATACCGGCCTGGAAGCGGAGATGCCCGCTCCGCTGCTGCCGTAGCCACAGCGGTGGTACCCAAGAGTGATGCTAGCTCTCAAAAAGTGGGAACTAAAGGTCCGTGATCACAGAGTCATTGTGTGTGAGTTGCACTTGCCTGTGCATAAAATTGCATCATAACTTTCATTCATATTAGGTCATACGCTTCACAGATCCTTATCATATAAATTAGTATGTGCTCTTTTATATGATAAGTTAAATTTCCTGGAAATCCTAACTTATATATTTGTATGGGCATTTATATAAGTTAGGGTACTTTTGTGATGGTTGATAGCTTTATCTTTCAGTTTTACTTTACTTTTCTGCTCTTATTTTCTGCTCTTTACTTCCTTTATTAGCACTGCACTTTACTTACTTGCACTATATACTTAGAACTGCTAGAGTAGAATAATAATATCCATTATAATTGCAAGTTAGTTCTTGTCACCTGTTTCCACTTTTGCTACCCCTTGTTGTCCTCCGCTTCATCC
Source organism: Platanthera guangdongensis (assembly GCA_039583875.1). Classification (NCBI taxonomy): domain Eukaryota; kingdom Viridiplantae; phylum Streptophyta; class Magnoliopsida; order Asparagales; family Orchidaceae; genus Platanthera; species Platanthera guangdongensis. The sequence continues at coordinate 35,346,229 of CM077159.1, read as the reverse complement.
CCGCGCTCGGTGCCTAGGAGTTGCGGGACGAGGTGCGGAGGAAACGACTTAGTTTTTTGACTAATGGTCGGTGACCATACTAGTTTTAGGAGCCCATGGAGATGGAGCACCTGCACGACGAGGAGACAGGACTTGAGGAGCAGATACCGCTACCGCCGGCTACTACCACTACCGCGCGTCCTCAGGTGGGACGAGTTTGATGTATTAGATTAGCTTCCGCTTTTATTTGAGAGAGAGAGAGTTGATATGATGTACTGGGCATAAGCCCTTATTACTCTATCATTTTGTACTCTTGTGGACTATGTTTGTACTTTTCATTCCATATATATGATATGTACTCTGTGACTTGTGGACTAGTAGATTTGTTACACTGCTATACTTCTATTTCTCATATTGGCCTACAGGTTATATATATGATCGTAATAGCCGGCAGAATCGGCGTGTTGCGGTGTCGACTAACCCGTGCGTTAGTGCCACCATAATACGGCGGTTCTGGGCATAAGACCCGGTAGCCCTCCTTGGTAAGGGGGAGGGGGTCTTACATTGTTATATGCTATATGACAGATGGGGGTGTTATATCCTATAAGTGATTTTCCAATCATCCCTGCTTCCTATAAAATCAGCATCTGAAAAACTAATTAGCTTGTAGTCATTACTTCTTGGGTACCATAAGCTAAGATTAGACATGCCTTTAAGATATCTCAAAATCGTCTTTGCAGTGGCATTATGAGATTCCTTAGAGTTCACCTGGAATCTAGCACATACACATATTGAAAACATTAGATCTGGTCTAATCATATTAAGGTAGAGTAAGAATCCAAATATGCTTCTATACTTGGTTTCATCAAAAGGTTTCCTTTTCCCATCCTTATTCAGGGACATAGTTGAACTCATTAGAGTCCTCATAGAGGTTGCATTCTCCATTCCTAATTTCTTGAGTAACTCCTTGGTTAACTTCGCCTGGGAGATGCAAGTTCCATCTTCAGATTGCTTCACCTGAAGTCCTAAGAAATACTACAACTCACTCATACTGCTCATTTCAAACTTCCCTTGCGTCAAGTTAGAGAACTTTTTTGCAAAAGTTGTCATTTGTCGATCCAAAAATAATATCATCGACAAATATTTTTACTAACAGGATCTTGCACTTTACTTACCGAAGAAATAATGTCTTATATATCTTTCCTCTTGAGAACTTATTTTCAAGAAGAAAGCTAGATAGCGTCTCATACCTAGCTCTAAGAGCTTGTTTCAAACCATATAATGTCTTATGCAAGTAATAAACATAATTAGGAAGGGTTGGCTAGAACAAACCTGGGGTTATTCCATATATACTTCTTCCTTTAAATTACCATTAAGGAAGGCCGATTTCATGTCCATTTGATATACCTTGAAACCTTTGTGAGGAGCATATGCTAAGAACAACCTGATCGAGTCAAGTTTGGCCACTGGAGAAAATGTCTGATCGAAGTCGATCGCTTCTTCTTGTCGATAACCTTGGGTTACAAGTCTAGCCTTATTCTTTATGATGACTCCATTTACATCCAGCTTGTTCCTGAAGATCCCTTTTGTCCCCATGACATTCTAACTTTTGGACCTTAGTATTAGCTCCCAAAATTTGCACCTTTCGAACTGATTGAGCTCTTCTTGCATCGTAACAATCCATGAAGCATCCTTATTTGCTTTTTCAAACCTCTTTGGCTCAATCTGAGGAAGAAAACTCAAGTGTATGACTTTGTTACTTGTACCCATTCTTGTTCTAACTCCTTCACTTAGATCTACAATGGTCTGATCAACGTGGTGATCTCTTGAATGTTTGATCACTAGATTCCTTACATTCTCTATGCCACCACGAGGTTCTACTACTTCTGGTATACACCCTTCATCTTGATATTCTTCTTCCTCTTCAATCAAATTTGGAAAGATGATCTTCATTAAACTAGGAATATCTACTTTTTGCCGCTTCTTCCAAGCTTAGCTTTTTAAGTTTAGCACCCGCATCTTCAATAGAAACACTAGAAGAGATGCTATGAAATAAACTCGTCTCATCAAATACACCATTGATAGATTCTTCTACAACCAAGGTTGTCTTATTAAAAATCCTATACACCTTACTATGGCTACTATATTCTACGAAAGTACCTTCAAAACAATTTTCAATAAAATTAGTTTGGTAATGTTTACTATTATTTAGTACCAAACATTTGTTTCCAAAATTCTAAAGTTCGACACAGTCGGTTTTCTGCCCTTCATTTTGTTGTGGAGTATGAGGAGAGGAAAACCTATGAAAGATATCTTGGCTTGAACAAAACTCTATCATGGCACCAGACTCAAATTCTGTTCTATTGTCACTTCAAATTTTGATGACAAAACACTTCAATTCATTCTATATCTGTCGGACAAAGTTACTGAAAGGGTCAAATGTATCTCACTTGTGTTTCAGAAAGAACACCAATATAAAACATGAGTAGTCACCAACTATAACCAAGGTGAAGCTTTACCACCTAAACTATGAACTGACATGAGATCGAATAGTCCATATGAAGTAAAAATAAGTATCTGTCAGAATTTTTGGCAATAATGCTTTTAAAGGCAGCCCATGTCTGCTTTCCCATCTAGCATGCGTGACACAAACTCTCTTTAATGCACTTAATATTGGGTGCATCACACACTAAGTTCTGGGAAAATAACATAATTATAGTTTTGAAATTAATATGTGCTAATTTCTTATGTCATTGATCACAAAGAGATACACTATCTTTTGCCAAAAAACACAATAGTGTAGAAGATTCTAAATAAAGAAAATTGAGGTAGAAAAATATTTCTACTCCAAGTGCCTAATAAAATAGTTTTTGAGTCTTCAGACGACTTTATCAAACACTTGTTCTTGTAGAACTCAACCATATAACCTTTGTCACATAGTTGACTTATGCTTATAAGATTATGTTATAATCTTTTAACATATGCCATGTCTGTGAAAGAGACTATACCGTTGGTAATCATACCGTAGCCTTTTGTGATTCCTCTATCAGATCTGACAAAATTAACTTTTTGACCGTACTTGACTGAGGTATAATTCTAAAGTAGGCTTCTTATTCAAGTCATGTGCCTAGAACATCCACTGTCCGAATACCAGATAAGAGCTTTGTTGGCCTTTGGACGTACCAGCATTTACAAACAAAACACCCTTAGGAACCTAAATAGATTTGGGTCCTTGGTTCCTTGTTAGTCGAACACCACTAGAAACGTTTACATTACTAGGGATCATTCTAGCATTGTGAACTTGTGGAGTCTTATAATTCATAGAATTGAACGAACAATCTATGGAAAAATGACCAACTTTATCACAACACCAACAGTCAAATTTTTTGCACCTTCTCTTATTCTCATACTTCATCTTTTGAACGGGATGTCTAACAGGAGCTACTGACTTCAAAGTAGAAGGCTCATGAGAGCAACAAACACATGGATTCTTCTTCTCATGTTTCTTTACAATAACAAGCTTTACCTTTGGTGCTTTCTTAGCATTCGATCCATGAATGAATGGACCATGATCCTTAAGGATGATCTCTTCATGAGATGCCTTTAGAGCATTCATTCCAAAATTTCTAGGGTGGCTCTATCCTTGGATGTTCTTGTTAGAGTCAACATACATTGGTCTAGCAAAGTGATCGTAAGATGTTTCAAAGTCATACTTATTTGTCAAACAGATTAATTTCTTGAAAGTTATAACACCCCAAAATGCCTGAAAAAAACAGGAAGTTGATCACTGGAGGTTACCGCCAGGAGGTAGAGCTAGCGCTAGAGGTAACCAACTGATTTATATGACCAGCGTCTTTGGTAGGTACCGCTCGACAGTAGTGTGATACCGTGCGGCGGTAGCCAATGAAGTATTTCAACCTTTGTCTCTAGCCGGTACCGCCCGACGGTAGCAGTAAAGCAGGCGGTAGTGTGCCATGTGTTAGATAAGGTTGAGACCATCTTTGAGCAGCAGAAGGATGCCGATTAGGCCAAGCAGCCACCGCCTAAGGTACCGTATAGTGGTAGTGAGTTACCGCACAACGGTAGCGAGTTACCACGCAGCGGTAGCTTTTGATAAAAGCTTGAGATGAGAAATATTTCTCATTTCTCTCTTTCTATTTCTCTCTTGGATCCTGAGATAGAAGAAGGAAGGAGAAGGGTTGGAGAGCAAGGGAAAGGATAATAAAGCTTTGAAGGGATTCTAGTGGTTGGACTTGTGAGTCAAAGCCAGATCCCTAGAGAGGAAGGTGTTGTGACTGTTTCCATCCAGACCAACTATGATTTCATGGCTCCTTAGCGATCAACAAGGGTAATGATTCTCTTCGTGGATATGTAAAGTCCTTAATTTAGCATAGTTGCATGAATTCCCCCACTAATTGGTTGAGAGCGATGGGATTTCCGACGGGTCAATAAAAGTATCCCCGGTAGAACATGCATATAGAATTTAGAATTGAATAACGGAATAGGCATGCAGTGTGAAGCCCATTCAGACATATTAGTCTGAATTGGTAACATATTGCTTTGCATATCAGAGAAGACTTTGTGGTTAAATCTGTAGTTTATAGAGTTATGGGGTGTGCAAGATGCTGTAGTGAGCGTACTGGAGTTGGTCTATAGGAAAACACCCAAATTTGGGGGAAGAAATGATATTCTGACCTCTACCGCGCGAGGGTAGCGATATTGTTGGCTGTAGCTCCCAGAGAGCTGATGATTGTGGTAGCAAAGCCTGTGTCCACAAGACAAGGTGAGTAGCATGTTGAGCTAAGGGCCTGGAGTGCCCAGCTAAGGTGGCCATGGGAGCCAATATTGGACATAACTCGGTTATGTATATTTATACAGGAAAGGCAAAGCCTACCACGTCTTGTTAATGTTGTGTCACATGGCGATTTGAGCAACGGGAAAGGGGAGATCTATACCCACTCTATGTCACTTGACTAGATGACCTAAAGTAACTGGTGCAGTCGGGGTCATAGGAGAGGGTCATTGGCTCTAAGTGTGACCAAAAATGCTCAATGTTAGACAATCAAGTCAGGGGCTATAGGTGGTGGTGGGCCTGGAAAAGTCCAGAGCACCAAAAATGTGCCCTGAGTGCACGAGACTTGTGGCCATGCATGCCAACATCTGTGGTGAATGGTGCTTGAATTGCAAGATCTGATGCCAAAATAGATACATACTATTGTTTGTAGGGAAGGAGCATAGCCGCCCCGAGTGAGGGGTAGGGTCATTATAATTTGGTCAGTTAATGCTGACCTTTGCCTTATTTTATCAAATCTTGGTGGGACGTGCTTGTGCAGGTGCTGGAGAGCCAAGTGAAAAATAGCGGGTTGAAGTCCCTAATGCTGTATTGGCTGGCCCTTGAAGCCCCAAAGGAGAATATTTTATTGTTTTCATATGTGGTCGACCGGTGTGCCGATGTATGTAATATACATTTGTGAAGAGAACAATTATAAGGCATTAAGGCCAAAATATTTATGTATTTACAATATCATTTCTGTGGTGTTGTTAGTGGACATTCCTGTGTTTGGGTTATAAGAACATTTAAATACTTCCGCTAGAATACACTCTTAGTTAGGATGCATGAATGTTATGGTTTCAATGAGTAACTTCACTAACTGTCCATGAAATATGATGTGGGGCCCCAACTAGACTTTATATTATATTCTTGTGACGGATGGAGGTGTTACAATTTGGTGTCATCTTCTGGTGTCAGTCTTTCTTATTCGAATTCGTGATTCTTTTAAGGGGTGGGTTTTGACTGGCACTAGAGTAGGAAATATTTATATAGTTAATTTCAAATCTGCCAAAACATAAATATGCTTGTTTAATTCAACTAGCAATAACAATGACCTTTGGTATAAGAGATTAGGTCATGTAAACTTGAAAAATATTGCCAAACTATCTAGGGACAACCTTGTTAGAGGATTGCCCTCTTGCCCTACAAGAAGGAAAGCCTCTGCAGGGCTTGTCAATTAGACAAGCAAACTAAAAATAGTTTTAAATCAGTAAATAAAAGTGACTCACCTAGATCATTATACTTGCTATATATGGACCTTTTTGGCCCTATTGCAGTACAAAGTCTAGGAGAGAAATCTTATACTTTAGTGATTGTAGATGAATTCACTAGATTCACTTGAGTATTCTTTCTGAGATCTAAGTCTGATAACTTCAAGGTTCTTACAGATTTTCTCAAGAACATACAGATTGAGTTCTCTACTCCAGTTGCATTGATAAGAAGTGATCATGGTACTGAGTTTGAGTCTCTTCTTATGCAAGAGTTCTGTGAGAAGGAAGGTATCATGCACTACTTCTCAGCTCCTAGAACACCTCAACAAAAATAGGTTGCTGAAAGGAAGAATAGAACCCTGATTGAATCTGTAGGCACATTACTTGCAGCTGCTCATTTGCCCCTATCCTTTTGGGCAGAGGCTGTGAGCACAGTAAATTATGTAATGAATAGAAGTCTTATACACAAACTTAAGAATAAGACTCCTTATAAGATACTTAAAGTAAAGAAACCTAAAGTAGACTACTTCAAAAATTTTTGGTTGCTTATGTTACATACACAACAACAATAAGAAACACATTAGAAAATTTGAATCCAAAGCTGAAATACGATTTTTGTCTTAAATATTCCAAAGTAAGCAATACTTATAGGGTGTTTAATAAATCTACCATGAAAATTGAAGAATCTATCCATGTTTCATTTGATGAAGCTAACATATTTTATAAGGAGAAAAAAATTTCTACCAGGAATTCTTTGCAGGAACAAAACTTGTGTGAGTAGTTAAATGAACTAACCCTCACCAATGAGGCTGTTAGCCATCCTTCTCTACACATTACTGAAGAAAGTGAAGATGAAGACAGTGGAATCAATGAAGAACCTCCAAAAGCTAATATAATTCCACAAGAGGAATTTATTCCCCAAGTTGTTGCACAACCAACTCCTCCTACTGAATTTGTCACACTTAGAGATCACCCTGTATCTTAAGTGATTTGAGACATTTTAGTTGGTGTGCAGACATGGCATCAACTCAACTAAGACTTGATGCATGCATGCTTCATATCTCAAATTGAGCCACAATCTATAAAAGATGTATAGCAAGATCCCCACTGGATTATTGCAATGCAGAGTATGTGATTTAGTTTCAAGACCAAAAGACTACCCAGTCATTGGAACTAAATGGGTATATAGGAACAAGCTTGATGCCCAAGGTGTCATAATAAGGAACAAAGCAAGGCTGGTTGCTCAAGGCTATATGAAAGAGGAAGGGATTGATTATAACCAAACTTTTGCACCTGTTGCAAGGATGGAAGCAATAAGGTTTTTCCTTGCATATGCTGCCTACAAGAAATTCAAGGTTTATCAAATGGATGTCAAGAGTGCATTCTTGATTGGTGAACTTAAAGAAGAGATTTATGTTGAACAACCTCCAGGTTTTATTTCTCCTACTTATCCCTCATATGTTTTTAAATTACATAAAACTCTCTATGATCTAAGGCAAGCTCCAATAGCTTGATATGAAACCTTAACTAGCTTTATTTTAGAGCACAAATTTTCTAGAGGCATGGTAGATAGGACATTATTCACTAGACACCATAAGGATAAAATTTTATTAGTACAAATCTATATAGATGACATCATTTTTGGGTCTATAGATTCCAAACTATGCAAGAGGTTCTCTGACCTCGTGCATTCAAAGTTTGAAATGAGTAGCATGGGTGAGCTCTCCTACTTTCTTGGTCTCTAAGTGAAGCAACTAACTGATGACATCTTTACATCCCAATCTAAGTATGCTAAAGAGCTTATCAAAAAGTTTGGGATGTCAAATGCCTCAGCCAAGAAAACACCTATGACTACAAATGCTGTAATTAAGTCTGATGAACATGGGAAACCTGTTGATCAGAAATTATATAGGGCCATTGTTGGGTCCCTGTTATACCTTACAGCAAGCAGACCATATATAATATTTGCTATATGTCTTTATGCCAAGTTCCAAGTGAACCCTAAAGAATCTCAGCTAATTTTCTTAAAAAGAATTTTAAGATATATAAAAAGTTGTCCTAGTGTAGGACTCTGGTATCCAACTGAGTCAGAGTTTGAGTTAACTAGATACTCAGATGCTGCCTTTACTGGATGTAGAGTGGACAGAAAAAGTACCTCAGGGACATGCCAGTTCCTTAGTATTATATTAGTCTCTTGGTTTTGCAAGAAGCAGTCACTGTGTCTACCTCAACTGCTGAAGCAGAATACATAGCAGCTGTCAGTTGCTGTTCTCAGATGCTGTGGATTCAGAACTAGCTCCTAGATTATGGATTCAACTTAAATAATTCAACTTTACTTTGTGACAACACAAGTGCAATTTCCATTGCACAAAATCCATTCCATCACAGTAGAACTAAGCATATAAACATTAGACATCATTTCATTAGAGAGTGTATAGACAAAAATAAAATTAAGCTTGTCTACATCTACACTGATTTGCAAAGAGAATATATCTTCACCAAACCCTTGCATGAGATGAACCATCTGTTCTTTATAAATCAACTTGGCATGATCAATGGAGAAGCCTTAATTTTATTTTTGTCCGTGGTCGATGAATTTTTCAAACTTTGTCGAACAGAGATCGATGAACTGTGAAACGTTCTAGAGAAATTCATCGAACGGAGATCGACGAACTCTCTGTGTATGGAGTTCTTTCGTCGGACGGAGATCGACGAATTTTCTTTAGAAAAATTTCGTCAAACTGAGCTCGACGAAATGTTTTCACTTCTTCTGACTGAGATCGACGAATTCTTTTGACTATAAAATATTTCGTCGAACCCAGATCGAAGAATTTTTCTTTTTTTCGTCGGACGGAGACTACCGCTTCATATTCTGAAAACCATATATCTAGGTTTTCTTCGAGCTCCGTCCTGCGCTTTTTGTTCCTTTGCACTTGATCTCTATTTTTCTGGTGCAGGCGAAAATAATGGCGATTCCGGCGTCCTCTCTTGCTGCCATGAAATTTGACATGGGATTTGATATTAACTTCAAATGCTTCCAGCATTCCGACCAGGCTTTTGTGGAAATTCTGAAACTATTCGAAGAGCAAAATCTGAAGAAATTCATGACTCAACGAATAAGCAATGACTGAGATTAAGGAATGAGTCTTTACATCTACAACATCAGAGGAAGATACACTAACGGGAACAATATCTGGTAATCAAGTTGCCCTTTCCCCCGCTATACTAACCGCAATTTTCAGTCTATTAAATGGAAATGAAGAAATAGAGATGGACAGTGATGAGTATGAGAATATGCTGATCAAGATGGGCCACTCTAGCGAAAACCCGAACAAACTGTTGAAGAAGAACTTATCTTCTGAATACAAGTTCTTAGCCGATGTAGTTGGCAAAGTGCTGCTGGGCAAACACACCGCCCACGACTACATCACCAGGCACCAGTTCTTGCTGATGGGTGCTCTGGTTGAGAAGAGAGCAGTAAACTGGGGCAAACTGCTATTTGATCTAATTAAGAAGAAAAATAATAAGAAGGAAGTGTGTTTTGAATAGATTCTAGGAATCGTCCTTCAAGAAAAGGCTCCTGAATATCTGGTCTCCACGACAGTGTTCATAAATGCCTCCAAGAGGCTTACATTTGCCCTGTTTGGCAGATGGGAGAGGAAAATCACAAAGCCCTCAAAGGCTTCATCCTCTACAAGGACTTATGAGAGCACCAAAACTGTGCTAGCCACTCCTCCACCTCCAAAAGATGTCCTCCCCTCCACCGGTATTCCTTCTCCTTCTCAACCTCAACAACAACATCTACCCACACCAGCTCCATCACCAATTCAATCTCCAGTTCATACTTCACCAACTCACCAACAACATCAACCCATACCAGCATCAACCCCAGTTCCATCTCCTGAGCACATCACTCCACCTCAATCTCCACTTCCACCTCATTTAAATGACATACACCCTGACACATTTATGTCATCCCACACCTTCAATCTACTGTTTCCTCCACCATCTCCACATCAGGAACACATCTCTTCCCCCACTCCCACAGTCCAACCCTCTACCACTGCAACTCCTTCCACTGCTATTCCTTCAGTTCCCCACACCGACATACCATCCACTGCTCTAGACTCCACACATATAGATTCTTCCAATCTATTCTCTGTATGCTCCATTTGTGGACATCACACTCCCTACTCCTCCACTACTCCAGAATCCCTCTACCTCAATTTTTCTGATATAGCTAAAGACCTTCTAACATTCATTTCTCCCACTCTTAATAAACTTCTAACTGAAGCTATAGCTCCACTTTACTTTTTCTGATGAACATGTGTTTGTGCGCTACCGTTATAAAACGAAAGAACCCATGAATGTCCACTAAGGAATGAAAATACACATGTCTGAGGAAGCTACTAGCACAACCCGCATTTTCTCATTATAAAACATTGTATCAGAGTAAGAGAAAACACGTGCTGTGATGCCACGCCGTGCATAGGATTACTACAAACGCTCAGGCAAGAACCTACTCCAAACACTTATCATGAAATTCTCAAGTTTATCTTGAAGAAAACATGTTTTAGTTAAGTTTGACGGCTGTATCCCTCGGCTCGGTGGATCAACTACTACACAGATGAAAATATAAATATATGCTATAGAAAATACATTATTTGGCTCGATTATTGTCCTACATGAGTAGAGACCTCCAAGAGGACAATTCATGATATGTATATCTCTAGATTTAATATAAGTAGGAAATGAGCTTTTACGTTCGTTAAAATATAATGACATTTGATTTAAAAGATACCATGAGTATGAGATAAGCATAATGATACTTTTATAACTCGAAAATAACTAACATGCAATCCTACCACAAATCCTTCCACGAGAGCAAGTGAAACCGACAAATCATCGAAAAAGTGACTTTACAACTAGCAACTTAACATTCTACAAAATCTTCAGTGGGAGTCAACAACCTGACACGAACCCACCAAACATCATGCACGTCTGAACTAAAAATAGGATAACAAACTACCTTACGAAGAGGAGGTAAAAACCACTGCTACTATTGCGGAAAACCTGAGGCCACCAACTCTAGCCACTCAACTTGTTAAAGCTCCGGGCCTGAGACATTCAAAAGAAGGAACGCCTCAGCAAGAATGAACAAGTTGCAAAAGAAAACCAAAGGTAAATAAATATGAGAAGTTAAAGGGTTACCATCCCAAGACAGAATGACTGCCAAACCACAACATATAAATCATAAAATAATAAGCAAATGAATAATTTACAGAAATTTAAGTCTGAGAAATTGCACCAATTGCGATATGAAGCCATTCTTCATTAACATTTACAAGTGCATTCATAAGAACATATGTGTATAAATATATATAAAAAAGAGACTGATCAGCTCAAAACACATGAATCATTAACACCGGTAAAAACGGTACTAAGTTGGGGGCCACATTTTCATAGACCAAACTTCAGACCAAACATCTCATAAAGGCACTGTGGTGGTGGCCACATTGTCCAATACAACCCAACAACCCATAAGAAGAGAAGAAAACCCAACAGGTGTAATGATTCACAAACCGGCACTGAGGTGGTGGTCGTTTATCCACTGCCAACCAAGGCCACAAATAACCATGTATTATATAAATAAACGAAAAGAAACCCAATGCTTAGCATCAGATTTTCATAATGATGCAAAGGGAAGAAAATCAGAAGTTACTAAGGTATACTCAATGAATATGACTTGATGAACTTAATGTCACTCGACTGATACAATAAAATTACTCAACACAAGCTCTGAAATCACTCTACTCTAAGACTATAGCCACTAGACTCCTCTCTGCTTCACTCGATGCCAAGACAGATGCTGTCAACGCACTCGACGTCAAGGCTGAGTCACTCAGTGCACTCGACACCAAGGTAGCTACACTCAAAGCACCCGACGCCTAAGAAGCTATACTCAAAGCACTCGATGCCAAAGAAGTTACACTCAACGCACTCAACGCCAAAGAAATTACACTCAACGCACTCGATGCCAGGGTATCACTCGGCAAAAAAGACTTAACTTCTTACAAATACTCGATGCTCTCGATGCCAAAGGCTAAACACTCGACACACTCGATGCAAAAGGCTGAACACTCGACGCACTTGATGCCAAAGGATAGACACTTGACACACTTGATGCCATGGGATAAACACTCGACGCACTCGACTCCAAAGTCTGAACACTCGACGCACTCGACGCCTTAGGTTAAACACTGGACGCACTCGATTCCAAGGGCTAAACACTCGACGCACTCGATGTTAAGGGCTAAACACTTGATGCACTCGATGCCAAAGGCTAAACACTCGACACACTCGACGCCAAAGAAGTTACACTTAATGCCTGGACCTAACTCAACGAATTTTACTTCACTCGACACCTAGCTGAGTTCACTTAATGCACTTGACGCCAAGGCAGCTATACTCAAAGCACTCGATTCCTAACTGAGTTTACTCAACGCCTAAAGCAGAATCCTGACAGAAACTCACTTACCTAAATAGAGGTTAATAGAATCATAAATTTTGACAACATTTAAACTTAGACCATGAATAATTTCCATAAAATGAGAGAAAGGGAGGGGTAGACTAGGTAGGAGCCCAAACACAGGTAAAAGAACTCTACAACAACACGACAAGAAGAAAAGAATTTTTTTTTACTGTTATGTTATATAAGAGACAGTCAGGAGTAGACAAAAAATTAGATAAGGAAACATAAGGAATTTATAAAAGACTAGGCAAGGGAGTAAACCACCACTTGCCTTAAGATCTAGAGAAATTCGGCCTCACGAGCGCTCCGCTCAAAGGATCGTCCGCAAGAACTCTTAAGCAATGATTCCTCAAACTTTATGCGGCAAACGACAGTCAAGGTCAAAAACCCTAATGCCAAAAGTCCAAGAAAACAAAATCACCTACCTCCAATGCGTAGATCTCGGCGAGAGCTTTTCAAATCTACCCTCCAACGACGATTCCGAGCACCGAAAATCCTACAGGCGGAAGCCGAAGGCCTTGCGATACTCGTTGCCTCCTTTCTTCCGTGGTCTCGGTCTGATGGCTTGGGGAAGTAGATAGGGAATAGGGCTTGGTTTTAAGTATTTATATATATATATTATAATATTATTATTAATAATTAAACGTCCAAACGATCAAAAACTTGAATCAACTCGGATTTCTATGAAATTCGCACTGAGGCTAAATATAAATGCTACGAAACCAATGACGAAGTCGAAATTAAAATTCGACAAACCAAACTCGGGTTAAAATTTCCCGAAGTCACAACCAACATCAACCTACTAAAATCCATCGAGTCAACCTCTGATTCCGATGAGCAAAAATCACCCTCCAACAACAGCGCCCGTTAACTATGCATTAACGTAATGCCCTAACATCATAATTATGTCACTACAAAAATTTAAAATAAACATCGAAAAATTAGGGGCGTTGCATCCACTCCCCTAAAAGAAAGTTTCGTCACGAAACTTGACACAAAATCGAATCTACTACCAAAAGAAAATAACCGAAGGTTATGGAATAAAAACACTTACCAGAAGAAACTAGGAGACCTGATGAGGATGAGCCTCTCTTGTAACATCTCCATCCTTTCATATAGCATATAATAGAAGGTCCGGCTGGGGCCCCACACCATATGTCACAAAACAAGCAGGGAAGTTACATGTTAATAACAATTCATAATTGCACCCTAACTCAGAGCATGCTAGCGGAAGATTTTAAGAGTAATATGGAACTCCAACCATGAATGTCCACTATATGTAACATCCCACCTTCAATTAGACCCCTCTACTTAGGATGGGTTAGGACATGTGGTGGGGGCATGGGTTTAGGCAAGGTTTGAACCATGAGGTTAGGACTTAGTCACATGGGGCCCACAACAGGGCCCAAGGTAACCTAAGTCAAACCAGCCCAAATTGGGATCATAGCCACACATTGACTCTACCACTACACCTATAACCCTAACACCAACCTAAGCCAACCATAAGACATATCACTAAGTCACTTATTGACCCAAGTTGACCCAAGTCAACCCTTATCTTTAAATTGGTCAAACCAACATCCAAAAGCCCAATTAGTCCAAGTGGGGCACCACCATGGCCCAACCCAGATTGGGTGATGCTATAGGGTCAATGACCGTCAAATGGGGTCAGCCCACCAACCATGTTGACCAAGTCAACCCCAAAAGTGAACAAGTCAACAAAAAGGCCTAAAGGAAGAAAGAATTAGCCAAACCCACTCCCCATGGGCTAAGCCCATTAGTCAAGGCCCATGACCAGCCCAAGAGGTCAAGGACTGCCCCTACCCCTAAGAATTAGGAGAGAGAATACATGCATGGGGGTAAAATTAGAATTTTGGGGGAAAGGAGGAGAGAGAAGAGGGGGATAAGGGGGATGAAGGCCATGTGGCCCTCCTTCCCTCTACCCAAGCCTCTTAGCTGAGCTCCAAACCTCATTTCAGCAAAAATGAGGGGGCTGGTGGCCACTTGGCACCATGGGTGAAGCATCCAAAGTGGTGGCCAAAATCCACTTTGGTGATATCTCCCTATACAACCACTCCCAGTCTAAAGCAAGCCCACCATCATCTTCAGTGAGCTCAGGCGAGTGGAGATTGACATCTGGAGCACTGCTTTTGCTGGAGAAACAAGGAATCGGGCCAGTTTTTCAGAGCAAGCGTCGGCCATGGAGCACCGCCACCGCACGCGCCGCCAAGCCCGGCTGCAGGTCCGTTTCACCTCACCTCACCTCGTGCTAGCTTTATAGCTCAATTTGGCGAGAAATCGGGCTCAATAGAGCCCGATACCATGGGAGAAAGTGTGGATTTTTCCGAGTTTTACTTCTTGCTCGGGATCGCCGGAGGAGCCGACTCCGGCATCCTCACCGTCGGGAAACGCTAGCCACCACCTCAACGAAGGTGGTGGCAATAATCGCCGGCGGTGGCGCCGGCCCAGGTGGCCGAACTTTGCCAGCAAACATGGCCCAGGAAGAAGAAATCTCAACCGTTGGCTGCTTTGGGACGATGAACGGATGCCGTTCGTTTTTACCCTGGGTTAATTATTAATAATGATTTTAATGAACAGTAAAACTTTTGTCACACATTTACAGTGTTCTTGTATGCTAAGCATATGCCTCTTAGAAGTAATGTTAGAACCAGACATCAACATAAAATTTGTAGGCCTAGGTCTTACCTTTAGTTTGACACCCTAAACTAGAGATTTAGAGAAGTAGGGCTCCATGTAGGGCCATTATACCAAGATTGGTCCTTGGCTAGGGTAGAACTTTAAATGAGTGCCCAGGCCAAACCATAAGTCCTTATGACCTGAGATTTTGGTTAATCATGTAACTATGGAATTCTTAGATACTGACCAAAAATTCGAATTTTTGGAAAAATAGTTTCTATAGTTTTTAGAAAAATACACTTATTTAAATTAATTGAATATTTGGAGAAATACAACTCCAAATGACCCCAAATTTTGGTAGAATGTCCATTGTTTCAATATTAGACCATGGTAGAAATTTTATTCTCTATTGACCCATGCATGTTGGGTAGTCCCACTTGCATGAGAAAGGTAGGTTTAGGTTTGGGGTGCATATAGTAAAATTAGCAAAATGAGAAATTCAGCCCATTTAGAACATTGCATGACCATGAAACTCTGGATAGAAGTTTTTACGGGTGAAATATACCTCCCACAGGAAGAATGAGATTTTTGGGATCAAAAATCCCATTAATTGGAATTTTTGAAAATTAGGACATTTAGAAATAAAATTTTGAATCTAAGGCTAATGATGATATTAAATTCTCAAATTTTGCCACAAGCTTAAATGGCTCATAGTTTATCTCTGGAAAAATTTATGGGGCTGTTAGATAATTGTATCTTGGATTTTAAGTAGAATAATTATTTTTCCCATTATGTAAATTAATTTAAAATAAAAGAAATTTTTGTTGGAATAATATGGAAAATTTTATAGTGGCTTATTTATATGATCTAATCCTTTTGTAATTTTTTGAGAAATTTTGGATGTTTCAGCAAGTTGAAAAACCTATTAATGGCATTTTAGTAATAATGACATTTTGGATATTTGTTAGGTAAAATGACTGTTTAGGGCTTTAAAACTTTATATTCAGTTTGATTTTATAATTATGAATCTCCAGTAATTTTCCCAAAAGTTTTGTTGGTAGACATACTATACTTCATTTGGAAAGTGAGCAAATTAAGATTTTGTTGTTAAATGAAAATAAAAATTGAAATTACATGGGAAAATTGGAAAATCAGGTGGGCAGCCATACTGTACTTCTTAGAACACCTATTAAATTTCTTAAGTAGAATGAATCAATTTAAGTAGTATATCATATGCAATGTGACATAGGCCACATAATTAATGGAATTAATATAGGCCCTTAATTACTTAGAAAAATGGTGAAATCTTAAATGGTCAACATCAAACACCATACCAATCCATGATAATTAATTAGGGGCATTTGGTCCAAGGGATTAGAAGTTCTACTATACGGGTCAACATTAGGTCATGGGTGCGTATAGCAAAAATATAGCACATATTACTGGGACCCACATGGGATACGGTGGTAGGTTGAGTTGGGAACTACATTGGGAAGACAAACCCTGGTTGGTTTCCAAGAGATCACTTCCTGATTACGAGTGGTAGAGAGCAAAATCCCAAGGATAGTGGCTAGAACGGAGATCGGCGGAAGACCGCCGCTCTCATGATAACATCCTAAATTATTAAGTTTGTTCTGAGTAACAATGAGAGTTGGTATGGTTAAGGGGTAGACATTAATAAAAGTAAATATTCTTGAGAAAGGGAGCTTTGGGATTCAGCCCATCGTAGTTCCTAGTGCCCCCAAGAGCCCTTCACCGGGCATGCCCTGGGCAGTCCTGGGATTAACCCTAAATTGCTAGGTATGACAACATTAGGCAAGAATAGTCTAATAGGATAAGACATTATGGTTCATTCTCACTCGTGATGGGTTTGAGGGATTTTGAATAAAGACACTAATGCGCAATCTCACCCGTGATGGGTTGGAGGGATTTTGAGGGATAAAGGAGCTAATATGCAATCTCACCTGCGATGGGTTGGTGGGATTCGGGACGGGTCAGTCCTGCGAGCTAGAGGCTCGGGTTGGAATATCTTGCATGTGCATAAACCTGTGGCGGGTCATGCGGTACTGGTCCAATCGTCACACCGATGGCAGTACGATGGCTCTGGCGAGGTGTGATGGTTTGAGGGGACAGTGGGTTGTTTTATGCTGCGGTCTGGAGGACGATCCCCGAAAATACACACTCGACCAAAAAGACAGGTGGGTAGCCAGCAAATAGTACGCAGAGACTCTAGAGTGCACCTAAGATATGTACAGAGGCGTATGGGAGGTCTAGGCCTGGTAGTGTGTATACCCGCCTAGGAGTGGAGACTCCCGCTCCACTACTGTCGTAGCCACAATGGTGGTACCTGAGAGTGATGCTAGCTCCGAAAAGTGGGAACTAAAGGTCTATGATCATAGAGTCGTGTGTGTGAGTTGCACTTGTATGAATCATAAAACGCATGCATATCACACATTCTTAATTAGGTCATACGCACCATAGATCCTCATCATATAAATTAGTATGGGTTCTTGTATATGATAAGTTATATTTCTGGAAACCTTAACTTATAAGTTTGTATGGGAATTCATATAAGTTAAGGTACTTCTGTGATGTTAGTGGTAGCATACTTTACTTGTTGTCTTTCCTTGCTTACTTCCAGTACTGTTTATTTACTTCACTTACTTTTCTGTTAAGTTCTTCTTATTTTCCCCGCACCATATATATATAGAATTGCTAGAGTAGAAATATTGGATATATATATTCTTGTTAGTATAGTTCCACTGTCTCCTGATTCCTTTGCTATACCCCTTGTTGTCCTCCTCTTCATCCTCCCACCCGGTGCCTAGGAGTTGGTGGGGCGAGTGTGGAGGAAATGACTTAGTCTTTTGACTAACGGTCCGTGTGACCAATCATTTTAGGAGCTCGAGGAGATGAAGTACCAGCAGGACGAGGTGGCAAGACGTGAGGAGCTGATACCGCCACTACCTACTACTACTACTGCAGCCCGACGTTAGGTGGGACGAGTCTTTTGATGATAGTGTAGCTTCCGCTTATTGTCATTTATGAGAGAGATATTTGTCATTATGTACTGGGCATAAGACCTTTTATCTATTTTGATGAACTCATTTTGGACTGGTGTACTTTCATTATTATGAGATAGTGCTGTGACTTGTGGACTAGAGTTGCTTTATACTGCTTTTACTTCTTTCTCTCTTTTGGCCGAACAGGTTTTATGATCGTACTAGCCGGCAGGATCGGCGTGTTGCGGTGTCGGCTAACCCGTGTGTTAGTGCCACCATAAGACGACGGTTCTGGGCATAAGACCGGGTTAACTCCTTAGTAAGGGAGGGGTCTTACAAACTGTTATCACTTGAAAAAACGATCATAAGACAATAAGTCCATAGCACTGGACCACCCCGCTCGAGCATTAGTTTGCGGACAAACTATGCAGCAGAAGTAATGGTGTGCCCATGTGTAAAAAGTCACATAAAATAGTCCACATAAGCAATGAGTTAGGCCAATTCTAATACAAACCTTACCTTTATGCAGCCTCCACAGGTCGCCATACCGCAGAATGTGGCTCCTCCACCGCCGGATCCCACTCCTTTTCTACAGACAGAGATGGGCCAGACCCTGACGGCCATCCTTGAGGCCTTCAGGGCCCAACAGATTCCAGCACCGCTGCCAAATTCGGGATCAAACTGGCTGAGTGCATTCAAGAGTTTTTCCCCACATATGTGCCACGGGACGGAGAATGCGGTAAAAACGGAGGAATGGCTCGAGGCTATACATGAGATGCTTGCAGGCATCAGCTGCCCCGTCAGCCAGGCAGTTCGTTTGGCAACTACTGCACTGGATGCCCATACAAAGAGGTGGTGGAAGTCCATGATGGACTCGACCTATGCAGATAGGGATCTGTCAAATATATCTTGGGAGGAGTTCGGCGAGGTATTCTTGGACCATTTTGTGTCCACCATGGATCAGGATGAGTTAGAAGAGAGGTTCTTGAATCTCAAGTAGGGGACCATGTCAGTGATTAAGTACCAGAGGGAGTTTTCCCACTTGCCAGGTTCGCGGGGATACATGATTCAGACGACAGGAGGTACGCCAAGAGATTCTACCGGGGCCTTAGAGATGATTTGAGGCAGGCCCTACTTTTCATCTCTCATGGCACTTCAGCTCAGATCATTGAGATGGCCAAGAAGCTGGAGGCAGACCAGCTGATGGTACAGAACAGAGGAAAGAGACCACTGGATGGGTCGTTCTTTGGGGAGAATAGCTGGGGCTCACAGAGGGACAGAGTCATGAGACGCAAGAGAGGTGTAACATCCCGATTCACACTAGGCCGCTCGTTTGCGTGTTCGAGTCAATAGGGCTGACTCGGGTCCAGCAGGAAATTGGGCTGCACTTGTGGTGGAATGGACAAGTTAGTCCACAGCCCTGTGTTGACACAGCAGCTGCCTGTGTCGACACAGCAGCTACCTGTGTCAACACGGCAGCTGCCTGTGTCGACACAACACCTGCCAGTGTCGACACAGCTGCTGCCTATGTCGACACAGCATCAGGCTGTGTCGACACAGCTGCTTCCTGTGTCGACACAGCTGCTGCCTGTGTCGACACAGCCTACCGTGTCGTGTGGGCACGGGTATGGACACGGGTGTGTACTTACCCGTATCGAGTACTGAATTCGATGATTTTAGTTGAGTTCGATGAATTTCGGTCGACGATAGGAGTCACGCCCGTTGTCACGGGCGTGACCATGGGCGTGACCGGGGCGTTTTCTCCGTTCGACGATTTTAGTTGAGTTCGACTAATTCCGGTCGACGATAGGAGTCACGCCCGGTGTCACGGGCATGACCATGGGCGTGACCGGGGTGTTTTCTCCGTTCGACGATTTTAGTTTCGTTCGACGAATTCCGGTTGACGATAGGAGTCACGCCCGGTGTCACGGGCGTGACCATGGGCGTTACCGGGGCATGTTCTCCGGTCGACGATTTTAGTTGAGTTCGACGAATTCCGGTCAATGACAGGAGTCACGCCCGATGTCACGGGCGTGACCATGGGCGTGACCAGGGCGTGTTCCGCCGTATTGAATATTGAATCGGTGTTGTAACCGTCTGTAACGCTTCGCCCGTGTCGGTGAATTGATTTGACATTGTAACCGTCTGTAAAGCTCCTCTCTCGTTATATATATGGACTGTGAAAACCCTAAGGGCCTATTTGTTTGCACCGTTTTCATATTAGGTTTTTGTTTTGTTCCAAAACGAAAAAATCATGGGTTTTCGTTTTGGGGCAAAACAAAAACTTTGTTCGTTTGCAGCAAGGTTTTCAAGTCCGTTTTGAGGCAAAACAAAAACTTATGTTCGTTTGCTGCATGGTTTCAAGTCCATTTTGAGGCAAGAAAACAGAGAAATCAAATATATGCATCAAAAAATATGCAGGACAAAAATTCTTCCCGTAATATAAATTTTTGCATCTTGTTAAAATTTCTGGATCTAATTAAAACTTCTGCACACACAAAAAAGCAAGAAAACAGAGAAATCACAGTTATAATTGAACACATTTATAATTGAACGGTTATAAAACAAAAGAAATATCAAACGTCAAAACCAAAGAGAAGAGCTCGGGAGGGAAGAGGGAAGCGGGAAGAAGAGGGAGAAAGAAGTAGAGTTGTCGAGGAAGAAGGAAGGTGATTCGCCGCCGCTGCACCGCCGTCCGCCGGGGGAGATTTCGCGTGAGGCGGGAGGGTTTTCGCGTGAGGCGCGAGAAAAAAGAGCAGCTGCTTTTCCAAAACATGGTGAAAACAGACCTCTGGAGGTCTGTTTTGAGGGCGTCTCTTTTATGAAGGAATGAAAACCACTCCGTTTTGGTTCAAAATCAAAACAGGTCAAAACCGAGCCAAACGAACATATGTTTTCCCTTTTCAAAAACTCAAAACTAAAACCATGAGTCAAAACATGGCAAACGAACGGGGCCTAACCGTTTTCACTCTTTTTCCAGCCGTTTTCCCTGAGAGAAATTCCGGATTGAGAGAGAGAAGTTGCTGGAGCAAGTTTCGGAGGAGGAGATCCGCCAACGCCACGAAGGAGAAGATGCCGCCAAAGAGAATTACGAGATCCATGGCCGGAAATGGAGGAACCGCTGGAATCGAGGTGATCTTCCTACCCTCACCCTTGGTGCTAGATCTGTAGATATCTAGGCGAGACGTCGACTCAAAAGAGTCTTGACATGTGAGAAGATGTTTTCTCTAGGGTGAGGCTAATACGGGGCTTGTGCTCTTGGTTAGTGGTGTCTTCAACCTCTCCGATCTTCTATGTGGAGATGGGGGATGGTTTCGTGAAGAGCAAAGACATCATGAGGGTGATTAAGGGTGGAGGAATTTCTGGAGGTGATCTGTGTAACGCCCCGAAACTCAAAGGAGCAAAGGGGGACGTTTTGGGCCAGTTTTGGTTTCTGGCTGACGGCACACGGCCTGGGACACGGGCGTGTCCCAGGGCGTGTCAAGTGTGTGCCGACACTTAGTCGCGAAGTCGTCGAGTTATACTCGACGATTCGACGAGAAAGGGCACACGGCCTGCGACACGGGCGTGTCGCAGGGCGTGTCGACCCGTGTCGACACTTAGCCGTGAAATCGTCGAGTTATTCTCGACGATTCGTCGAGAATGGGCACACGGCCTGCGACACGGGCGTGTCGCAGGGCGTGTCGACCCGTGTCGACGATCGTCAAGGTGAAATCGTCGAGATTCACTCGACGATCGTCGAGACAAGGCACACGGCCTAGGACACGGGCGTGTCCAAGGCCGTGTCATCCAGTCGTCGTTCTCCCCTCGACGAAATGTCCCGTGTACACGGCCTGGGGGCCCAGGCGTGTCAATGTGACACGGGCAAGGACACGGGCGTGTCCTAGAACCCGTGCAGTGCTCGGGTTGGAAACGGGGAAAAATCATGGGGTACACGGCCGGCTACACGGCCGTGTCAGCTGGAACACCGGCGTGTCAGCTCGAACAAGGGCGTGTTCGATACCCGTGTGCGTGTTCAGAAGATTCGATTTTGACGGCGAATGCGGCACACGGCCCTGGACACGGGCGTGTGCCAGGCCGTGTTCGGTCCAGATTGGGCATTTCAGCCCCGAATCAAAGCCGCTCGGTTTCTTAGGTTGAGATCCGACGGCTGGGGATGGTTCCTGGGAGGATATACACGGGTTTGACTTAAGAAAAATCCATTTTTCCTTCACTTGATCATCTCTCCAAACCCTTGGAGAAAGAGGAAAGCTATTGGAGGAAGAAGAGCTAGATCCGCCATTGGAGGAGCTTCGGAGCTCCGAATCGCAAGCCGACTCCGGATCCACGGAGGCAACACAAGCGCGGTGATTTCTATCCGATTACATTTCGATGGCGCCAAAGAGGAACGCAAGGGTAACGATCCTCACTTGTGAGCATGATAGCTCTCTTTCTTAGCATAGGAAGCCCTCTCTCGCGAGTTTGCGAAGAGTTGGAGGCGTTCCTTCGGGTAGATATGTAAAGTCCTCGTTGTTTAGCGTCCGTATGCGAGAACGGACATAGGCATTTTGGTTGAAGCCTACCCGGACATGTTAGTCCGGATCGGTGATGTTGCATTGCATAAGGCCGGAGAAGACTCCGTGCTATTTGGTGTTTTCGGGTTTTCTACGCGGTAGATTGCAGCAGGGAGCCTTGGGGACTAACCCAAAGGTGCACCCGGAAAACTGGGCGGACACGAGGTCTTGCCAACTTGGTGGCTTGGAAGTCAACTTGAACATAACCGGGTTATGTGACTTGTGATGAAAATGGGACTCGGTAGAAGTTTGACCTGCGCATATGGTTTAAATTACCGTTGCGGGCGCATATGGTTTAAATTACCGTTGCGTTGTGAGCACGGGTTAGATGGAACCGTACCCACTCTATGTCGTTCGGATTAGGGCCGTTGGCATAGATGAGGGTCTTCGGCGGTCTATGGTTTTAATTACCGTGACCCATGCCAGGAAGACAAACTGCTCATTGTTTGGCCGTCCAAGAGAGGATGGCAGTGAGTCGGCAGACTTAGACTGCGTTCACCAAGAATGTGCCCTGAGTGCACGGGGTGTGTGGCCGTTGAGCCTCCGCCTGTGATGAAATGACTATATTTATAATGCTCGCTTATGCTAATGAAATGCAGGGAAGGAGCATCGCCGCCCCGAGTTGGGGGCGGGATCGTTATAATTTGGTCAGCATTGCTGACCGTTGCTTTGTTTGCCACCGTGCGGTGGTTTGTTTGCTTGCAGGTGCAGCTGGACCAAGCGGTCAATAGCGGGCTAAAGCCCTTTTTGCGAAGCTGGCCCTCGAAGGCCCAAGTGAAATGTTTTCTATTTTTATTCATGTATGGCCGGCCTGCGTGCCGAGGTTGGTAAATCATGTAACGGACAAGTGAAACTTTTTGTAAGGCCTTAAGGCCAACGTTTGGGTATTTTTGTATACATTCCTAAATGTTGTATTAGTGGACATTCGTGCTCTTATGCTGGGTTCTTGTTTACAACTTATATTAACTGCTTCCGCTAGAATGCTCTGTGTAGGACGTTGAGATTGGTTGGATGGTTTCCATAAGTAACCACCCGGTCTGTCTGTGGTATATGGCGTCGGGCCCCGGTCGGACCTACTGCTATATGCTATGCGACGGATAGGGGGTGTTACAATTTGGTATCAGACTCCTGGTTTTGGTCGGGCTTAAAGGAATTCGTGGTCGAATTCTTTTTAAGGGGTGGTGAGCACATTGTGTGCGTCATCGTTATAATGGTAAAAGAACCCATGAATGTCCACTAGGGAATGAAAATACTCGTGTTTGAGGAACCTGCGTGTTCCTATAATTGCTGTTTGCAATTTATTTGGTCGCTTAACGGTGTTTTGTACCACTATAGGTGACCCGAAGTGGTGTTGGGCCGTCAGAACGCCGAGGTTCTGAGGCTAGTAGTGCACTAGAAGTTGCTCCCGCAACACCTTTGTCGGCTGAAAATATACGATTGGTGGCTGAAGCGGTGTTGGCCGTGATCAATGCGCAGCCTGGAAGGCAAGCGCAGCAGCCAGCTCCTGTGATGGAGCAAGAACCTCTGCAAGAGGCCGAGCCGAGGAGGATGGAGCAAGTGGTTGTAGAACCAATGGTGCCAAGGAGGGCGACTGAGAGGCAGTTGAAGCATGTAATGAGCTTTAACCCTCCGTTATTCTCGGGGTTGGGAACCCCATCGCAGGCTGAAGACTGGCTCTCTAGGGTGAAGAGAGTCATGACAGCGACGGAGACGGAGGAGTGGCAAATGACCACCATCGCTACGTTCCTTCTGGATGGGGAAGCGAGGATGTGGTGGGAAGGTTTGGAGCTGCATCATTTGAGAGGTAGACAACTGATAGACGTTCCGATGGAAGAGTTCTCGGAATTGTTCTTAGCAAGATACCTCCCTTCTACTCAGAGGATTTCAATGGAGAATGAGTTCCTGAAGTTGGTGCAGGGTGAGAGGAGCGTGGATGAATATCTCCACGAGTTTACGCGGTTGAGTCGTTATGCTAGCTCCATCATCATGGATGAGGAGCGCAAGACTAATCGTTTTTATGAAGGCTTGAGGGATGAGCTGAGACTATTACTGTCGGGGCCGATGACGCAGGGTTTCTTAACCTTGGTCAATACTGCCCGGTCCTTGGAGAAGGACATGAAGAGTGTACAAGCGAAGAAAGGCTTGGGCGAGAAGAAATCTGGTTCAAAGTGCCGACTACTTCAAAGTCTGGCTATCAAAGATTCTTTAAGAAGCATAGGACTTCGGGTCCAGCTCCTTCTGGTGCTTCTGGGGCGACTACGAGTCGGACCCCGGGCGCGTGCTTCACTTGTGGCAAGACGGGGCATTTCGCCCGTGATTGTTGGAGCGGACGTCCTAAGTCCGAAAGGAGGCCAGGAGCTACCTACGAAGAGAAGGGAAAGGCGGTGGAGTCGACCGCATCTCACTATGCTCCGGCCCAACCAAGGGTTTACAATCTTGGCCAACAGGAGGCCATTAAACAAGCTGACGTGGTGACAGGTACGGTTTAATTTATAGCAAGTCAATTCCTTTATATGCTTGTTATGTATATGTTACCTTACCACTGCTTGTTTAGGATTTGTAATGATTTGTGAAAATCCCGCACGAGCACTCTTCGATACGGGAGCTTCACACTCCTTCTTGTCCGAAGGATTTATATCACGCATCGGAGTCCCTTCTTCGATGGCGAAGGATAAGTTGGATGTGTTGTTGCCCAATGGGTGTTCGATGCGAGCGGTTAGGATCTGCGAGGTTAAGACTCGTATTGGAGAGCAGGAGTTCGACCTGCGGGCGTCTTTACTTCCGTTAGTGGAGTTTGACGTCATATTTGGCATGGACTGGCTCTCGGAGCAGCAGGCCCATATAGATTGCGGTAGCAAGGAAGTCAAGCTGGGAGCGAGTCGTGAGACGACTTTTACGGGCTTAAAGGGGTCGAGCAAGACGTTGATGTCTGCTCTTCAGGTGGTGAAGGCGGTTCGTGCTGGAGCAGAACTGTTCTTTACACTAGTGGAGGTTGCAAAGCCGAAGCCCGCGTTGGATTGTATTTCAGTGGTATCGGAATACCCTGACGTGTTCCCCGCAGATCTTCCTGGAGCCCCGCCTCAACGGGAGATAGATTTTACGATCGAGCTAGTGCCAGGTGCAAAGCCTGTGTCACGATCTCCGTATCGACTAGCGCCTAAGGAAATGGCGGAGCTGAAAGTTCAACTGCAAGAGTTGTTGGAGCAAGGGTATGTGCGCCCGAGTTCTTCGCCTTGGAGCGCACCGGTCCTCTTTGTTAAGAAGAAGGACGGAAGCTTGAGATTGTGTATTGATTATCGGGAGCTAAACAAGCTGACTGAGAAGAACAAGTACCCGATCCCCCGGATTGATGATCTCTTTGATCAGTTAGTCGGGTCGACGGTGTACTCGAAGTTAGATCTCAAGTCTGGGTACTATCAGCTGCGGATAAGGGAGAGTGATATCCCAAAGACAGCATTTAGTACGAGATACGGGCATTATGAGTTTACGGTCATGCCGTTTGGGCTGACTAATGCGCCGTCAGTATTTATGGATTTGATGAACAGGACGTTCAGGGAGTACCTAGACCATTTCGTGATCGTCTTCATCGACGATATTTTGGTGTACTCGCAAAGTGAGGAAGATCACTTCAAGCATCTCCATTTGGTGTTGGAGACACTCAGGAGAAACCAGTTGTATGCCAAGTTCTCGAAGTGCGAGTTTTGGCTATCCTCAGTGGCGTTCCTCGGGCATATAGTGAGTGGAGAGGGTATTGCTGTGGATCCGGCGAAGATTGTTGCGATACGGGAGTGGCCTGAGCTTGCTACGGTAGCAGAAGTCCGGAGCTTTTTGGGGCTTGCCGGCTATTATAGGCGCTTCGTAGAGAACTTCTCGCGGATAGCGTTACCTCTCACTACTTTGATGAGGAAGGATCATAAGTTCGTTTGGACGCCGGAGTGCGCGCGAGCTTTTGAGGAATTGAAGTGTCGGTTGACCACGGCGCCTGTGTTGAGTTCGCCGGTTGGGACCGAAGGCTATGAGATATATAGCGATGCTTCAGGTAGCGGTTTGGGTTGTGTGCTACTGCAGCACGGAAGCGTGATAGCTTATGGCTCGAGACAGCTAAAAGTGCACGAGAGGAATTATCCGGTCCATGACTTGGAGTTAGCGGCCGTGATTTTTGCCTTGAAGCTGTGGAGACACTATTTGTACGGTGTGAAGATTGATATCTACACCGATCACAAGAGCCTAAAGTACCTGATTGATCAGAAAGATCTGAATATGCGGCAGCGTAGGTGGATGGAGTTCCTGGGGGACTATACTTTTAAGATCCACTACATGCCTGGCAAAGGGAATGCGGTTGCGGACGCGTTGAGTCGCCGAGCCCCAGCTCAAGCGAATTGGCTATCAGTGCATGATGAGCGGCTGGTGCAGGAGCTGGAGGCGTTGGAGATTGTTTGTGTGGATAGACAATCTAGTGCTGAAGCAGTGCTGAATTGGACTGAAGTCCAATATGACCTGGCTGATCGGATTCGGCAGGCTTTGGATATGGATGCTCATATAAAGCAGTTCATGATAGAGGCTCTGGATGGGTCAAATTCCCAATTCGTTGTGGAGGACGGATTGCTGTGGAAAGACGGTCGTTTGTGCGTCCCAAGTGTGGGCAATTTACGGGTGGAGTTGTTATACGAAGCACACCATACCAAGTACTCGATTCACCCGGGGAGCACGAAGATGTACCGCGATATCAAGAAGCTATTTTGGTGGCCGGGTTTGAAGAAGGATGTGGCGCTATACGTAGCGAAGTGCCAAACCTGCGCCTTGGTAAAAGCGGAGTGCCAAAAGCCGGGAGGATTTCTTAAGTCCTTGCCTATTCCGGAGTGGAAATTCGACGACATCTCTATGGACTTTGTGCATGGTTTGCCAAGGTCGCAGAAGGGGAACGACGCCATTTGGGTGGTGGTCGATCGATTAACGAAGGTGTCGCACTTTATTCCGCATAGGAAGGATGATCCGGTGGAGAAGCTGGCGAAGCTTTATGTGGATAACATAGTACGGCTTCATGGTGTGCCCCGCAGCATCGTGAGTGACCGAGATGGGCGGTTCACGTCCAATGATTGGAGGCTGGTGCAGCAAATGTTGGGAACAAAGCTGAAGTTTAGCACAGCCTTCCATCCGCAAACGGATGGGCAGACCGAGAGGGTCAATAGAACCATGGAAGACATGCTTCGCATGTGTGTTTTGGACTTTGGAAAGCAATGGGAGGACCACCTTTATTTGGTGGAGTTCGCATACAACAACAGCTACCAAGCAAGTATTCAGATGACACCTTTCGAGGCCCTATATGGTAGAAGATGTCGCACGCCGTTGTCTTGGTTAGAAACGGGCGAGTCGAAGTTGTATAAGCGATCGGAAGTGGATGATGCTACTTCTTTGGTGAGAACCATTCGGGAGAGGTTACTCATCGCTCGGGACCGGCAAGCAAAGTACTATAATGCCAAGCACATGAACGTGGAGTTCGCTGTGGGTGATTATGTGTACCTAAAGATCAAGCCGTTCAAGGGTGTCTCGCGGGTGCGACGATTGAAAAAGCTAAGCCCGAGGTACCTTGGACCGTTTGAGGTTCTGGAGCGAGTTGGAGAAGCGGCCTATAGGTTGAAGCTTTCTGTGGAGCTAAGTGGTTTACACGATGTATTCCACATTTCGGTGCTTCGGAAAGCGGTGCAAGAGCCTACGCAAGTGATCGCGGTCGATCAAGTGCCGGTGGATAGTGGGCTAACGACAAAGGTAAAGCCCGTGCGGATTGAGGACTCGGAGGTCAAGCGGCTACGCAATAAAGAGATCAGGATGGTCAAGGTCCGATGGGACAATTGCGGTCGTGAGGAGCTCTCCTGGGAGCGAGAGCAGACTATGCTTGACGAGTATCCGGAGTTGTTCCGCTCAGGTACAAATGTTGTTTTTGTATATCTTTCCTTTATGTAATTTCGTGGGCGAAATTCTTTTAAGAGGGGGAGAGTTGTAACGCCCCGAAACTCAAAGGAGCAAAGGGGGACGTTTTGGGCCAGTTTTGGTTTCTGGCTGACGGCACACGGCCTGGGACACGGGCGTGTCCCAGGGCGTGTCAAGTGTGTGCCGACACTTAGTCGCGAAGTCGTCGAGTTATACTCGACGATTCGACGAGAAAGGGCACACGGCCTGCGACACGGGCGTGTCGCAGGGCGTGTCGACCCGTGTCGACACTTAGCCGTGAAATCGTCGAGTTATTCTCGACGATTCGTCGAGAATGGGCACATGGCCTGCGACACAGGCGTGTCGCAGGGCGTGTCGACCCGTGTCGACGATCGTCAAGGTGAAATCGTCGAGATTCACTCGACGATCGTCGAGACAAGGCACACGGCCTAGGACACGGGCGTGTCCAAGGCCGTGTCATCCAGTCGTCGTTCTCCCCTCGACGAAATGTCCCGTGTACACGGCCTGGGGGCCCAGGCGTGTCAATGTGACACGGGAAAGGACACGGGCGTGTCCTAGAACCCGTGCAGTGCTCGGGTTGGAAACGGGGGAAAAATCATGGGGTACACGGCCGGCTACACGGCCGTGTCAGCTGGAACATGGGCGTGTCAGCTCGAACACGGGCGTGTTCGATACCCGTGTGCGTGTTCAGAAGATTCGATTTTGACGGCGAATGCGGCACACGGCCCTGGACACGGGCGTGTGCCAGGCCGTGTTCGGTCCAGATTGGGCATTTCAGCCCCGAATCAAAGCCGCTCGTTTTCTTAGGTTGAGATCCGACGGCTGGGGATGGTTCCTGGGAGGATATACACGGGTTTGACTTAAGAAAAATCCATTTTTCCTTCACTTGATCATCTCTCCAAACCCTTGGAGAAAGAGGAAAGCTATTGGAGGAAGAAGAGCTAGATCCGCCATTGGAGGAGCTTCGGAGCTCCGAATCGCAAGCCGACTCCGGATCCACGGAGGCAACGCAAGCGCGGTGATTTCTATCCGATTACATTTCGATGGCGCCAAAGAGGAACGCAAGGGTAACGATCCTCACTTGTGAGCATGATAGCTCTCTTTCTTAGCATAGGAAGCCCTCTCTCGCGAGTTTGCGAAGAGTTGGAGGCGTTCCTTCGGGTAGATATGTAAAGTCCCCGTTGTTTAGCGTCCGTATGCGAGAACGGACATAGGCATTTTGGTTGAAGCCTACCCGGACATGTTAGTCCGGATCAGTGATGTTGCATTGCATAAGGCCGGAGAAGGCTCCGTGCTATTTGGTGTTTTCGGGTTTTCTACGCGGTAGATTGCAGCAGGGAGCCTTGGGGACTAACCCAAAGGTGCACCCGGAAAACTGGGCGGACACGAGGTCTTGCCAACTTGGTGGCTTGGAAGTCAACTTGAACATAACCGGGTTATGTGACGTGTGATGAAAATGGGACTCGGTAGAAGTTTGACCTGCGCATATGGTTTAAATTACCGTTGCGGGCGCATATGGTTTAAATTACCGTTGCGTTGTGAGCACGGGTTAGATGGAACCGTACCCACTCTATGTCGTTCGGATTAGGGCCGTTGGCATAGATGAGGGTCTTCGGCGGTCTATGGTTTTAATTACCGTGACCCATGCCAGGAAGACAAACTGCTCATTGTTTGGCCGTCCAAGAGAGGATGGCGGTGAGTCGGCAGACTTAGACTGCGTTCACCAAGAATGTGCCCTGAGTGCACGGGGTGTGTGGTCGTTGAGCCTCCGCCTGTGATGAAATGACTATATTTATAATGCTCGCTTATGCTAATGAAATGCAGGGAAGGAGCATCGCCGCCCCGAGTTGGGGGCGGGATCGTTATAATTTGGTCAGCATTGCTGACCGTTGCTTTGTTTGCCACCGTGCGGTGGTTTGTTTGCTTGCAGGTGCAGCTGGACCAAGCGGTCAATAGCGGGCTAAAGCCCTTTTTGCGAAGCTGGCCCTCGAAGGCCCAAGTGAAATGTTTTCTATTTTTATTCATGTATGGCCGGCCTGCGTGCCGAGGTTGGTAAATCATGTAACGGACAAGTGAAACTTTTTGTAAGGCCTTAAGGCCAACGTTTGGGTATTTTTGTATACATTCCTAAATGTTGTATTAGTGGACATTCGTTCTCTTATGCTGGGTTCTTGTTTACAACTTATATTAACTGCTTCCGCTAGAATGCTCTGTGTAGGACGTTGAGATTGGTTGGATGGTTTCCATAAGTAACCACCCGGTCTGTCTTTGGTATATGGCGTCGGGCCCCGGCCGGACCTACTGCTATATGCTATGCGACGGATAGGGGGTGTTACAATCTGAGAGGATCGACTTGAGGAGGAAGATGAACCGATGCCGTTCGTTCCGCCTCAAGATGCGTGCTGAATCTGTATTCTGCATGCATCGATCTTCTAGGCCATTTTCATGATGGCTATGGCCAGATCTGGGCTTTCGGCTAAACACGAAAGTTGAAGCCCTTGAAAATACCTTTCCAACGAATTATTGCACGTCTTCATAATAAGTTTGTAGCCACAGAAAGTCTGAAAGAACATGACGTCCGGTAAATCCAGCATGCAGAGATTGTGTTCTGTACGCAGCGGATTTTAAGTCTGATTTCAAATATGATAATATCAATTCTAGGTTGAGATCTGAATACGAAAGTTGTAGCCCATGGAAAGACCTTTCCATCGAGGTGTTACACGTCTTCACTGAATTATTGTAGCTTCAGGAATCTTCAGTCGAAGTTGCTGTCCAGATTTACTCTACACCTAAATTCTGGGTTTTATATAATATGGATTTGGATTCAGTGGAATTAATATTGCAAGTTACTTGGCTTGGATGAACTCTTTTATGATTAATCATTTTAGTTGCATGATTGATGAAGTTTATTAATCAGATTTCAGATAATCAAATTGTGAAGCAAGCTTATTTAAACGAATTGACTTGATAGAAATTGATAGATTGTTATTTGTGCACATCATGTTTATAATATGTTGTTATCATTTAGAAAGATTGATGGTTGTTTATACGCGCATCATGTTTATAATATGTTGTTACCATTTGGAAAGATTGATAGATCTATATATGCGCATCATGTTTACATTACGTTGTCATCATTTGGAAAGTCATATAGAGGAATAAATTATGGCCATGAGTATGTTTGACTAATGGAATGAGTTTAGTAGTCCAATACTTAGAGCGTCATCTCCCTATGGGTAGTATTGTGAAAGGATGTGAGTGCGGTGTTAAACGTCACTTGTTTGGTTTGTGTTGAGATAAGATATGGATGGATGGTTGGGCTGTGTCCTCATGGCTTCTTCCGAGGCCCCTTCCATGCCACAGTGGTGTGAAATTGCATGTGGTGTCAGTCGACACGCGGTGTCGTAATCCTAGGTTAAGGATAGTGTGGCAGGTCTACGGGCTCGCCGATCGTCACACCGACGGGAGTTGACAGTTAAACTTTGGGCGGTTGGGTTTGGTCCTCGGTGTTCATGTCCCGGGGCTCCTTCTGTACCAAGTGAACGGTTGGGCTGTGTCCTCGTGCTTACTTCCGAGGCCCCTTCCGGGTCACACAAGGCCAGTTCGGGCTGTGTTCTTGGTGCACATCTACCCAAGACCCCGCTGGGCCATAGTACGCATGGGCTCCGCTGTTGTGTTCTTAGCGTTGAGGCGTACGGAGGCCTAAGTGAAGCAGTGTGGAGGCCCACCTAGTAGTAGAAGTGCCCGTTCTACTATCACCGCCTGGCCACGGCATCTGATGCTTGAGAGGTTAGCTACCTGCTCGAAAAGTGGGAACTACAGTCTGTGTCGACATAGCAATTGTATGTGTGTGATCATGGGTGAGTCATTGCATAGCATACATAGCATACATAGCATTTCATAACATTGCACAATAAGATCCTCATCGTATAAGTTTGTATGAGCACTCTTATACGATGAGTTACCTTTATGTAACCCGATCCTTAACTTATAAGTTTGTATGAGTATTCTTATAAGTTAAGTTACTTTCCTGTTGTTACTTATACTTGTTAGTTTGCTATAGCTCTTAAATATTTGCTTGATCATGATACTGTTACTCTTACACTATTGCCACCTGCTTGTACTTCTTTTACTTGCATATATATTACCCTTGTTCCTTCTCTCTGCCCGGTGCCGAGGAGTCGCCGAGGGAGCGGATATGAAGCCACTTAATCGTTTCGACTAACGGTTGCTACGTCTTCCTTTTAGGAGGTCACGCCACAGGTAGAGCAGCCACGGACTACGCAGCAGGGCAGCCAGGCCAGGATGACAGGGCCTGAAGTGACGGTGTCGTCGATACCGTCGGTCACAGATGTGAGTGTTGAGAGGATTTGATGTAGCCCCTTTTTGGGCAATTTCTATAGCTGCACTCTGATATGTAGAAGCATGTTTTAGCTTCTCTTTTATTGTACTGATTTGGACATTATTACTTAGTGTGGATTGACTTCTCTTGCTTATATTTTGGTTGGGTTGGCAGGTTATATTGATATTGTTGTAGTCGGCGGAATAGGCGCCTTGTGGTACATGTTAGCCCATGTGCTAATGCTACCGCAAGGCGGCTATTCCGGGCATAAGACCCCCCCTTCGTGCCGTATTTTGGGATCCGGGAGGGGGGGTCTTACAAATGGTATCAGAGTGCCACGATCCTCAACTAAAGAAGTCATTCAATAATGGTGCCACCCCCATTTGATTAGTCAGTTTGGGGACAAACTGACTTAGCGGTAGAAGTGGTGTGCCCATATGTAATTCACGCTAAGTATGTCCAACTTTGACCTTAAGATTAGCCAACCTGACCATATGTTTGCGTTTTATGTGTAGATTACAGCGCTTGTTGAGCAGGTGGGAGGCACTCCTGCGCCCTCCATACCCACTCCCACTCACTTCCAACAATCTGAGTTGGGGCAGACGCTCACTGCCATCCTCGATGCTTTTAGGGCGCAGCAGCCCCTGGTGCAACAACAGGCCCCGAGCTCTAACTGTCTGAGCACCTTCCGGGCTCTCTCCCCTCCCACCTACCTTGGGACGGAGTCAGCCGTACGTACAGAGGAATGGCTAGACATGGTACAAGAGTTGTTGGCTAGTATCTGTTTCCCGGCCAACATGGCAGTGACATTGGCGGTGTCCGTCTTGGACTTACATGCTAAGAGGTGGTGGAAGTTCCTCATGGGCTCTACCTTCCAAGGCCGGGTCTACACAGAGATAAGTTAGAGTGAATTCTCGGGTGTTTTCTTGGAGCACTTTATCCCTACATCGGCCCGAGATGACCTTGAGCAGAGGTTTCTTCTACTAAAGCAGGGATCAAAGTCGGTTACAGAATACCAGTGGGAATTCCATCATCTTGCAAGGTTTGCGGATTCTTACGAGTTGGATGACAAAGGTTATGCCAAGCGCTTCTACAAAGGGCTGCTAGATCCACTAAGGCAGTACCTTTTGTTTATAGGGGATGGTAGCTTGGCGGAGATAATTGATATGGAGAAAAGATTGGAGGCGGACCAGCTAGGATGTAGTAAGAGGCCTGTGGAGGACGTGATGGAAGCCGACCCAAGCAATAGAAGGAGGCGGGACTTCAGAGGAGGAAGAGGATATCAAAGAGGTGGTGGGCGTGTCCACCGAAACTATAGGGTGGAGCATCCGGTTCCGCAGCCGCCTGCGTTGCCTCTGTAACACCCCCTATCCGTCGCATAGTATATAGCAGTAGGTCCGGTCGGGGCCCGACGCCATATACCACAGACAGACCGGGTGGTTACGTATGGAAACCATCCAACCAATCTCAACGTCCTACACAGAGCATTCTAGCGGAAGCAGTTTATAAGAGTTGTAAACAAGAACCCAACATAGGAGCATGAATGTCCACTAATACCAAAAGGAATGTTATACAAAAATACCCAAAACCGGCCTTAAGGCCTTACAAAGTGTTTCACTTGAAAATTACATGTTTTACAAACCACGGCACGCAGGCCGGTCATACATGAATAAAGCAGTAAACACTTCTACTTGGGCCTTCGAGGGCCAGCTTCGCAAAAAGGGCTTTAGCCCGCTATTGACCGCTTGGTCCAGCTGCACCTGCAAGCAATAAACCACCGCACGGTGGCAAAACAAGGCAACGGTCAGCAATGCTGACCAAATTATAACGATCCCGCCCCCAACTCGGGGCGGCGATGCTCCTTCCCTGCATTTCATTAGCATAAGCGAGCAATGTATATATCCATAGCCATTTCAACACAGACGTTGGCTCGCACGGCCACACGCCCCGTGCACTCAGGGCACATTCTCGGTGAACCGGTCGATGTCACGTCAATTAAAGCCATTAACATTCCGGACTCACCACCGCCACTTAGACGGCCAAACCTATGAGCAATTTGTCTTCTTGGCATGGGTCACGTCAGTTTAAGCCATTGACCGCGGAAGACTCACATCTATGCCAACGGCGAGTGCCACGTAACCTTAGGT
The DNA here is from genome assembly GCA_039583875.1 of Platanthera guangdongensis. Classification (NCBI taxonomy): domain Eukaryota; kingdom Viridiplantae; phylum Streptophyta; class Magnoliopsida; order Asparagales; family Orchidaceae; genus Platanthera; species Platanthera guangdongensis. The sequence continues at coordinate 35,311,046 of CM077159.1, read as the reverse complement.
CTCTCTAACCCGAACGACATAGAGCGGGTACGGTTCCATCTAACCCGTGCTCACATCGCAACGACAATTTAAGCCATTTGCGCGGGTCAAACTTTCGCCGAGTCCCATTCTAACGCAAGTCACATAACTCGGTTATGTTCAAGTTGGCTCTCAGGCCACCAAGTTGGCAAGATCTCGTATCCGCCCAGTTTTCCGGGTGCACCTTTGGGTTAGTCCACAAGGCTCCCTGCTGCAATCTACCGCGTAGAAAACCCGAAAACAACCAATAGCACGGAGTCTTCTCCGGCCTTATGCAATGCAACATCACCGATCCAGACTAAAATGTCCGGGTAGGCTTCACACATCATGCCTATGTCCGTTCTCGCATACGGACTCTAAACAACGGGGACTTCACATATCTACCCGAAGGAACGTCTCCAACTCTCCGCAAACTCGCGAGAGAGGGCTTCCTATGCTAGGAAAGAGTGCTATTCGTGCTCAAGATGAGGATCGTTACCCTTGAGTTCCTCTTTGGCGCCATTGAAAAGTAATCGGATGGAAATCACCGCACTTGCGTTGCCTCCGTGGATCCGGAGTCGGCTCGCGATTCGGAGCTCCGAAGCTCCTCCAATGGCGGGATCTAGTTCTTCTTCCTCCAATGGCTCTCCTCTTTCTCCAAGGACTTGGAGAGATGATAATGTAAGAAAGTGATGGATTTCTAAGTCAACTCACTGGTATATCCTCTCAGGAACAACCCCCAGCCGTTGGATCTCAACCTAAGGAAACGAACGGCTTTGATTCGGGGCTGAAATGCCTAATCTGGACCGAACACGGCTTGGCACAAGCCCGTGTCCAGGGCCGTGTGCCGCATTCGCCGTCAAAATCGAATCTCCTGGACCCTAACACGGGTATCGAACAAGCCCGTGTTCGAGCTGACACGCCCGTATTCCAGTTGACACGGCCGTGTAGCCGGCCGTATACCCCATGATTTTTCCCCATTTTCAACCTGAGCACTGCACGGGTTCTAGGACACGCCCGTGTCCTTGCCCGTGTCACCTTGACACGCCTGGGCCCCAGGCCGTGTACATGGTCTCGACATTTCGTCGAGTGCAGTTCGACGACTTGATGACACGGCCTTGGACACGCCCGTGTCCTAGGCCGTGAAAAAAACGACTTCCCCGGGACGATCGTCGACACGGGTCGACACGCCCGGCGACACGCCCGTGTCGCGGGCCGTGTGCCCATTCTCGACGATTCGTTGAGTATAACTCGACGACTCCGCGGCTAAGTGTCGACACGGGTCGACACGCCCTGCGACACGCCCGTGTCGCAGGCCGTGTGCCCATACTCAGCGAATCGTCGAGAAAAGCTCGACGACTTCGCGGCTAAGTGTCGGCACACGCTTGACACGCCCTGCGACACGCCCGTGTCGCAGGCCGTGTGCCCATACTCAGCGAATCGTCGAGAAAATCTCGACGACTTCGCGGCTAAGTGTCGGCACACGCTTGACACGCCCTGGGACACGCCCGTGTCCCAGGCCGTGTGCCTACAGCCAGAACCCAAACTGGCCCAAAACATCCCCCTTTGCTCCTTTGAGTTTCGGGGCGTTACAACTCTCCCCCTCTTAAAAGAATTTCGCCCACGAAATTACATAAAGGAAAGGCATACAAAAACAAAATTTGTACCTAAGCGGAACAACTCCGGATACTCGTCAAGCATAGTCTGCTCTCGCTCCCAAGAGAGCTCCTTTCGACCGCAATTGTCCCACCGAACCTTGACCATCCTGATCTCTTTATTGCGTAGCCGCTTGACCTCCGAGTCCTCAATCCACACGGGCTTGACCTTTGTCGTTAGCCCACTATCCACCGGTACTTGATCAACCGCGATCACTTGCGTAGGCTCTTGCACCACCTTCCAAAGCACCGAAATATGGAATACATCATGTAAAACACTTAGCTCCAACCTATAGGCCGCTTAGCCAACTCGCTCCAGAACCTCAAACGGCCCAAGGTATCTCGGGCTTAGCTTTTTCACTCGTCGCACCCGCGAGACACCCTTGAACGGCTTGATCTTTAAGTATACCTAATCGCCCACTGCGAACTCCACATTCCTGTGCTTGGCATTATAGTACTTTGCTTGTCGGTCCTGAGCGATAAGCAACCTCTCCCGAATGGTTCTCACCAAAGAAGTAGCACCCTCTACTTCCGATCGCTTATACAACTTTGACTCACCCGTTTCTATCCAAGACAACGACGTGCGACATCTTCTACCATAAAGGGCCTCGAAAGGCGCCATCTGAATACTTGCTTGGTAGCTGTTGTTGTATGCGAACTCCACCAAATAAAGGTGGTCTTCCCATTGCTTTCCAAAATCCAAGACACACATGCGAAGCATGTCTTCCATGGTTCTATTCACCCTCTCGGTCTGCCCATCCGTTTGTGGGTGGAAGGCTGTGCTAAACTTCAGCTTTGTTCCCAACATTTGCTGCACCAGCCTCCAATCATTGGACGTGAACCGCCCATCTCGGTCACTCACGATGCTGCGGGGCACACCATGAAGCCGTACTATATTATCCACATAAAGCTTTGCCAGCTTCTCCACCGGATCGTCCTTCCTATGCGGAATAAAATGCGACACATTCGTTAATCGATCAATAACCACCCAAATGGCGTCGTTCCCCTTTTGCGACCTTGACAAACCGTGCACAAAGTCCATAGAGATGTCGTCAAATTTCCACTCTGGAATAGGCAAGGACTTAAGAAATCCTCCCGGCTTTTGGCACTCTGCATTTACCAAGGCGCAGGTTTGACACTTCGCTACGTATAGTGCCACATCCTTTTTCAAACCCGGCCACCAAAATAGTTTCTTTACATCACAATACATCTTCGTGCTCCCCGGGTGAATCGAGTACTTGGTATGGTGCGCCTCGTACAACAACTCCACCCGTAAATTGCCCACACTAGGGACGCACAGGCGACCGTCTTTCCAAAGCAATCCGTCCTCCACGACGAATTGGGAATTTGACCCATCCAGGGCCTCTATCATGAACTGCTTCATATGAGCATCCATATCCTAAGCCCGCCGAAAACGATCAGCCAGGTCATATTGGACTTCAGTCCAATTCAGAACTGCTTCAGCACTTGATTGCTTGTCCGCACAAACGATCCCCAACGCCTCCAACTCTCGCACCAACCGCTCATCATGCACCGATAGCCAATTGGCTCGAGCTTGGGCTTGGCGACTCACCGCGTCAGCAACCGCATTCCCTTTATCAGGCGCGTAGTGGATCTTGAATGTATAGTCTCCCAAGAACTCCATCCATCTATGCTGCCGTAAATTCGGATCCTTCTGATCAATCAGATACTTCACGCTCTTGTGACCGGCGTAGAGATCCATTTTCACACCGTATACAATTATGCCTCCATAGCTTCAAGGCAAAACTCAGGGACATACGCTATTACGCTTCCGTGTTGCAGTAGCACGCAACCCAAACCGCTGCCCTAAGCATCATTATAAATCTCATTGCCTTCGGTTCCACTCGGCGAAGTCAGCACAGGCGTCGTAGTCAACCGACAATACAACTCCTCAAAAGCTCGCGCGCACTCCGGCGTCCAAAAGAACTTATGCTCCTTCCTCGTCAACGTAATGAGAGGTAACGCTATCCGCGAGAAGTTCTCCACGAAGCGCCTATAGTAGTCGGCAAGCTCCAGAAAACTCCGGACTTCCGCTACCTTAGCAAGCTCAGGCCACTACCGTAGCGCAACAATCTTCGCCGGATTCACAGCAATACACTCTCCACTTACTATATGCCCGAGGAACACCACTGAGGATAGCCAAAACCCGCACTTCGAGAACTTGGCATAGTACTGAATTCTCCTTAGCGTCCCCAACACCAAATGAAGATGTCTGCAGTGATCTTCCTCACTATGCGAGTACACCAAAATATCGTCGATAAAGACGATCACGAAATGGTCCAAGTACTCCCTGAAAGTCTTGTTCATCAAATCCATGAACACTGACGGCGTATTTGTCAGCCAAAACGGCATGACCCTAAACTCGTAGCGTCCGTCTCCTGTACTGAACGTTATCTTAGGGATATCTCTCTCCCTTAACTACTTTAGAGTACGGCGTTGGCCCGACCAACTGATCACAGAGATCATCGATCCTTGGGATTGGGTAATTGTTCTTTGCCGTCACCTTGTTGAGCTCCCGATAATTAATACATAGCCCCAAGCTTCCGTTCTTCTTCTCACGAAAGAGGGTCGGTGCGCTCCAAGGCGAAGGACTTGGACGCACATACCCTTGCTCCAACAACTTTTAGAAGTTGCACCATCAGCTCCGCCATTTCCGTTGGTGCTAGCCGACAAGGAGAGCGTGACACAGGCTTTGCACCTGGTACAAGCTCAAACATGGAATCTATCTCCTGTCGAGGCGGGGCTCCAGGAAGATCTCTAGGGAACACATCAGGGTACTTCGATACCACTGAAATACAATCCAATGTGGGCTTCGGCTTTGCAACCTCCACTAGTGTAAAGAACAGTTCTGCTCCGGCACGAACCGCCTTCACCACCTGAAGAGCAAACGCCAACGTCTTGCTCGACCTCTTCGAGCCCGTAAAGGTCATCTCACGACTTGCTCCCGGCTTGGCTTCCTTGCTACCGCATCTATATTGGCTTGCTGCTCCGAGAGCCAGTCCATACCAAATATAACGTCGAACTCCTGATTCCCAATCCAAAGCTAAGCGCAACAACGTCTACCCGCGTACAATGAGCACCATTGTACTATAACGCATCCAATATGTCTTTCACCATCGAAGGAGGTACTCCGACGCACAATATAATTCCTAATAAAGGAATGCGAAGCTCCCTAAACGAACGGTGCTCTCGCAGATAAAGTAAAGTCGCAACAAAGCTTAACACAGATAGTTCTAAGCTAACATGCACAAGGGCGACAAGTATTTAAGGCAAAACTATCTTTAAACCATACCTGTCGTCACGACGCCGTGCTTCCTCTAGGGCTTTAGGCACTCACGAGCATAATGCCCCGGCTCCCCACAGTTGAAACATGTGCCCGGGGTCTGACCCGTAGTCGCCCCAAAAGCACCAGAAAGAGCTTGACCCGAAGTCCTAGGCTTCTTATACCATTTACGATGTGCAGACTTTGAGGTGTTCGGCACTTTGAATGTCATTTCCTTTGCACTAACATCCTTGACTGCACCTGACATAGCTTCCTTACCCATTCGAGCGCCATTCCAACAGTCTCGGGCAAAGTGTTCTCTCTTTCCACAAGTATAACAAGTGTAAGTAGCTTTACTAGTCGAGTTCATAGCCCCTTTCTCCAGCTTTCTGCCGGATGCAGCTCTTATGGGGTTTGTATAGTTCGATACTATGGTCGCTGGCATTGGGAGGGTCTTCTTCAACTCTGCCTCCAATGATCTACCTGATTCCACCAAGGCTCGGAACCCCAATAACTTTGGTCCTAGTAGTAGAACTCGTAACTCGGCACGCAGGCCATTATAAAATCTATCGATTGTAGTTTGCTCGTTATCCAACTCGAAGCATGGGTAGCGACTTATCAGAAGAAATGCTTGCAAATATTCCTCAACCGTGTGCGCTCCGTGCACTAAATGCATATTCAGCTGCTGCCCCAATGGTCTACCAAAGGTCATCTGCTGCATCGCGCCCACCGGCGTTGAGGCCACAACAGGTGCGCAGGGTTGTACATTTCCTCCAAACTGTGCACCCGTCACAGTGAACACCGCTTCGACGATCCTTCTAACGGTTTCAGACGAAGGAGGAGGCTCAAACACCTCACCGGGTGCACTATGCTCCTCAGAAACTGGACATTCTGGCTGTCCAGCACCGCTTCCGGTCACCTATAGTGGTACAAAACACCGTCAAGCGACCAAATAAAATTGCGAACAACAATTATAGGAACACGCAGGTTCCTCAAACACGAGTATTTTCATTCCTAAGTGGACATTCATGGGTTCTTTTACCGTTATAACGATGACGCACACAATGTGCTCACCACCCCTTAAAAAGAATTCGTCCACGAATTCAGCTTAAGGCCGACCAAAACCAGTAGTCTGATACCAAATTGTAACACCCCCTATCCGTCGCATATTATATAGCAGTAGGTCCGGCCGGGGCCCGACGCCATATACCACAGACAGACCGGGTGGTTACGTATGGAAACCATCCAACCAATCTCAACGTCCTACACAGAGCATTCTAGCGGAAGCAGTTTATAAGAGTTGTAAACAAGAACCCAACATAGGAGCATGAATGTCCACTAATACCAAAAGGAATGTTATACAAAAATACCCAAAACCGGCCTTAAGGCCTTACAAAGTGTTTCACTTGAAAATTACATGTTTTACAAACCACGGCACGCAGGCCGGTCATACATGAATAAAGCAGTAAACACTTCTACTTGGGCCTTCGAGGGCCAGCTTCGCAAAAAGGGCTTTAGCCCGCTATTGACCGCTTGGTCCAGCTGCACCTGCAAGCAATAAACCACCGCACGGTGGCAAAACAAGGCAACGGTCAGCAATACTGACCAAATTATAACGATCCCGCCCCCAACTCGGGGCGGCGATGCTCCTTCCCTGCATTTCATTAGCATAAGCGAGCAATGTATATATCCATAGCCATTTCAACACAGACGTTGGATCGCACGGCCACACGCCCCGTGCACTCAGGGCACATTCTCGGTGAACCGGTCGATGTCACGTCAATTAAAGCCATTAACATTCCGGACTCACCACCGCCACTTAGACGACCAAACCTATGAGCTTTTTGTCTTCTTGGCATGGGTCACGTCAGTTTAAGCCATTGACCGCCGAAGACTCACATCTATGCCAACGGCGAGTGCCACGTAACCTTAGGTCTCTCTAACCCGAACGACATAGAGCGGGTACGGTTCCATCTAACCCGTGCTCACATCGCAACGACAATTTAAGCCATTTGCGCGGGTCAAACTTTCGCCGAGTCCCATTCTAACGCAAGTCACATAACTCGGTTATGTTCAAGTTGGCTCTCAGGCCACCAAGTTGGCAAGATCTCGTATCCGCCCAGTTTTCCGGGTGCACCTTTGGGTTAGTCCCCAAGGCTCCCTGCTGCAATCTACCGCGTAGAAAACCCGAAAACAACCAATAGCACGGAGTCTTCTCCGGCCTTATGCAATGCAACATCACCGATCCAGACTAAAATGTCCGGGTAGGCTTCACACATCATGCCTATGTCCGTTCTCACATACGGACTCTAAACAACGGGGACTTCACATATCTACCTGAAGGAACGCCTCCAACTCTCCGCAAACTCGCAAGAGCGGGCTTCCTATGCTAGGAAAGAGAGCTATTCGTGCTCAAGATGAGGATCGTTACCCTTGAGTTCCTCTTTGGCGCCATTGAAAAGTAATCGGATGGAAATCACCACACTTGCGTTGCCTCCGTGGATCCGGAGTCAGCTCGCGATTCGGAGCTCCGAAGCTCCTCCAATGGCGGGATCTAGTTCTTCTTCCTCCAATGGCTCTCCTCTTTCTCCAAGGACTTGGAGAGATGATAAGGTAAGAAAGTGATGGATTTCTAAGTCAACTCACGGGTATATCCTCTCAGGAACAACCCCCAGCCGTTGGATCTCAACCTAAGGAAACGAACGGCTTTGATTCGGGGCTGAAATGCCTAATCTAGACCGAACACGACTTGGCACACGCCCGTGTCCAGGGACGTGTGCCGCATTTGCCGTCAAAATCGAATCTCCTGGACCCTAACACGGGTATCGAACACGCCCGTGTTCAAGCTGACCCGCCCGTGTTCCAGCTGACACGGCCATGTAGCCGGCCGTGTACCCCATGATTTTTCCCCATTTTCAACCCGAGCACTGCACGGGTTCTAGGACATGCCCGTGTCCTTGCCCGTGTCACCTTGACACGCCTGGGCCCCAGGCCGTGTACATGGTCTCGACATTTCGTCGCGTGCAGTTCGACGACTTGATGACACGGCCTTGGACACGCCCGTGTCCTAGGCCATGAAAAAAACGACTTCCCCGGGACGATCGTCGACACGGGTCGACACGCCCGGCGACACGCCCGTGTCGCGGGCCGTGTGCCCATTCTCGACGATTCGTCGAGTATAACTCGACGACTCCGTAGCTAAGTGTCGATACGGGTCGACACGCCCTGCGACACGCCCGTGTCGCAGGCCGTGTGCCCATACTCAGCGAATCGTCGAGAAAATCTTGACGACTTCGTGGCTAAGTGTCGGCACACGCTTGACACGCCCTGCGACACGCCCGTGTCGCAGACCGTGTGCCCATACTCAACGAATCGTCGAGAAAATCTCGACGACTTCGCGGCTAAGTGTCGGCACACGCTTGACACGCCCTGGGACACGCCCGTGTCCCAGGCCGTGTGCCTACAGCCAGAACCCAAACTGGCCCAAAACGTCCCCCTTTGCTCCTTTGAGTTTCGGGGTGTTACAACCTCCACCACCACAGCCTCAACAATTTCAACAACCTGAAGGGCGTCGTGGGCTGGTGTGCTTCTAATGCAACCAGTAGGGCCACATCCGACGTTTCTGCCCGCAGCTATTTGGAAACATCCCTCCCGCTCTCCCTCCAGCAGCTCATCGAGGGCGGGGTCACACACGTGGTCGAGGACGAGGACCGCGAGGAGGTAACCCCGGCCCTGCTAGGGATCAGGTGTACGCGCTTGACATGACGCATGAACGGAACCCCCAAGATGTGATTGCAGGTATGATATAATTAATTAACATATTTTCATGGTCTAACTTGAATTGATTAAGACTTACTAGACACCTAGTAATAAGTTTTGGTTGTTGGTACTTAGGCACCATGATTATTGGCGGGAAGATGGCCTATGCGCTGTTCGATACTGGTGCCTCTCACTCCTTTGTGTCCGAGGATTTCATAAAAGATGTGGAGGGTGTACAGTACTTTACTGGCATAGCCCGATGAGTACGCCTTCCGAATGACTCGGAGATGATCGCAACCGCCAAGTGCGAGTTGGAGTTATTTATTGATGGGAAGGCCTTTGATACGCCGGCCACGGTTCTGAGAATGTCGGAGTTCGACATCATTTTGGGCATGGCATGGCTGGACTGGCACTTCGCGAGGATCGACTGCGCAGAGAAGCGAATCTATTTGAGACATGGAGACTCCGACGTCATCTTCCAAGGTATTGGCTTCGCGCCGCGTATGATATTATCTTCTGTTCAGGCTGTAAAAGCCCATATGAAGGGGGATGACGTCTTCATGGTCTGGTTCGAGTCGAAGGAAGAAGCATTGGAAGTGAAGGATGTACGGGATGTGCGGGATTTTCCCGAGGTATTTCCTGAGAAGCTGCCAGGATTGCCCCCGCGTAGAGAGGTTGACTTCTAGATTAATCTAGTACCAGGTGCCAAGCCTGTATCCAAGACTCCATACAGAATGGCCCCGAAAGAACTCGCGGAGTTTAGAGTTCAATTGCAAGAACTGGTGGAGTCAGGGTTCGTTTGCCCCAGTTCATCACCCTGGGGAGCACCTGTACTGTTCGTGAAAAAGAAGTATGGAACCCTGCGGTTGTGCATAGATTATCGGGAACTCAATCGGTTGACGGTGCGGAACACTTATCCACTACCTCGGATCGACGAGTTATTCGATTAACTAGTGGGAGCACATTGGTTTTCCAAACTGGATTTGCGCTTTGGATACTATCAGTTGAGGATTCGAGAAGGGGACATCTAGAAAACGACTTCAGTTCAAGATATGGTTTGTATGAGTTCACGGTAATGCCGTTTGGGCTCACAAATGCCCCTTCGGCCTTCATGAGCCTGATGAACAAGGTGTTTGAACCGTATTTGGACATCTTCGTCATTGTTTTTATCGACGACATCTTGGTCTACTCAAAGATGGAGGAGGAGCATGTTGAGCATCTAACCTTGGTGTTGAAGAAATTGAAGGAGCACGCCTTGTACGCCAAGTTTAGCACGTGTGAATTCTGGCTTAAGGAGGTTGCTTTCTTGGGGCATGTGATCAGTGGAGCAGGATTAGCAGTGGATCCAGGAAAGGTGCAAGCTGTGAAAGAGTGGTCGCCATTGAAGTCGACGGCCGATGTGAGGAGTTTCCTTGGACTTGTCGGGTACTACCGCAAGTTCGTGAAAGGATTTTCAATGGTTGCTCTTCCCCTTACCTCATTGATGAAGAAAGGTGTGCCATTTGAGTGGATTCCCCAATGTGAAGCGGCGTTCCAAGAGCTGAAGGAAAGGCTTACCTCCGACCCCATCCTTGTACTTCCGTCTGGTAATGAAGGATTTCAGGTTTACACGGATGCGTCATCAAGGGATGGGAGCGGTATTGATGCAGTACGGGCACGTAATCGCTTATGCTTCAAGGCAGTTAAATAAACATGGAATCAATTACCTGGTTCATGATTTGGAGTTGGGAGCAGTGGTGTTCGCTTTGAAGGTCTGGAGTCATTATCTATATGGCTTCTACTGCGAGATCTTTTCCAATCACAAAAACTTGAAGTATGTCCACACTCAGAAGGAGCTGAAACTGAGACAACGGTGATGGTTGGAATTTCTATGCGACTATGAGTTCACCATGAACTACCACCCCGGGAAAGCGAACTCGGTAGCAGATGCATTGAGTAGAAAAGTGCCAGGCTCTAGCCCAGAGTCTCGGTTGATAAGTATGGAGTTGGCTCGGATGATTGAGGAGATGGATATTACTCTGGTATTCAAGGCTCCTTCGGCAGAGTATGCGGAGTATTTGGCAAGCATGGGCATAGTTTGTGATATCAGGGACCGGATTGGAGTGGAGCAAGGAATGGATGCGGCCTTGGCCCCGGTAGTCAAGGCAATTGAAGATGGGACCACCGATGAGTACACACTAAAAGACGGCCTCATTTATTATCGTGGCCGGCTCTATATTCCCAAGGGCGGCAAAATCTGGGAGGATATCTTGAGAGAGGCACATTGCTCTCAATATTCTGTACACCCGGGTATTGCCAAGATGTACGTCGGCTTACAGAAGACCTTGTGCTGGCCGGGAAATAAGAAGGATGTCCGTTACTATGTTACACATTGCGAAGCTTGTTAAAGGGTGAAGGCCGAATGTAAGAGTCCCGATGGTTTGTTGCAGTCGTTGCCCATCCCCGAGTGGAAGTTTGAGGATATCTCCATGGACTTCGTCCATGGGCTACCTCGCTCCCGCTCCGGGAATGATTCAGTGTGGGTTATTGTTGATCGACTGACAAAGGTGGCCCGGTTCATTCCAATGAAGAAGGAAGCACATGTGGACGTTTTGGTACGCCTCTTTGTGGAGCAATTCGTATGGTATCATGGCATGCCCAAGACAATTGTTTCAGATCGGGATGGTCGGTTTACTTCCAAGGAGTGGAAAGCGGAGCAGGCATATTTGGGCACACGCCTAACCTTTAGCACAGCGTTTCACCCTCAGACGGACGGGCAGTCTGAGCGGACCATCAAAACACTGGAAGATTTATTGAGGTTATGTGTGCTAGACAGAGGAGAGCCATGGGAAAGGCTCTTGCCACTAGTGGAATTCTTCTATAATAATAGCCATCAGGCAAGCATCGGCATGGCGCCCTATGAAGCCCTTTACGGAAGAAGGTGCATGACTCCCTTGTCTTGGGTGCAGGATGAAGATCCGAAGACATTGGGAAATGAATATATAGATGATACTGATGCGGAGGTCAAACTGATACGGGATCGCATGTTGGAGGCTCAAAGTCGGCAGGCGAAGTATTACAATGCAAAGCACTGGATGGTGGAGTTACAAGTGGGTGATAAAGTGTTCCTCAAGATTAGGCCGATGCATGGAGTGTCGCAGGTGCGTGGAGTGAAAAAGCTCGGCCCAAGGTATGTTGGGCCTTACACTGTACTGGAAAAGATTGGCCCGTTGGCCTATCAGTTGGATTTGCCACCAGAGCTGGAGAACCTCCAAGACGTGTTCCATGTGTCGTCGCTTCGAAAGGCGTTGTTGCGACCCGAACAATATACCCCCACTACTGATGGTGCTGTGGCGTCCGATAGGTCTGTGCAACTAGAGCCGGTGCGGATCGTAGATAACGAGACGAGAATATTGCGCCGTAAAAGTGTTCCCTTGATGAAGGTGCTGTGGTCTAATCATGGGAAGGAGGAGTACACATGGGAGACAATGGATTTGATGCAACAACGCTACCCGGAGTTGTTTGCTCAAGGTAATTTTATTTAAAAGCATATGTTAATTTTCCTGTTATGCTTTCCTCCCCTATCCCAAGCCTGATTTCGGGGACAAAATCTTTTACTTTGTTTATAGGATTTGTAACGTCCGGATTCGCACTAGGCCCCTCATTTTCATGTTCGAGTCAGGACGGCTGACTCAGGTCCAGGGAAGTGCAGGAAATTGTGCTGCACTTGTGGTGGAATGGACAAGTTAGTCCACAACCCTGTGTTGACACAGTAGCTGCCTGTGTCCACACAGCGGCTGCCTGTGTCGACACGGCGGCTGCCTGTGTCGACACGGCGGCTGCCTGTGTCGACACGGCGGCTGCCTGTGTCGACACGGCGGCTGCCTGTGTCGACACGGCGGCTGCCTGTGTCGACACGGCGGCTGCCTGTGTCGACACGGCGGCTGCCTGTGTCGACACGGCGGCTGCCTGTGTCGACACGGCGGCTGCCTGTGTCGACACGGCGGCTGCCTGTGTCGACACGGCGGCTGCCTGTGTCGACACGGCGGCTGCCTGTGTCGACACGGCGGCTGCCTGTGTCGACACGGCGGCTGCCTGTGTCGACACGGCGGCTGCCTGTGTCGACACGGCGGCTGCCTGTGTCGACACGGCGGCTGCCTGTGTCGACACGGCGGCTGCCTGTGTCGACACGGCGGCTGCCTGTGTCGACTGCCTGTGTCGACACAGAAGCAAGCTGTGTCGACATAGCAGCTCTGTGTCAACACAGCAGGCCTGTATCGACACAGCCCTGTGTCGACACAGCCCTGTGTCGACACAGTCCACGTGTCGACACTCGAGTAGAAGGATTCGGCCAAGTGCACAGCCGTGTCGTGTGGGCACGGGTATGGACACGGGCGTGTCCTTACCCGTGTCGAGTACTGAATTCGACGATTTTAGTTGAGTTCAACGAATTTCGATCGACGATAGGAGTCACGCCTGGTGTCACGGGCGTGACCATGGGCGTGACCGGGGCGTTTTCTCCGTTCGACGATTTTAGTTGAGTTCGACGAATTCCGGTCGACGATAGGAGTCACGCCCGGTGTCACGGGCGTGACCGTGGGCGTGACCGAGGCATTTTCTTCGTTCGATGATTTTAGTTGAGTTCGACGAATTCCGGTCGACGATAGGAGTGACGGCCGGTGTCACGGGCGTGACCATGGGCGTGACTGGGGATTGTTCTCCAGTCGACGATTTTAGTTGAGTTCGATGAATTCTGGTCAATGATAGGAGTCACGCCCGGTGTCACGGGCGTGACCATGGGTGTGACCAGGGCGTGTTCCGTCGTATCGAATATTGAATCGGCGTTGTAACCGTCTGTAACGCTTCGCCCATGTCGGTGAATTGATTTGACATTGTAACCGTCCGTAAAGCTCTGCTCTTGTTATATATATGGACTATGAAAATCCTAGCTGTCTTCACTCTTTTTCCAGCCATTTTCCCTGAGAGAAATTCCTGATTGAGAGAGAGAAGTTGCTGGAGCAAGTTCCGTAGGAGGAGATCCACCAACTCTGCGAAGGAGAAGATGCCGCCAAGGAGAATTACGAGATCCATGGCCGGAAATGGAGGAACTGCTGGAATCGAGGTGAGCTTCCTACCCTCTCCCTTGGTGCTAGATCTGTAGATATCTAGGCGAGACGTCGACTCAAATGAGTCTTGACATGTGAGAAGATGTTTTCTCTAGGGTGAGGCCAATCCGGGGCTTGTGCTATTGGTTAGTGGTGTCTTCAACCTCTCTGATCTTCTATGTGGAGATGGGGGATGGTTTTGTGAAGAGCAAAAGCCTCATGAGGGTGAATAAGGGTGGAGGAATTTCTGGAGGTGATCTGAGAGGATCGACTTGAGGAGGAAGATGAACCGATGCCGTTCGTTTCGCCTCAAGATGCGTGCTGAATCTGTATTCTGCGTGCAGTGATCTTCTAGGCCATTTTCATGAAGGATATGTACAGATCTGGGCTTTCATCTAAACATGAAAGTTGAAGCACTTGAAAATACCTTTCCAACGAATGGTTGCACGTCTTCATGTGAAGTCTGTAGCCACGGGAAATTCTGAACAAACATGACATCCGGTAAATCCAGCATGCAGAGATTGTGTTCTGTACGCAGCAGACTTCAAGTCTGATTTCAAATAGGATAATTTCATCGAGGTGTTACACGTCTTCACCGGATTCCTGTAGCTTCGGGAATCTTCGATCAAAGTTGTTGTTCAGATTTACTCTGCACCTAAATTCTGGGTTTTTTATAATATAGATTTGGATTCGGTGGAATTAATATTGCAAGTTACTTGGCTTGGATGAACTCTTTTATAATTAATCATTTTAGTTGCATGATTGATGAAGTTTATTAATCAGATTTTAGATAATAAAATTGTGAAGCAAGCTTATTTAAACGAATTGACTTGATAGAAATTGATAGATTGTTATTTGTGCGCATCATGTTTATAATATGTTGTTATCATTTGGAAAGATTGATGGATCTTTATACGCGCATCATGTTTATAATATGTTGTTACCATTTAGAAAGATTGATAGATCTATATATGCGCATCATGATTACATTGTGTTGTCATCATTTAGAAAGTCATGTACAGGAATAAATTTTGGCCATGAGTATATTTGACTAATGGAATGAGTTTAGTAGTCCAATACTTAGAGCGTCGTCTCCCTACGGGTAGTATTGTGAAAGGATGTGAGTGCGGTGTTGACCGTCACTTGTTTGGTTTGTGTTGAGATAAGGTATAGATGGATGGTTGGGCTGTGTCCTCGTGCCTTCTTCCGAGGCCCCTTCCATGCCACGGTGGTGTGAAATTGCATGTGGTGTGAGTCGATACGTGGTGTCGTAATCCTGGGTTAAGGATAGTGTGGCAGGTCTACGGGCTCGCCGATCGTCACACTGACGGGAGTTGACAGTTAGACTTTAGGCGGTTGGGCTTGGTTCTCGTTGTTCATGTCCCGGGGTTCCTTCCATGCCAAGTGAACGGTTGGGCTGTGTCCTCGTTCTTACTTCCGAGGCCCCTTCCGGGTTACACAAGGCCAGTTCGGGATGTGTTCTTGGTGCACATCTACCCAAGACCCCGCTGGGCCATAGTCGCATGGGCTCCACTGTTGTGTTCTTAGCGTTGAGGCGTATGGAGGCCTAAGTGAAGCAGTGTGGAGGCCCGCCTAGTAGTTGAAGTGCCCGTTCTACTATCACCGCCTGGCCACGGCGGTTGATGCCTGAGAGGTTAGCTACCTGCTCAAAAAGTGGGAACTACAGTCTGTGTCGACATAGCAATTGCATGTGTGTGATCATGGGTGAGTCATTGCATAGCATACATAGAATTTCATAACATTGCACAACAAGATCCTCATCGTATAAGTTTGTATGGGCACTCTTATACGATGAGTTACCTTTATGTAACCTGATCCTTAACTTATAAGTTTGTATGGACATTCTTATAAGTTAAGTTACTTTCCTGTTGTTACTTATACTTGTTAGTTTGCTATAGCTCTTAAATATTTGCTAGATCATGATACTGTTACTCTTACACTATTGCCACCTGCTTGTACTTCTTTTACTTGCATATATATATATTACCCTTGCTCCTTCTCTCCGCCCGGTGCCGAGTAGTCGCCGGGGGAGCGGATGTGAAGCCACTTAGTTGTTTCGACTAACGGTTGCTACGTCTTCCTTTTAGGAGGTCACGCCGCAGGTAGAGCAGCCACGGACTACGCAGCAGGACAGCCAGGACAGGATGACAGGGCCTGAAGTAACGGCGTCGTCGATACCGTCGGTCACAGATGTGAGTGTTGAGAGGATTTGATGTAGCCCCTTTTTGGGCAATTTCTATAGCTGTACTCTGATATGTAGAAGCATTTTTTAGCTTCTTTTTTGTTGTACTGATTTGGACATTATTACTTAGTGTGGATTGACTTCTCTTTCTTATATTTTGGTTGGGTTGGCAGGTTATATTGATATTGTTGTAGCCGGTGGAATAGGCGTCTTGTGGTACAGGTTAGCCAGTGTGCTAATGCTACTGCAAGGCGGCTGTTCCGGGCATAAGACCCCCCCTTCGTGCCGTATTTTGGGATCAGGGAGGGGGGGGGGGTCTTACAAGAGGTTGGGGACGTTATCGTCCCAATTACAGGCAGGAGCAGAGACCCCCCTGCAACACCAGCTCCTCCACCACCACAGACACATGGCCAGGTGAGACAGGATGATTGTGGCCAGCGACCGATAGTTTGTTTTGGGTGCCATCAGCCGGGCCATATTAGATCTTAGTGTCCGCATCAGTTTCGTCCACTTCCTCCTCCACCTCCTCTGCCTCCGGTGTCCCCTCCAATACAGCAGGGCCGACGTCGAGGACGAGGTCGAGGCCGAGGCCGAGGACCTTTTGGCGGAGGCAGAGAAAAGGAGCAGATGTATGCATTGGACCTCGCCGAGCTGAGGAACCCTGAAGATGTCATCACAGGTACACAAATAATGTTACTAAATTAAGACATTTCCTTTTTATGCATAGTACTTAATCATGAAGAATAACTGCCCATCTGAAACTCAATCAACCTCAGGAATAGACTTTATCAGCGGTAAGCCTGCTCATACACTATTCGATATGGGTACTTCGCATTCGTTCGTATCAGAAGCCTTTGTTGAAGGATTGGACGGCGTGAAACGATTCACGGGCTCGATAATGAGAGTGAGTCTACCTGATGGATCGGTACTACTATCTTCTGCCAAGTGCAATATGGAGGCGGAAATTGGTGGAAAGACATTTGAGGCACATGCAACGATTCTGAAGATGCCAGACTTTGACTTGATCTTGGGCATGACTTGGTTACATTGGAACCATGCCCAGATCGACTGCCTGTCGAGGAGGATCACACTGAGGCACGGAGACTCCTATGTCATCGTCGAAGGTATTAGACTTGTCTCCCATCTCTTATTATCATCTATACAGATTGTCAAAGACCACAAGCAAGGGGAGGAAGTATACATTATCTGCTTCGAGATGGCGGTAGCATAGGCTTCTATTGTGTACATTCCGGTGGTTCGAGATTTTTCTGACGTGTTTCCAGAGAAGTTGCCCGGATTGCCACCGGCCAGGGTCACGGACTTCCGCATTCAGTTTATGCTAGGAGCGAGGCCCGTATCGTGGGCACCGTACAGGATGGCCCTAAAGGAGATAGCAGAGTTCAGGACACAGCTACAGGAGCTGGTAGAATCAGGATTTATCCGACCGAGCTCATCACCGTGGGGAGCACTGGTGTTATTTGTCAAGAAGAAGGATGGCTCCCTGCATCTCTGCATCGACTACTGGGAGCTAAACCGGTTGACGGTCCGGAATACATACCTGCTACCCCGGATCGACGAGCTTTTTGATCAGCTTCAGGGAGCTTTCTGGTTCTCCAAGTTGGATTTGAGATCCGGTTATTATCAGCTGCGGATCCAGGAGGAGGACATTCTGAAGACGGCTTTCAGTTCCCGCTATGGATTGTACGAGTTCACGGTGATGCCTTTCGGGCTCACAAATGCGCCTTCTGCATTCATGAGCTTGATGAACCGCGTCTTCGAGCGCTACCTGGACAGATTCATTATAGTCTTCATCGATGATATACTGATTTACTCCCAGACACAGGAGGACCACACTCAGCATTTGGCAATGGTCTTGGGGAAGCTGAGAGAGCGCCAATTGTATGCTAAGTTCTCCAAGTGCTAGTTCTGGCTGTAAGAAGTGGCGTTTCTAGGGCATACTATCAATGGGGCAGGGTTGGCCATGGACCCAACCAAGGTGCAGGCAGTTAGAGATTGGCCGCGACCAAAGTCAGCATCAGACATACGCAACTATTATCGTAAGTTCGTGGAGGGGTTCTCAAGGATAGCACTCCCCCTCACGTCCTTGATGAAGAAGGAAGCAGCTTTTGCATGGACGGAGAAGTGCGAGGCGGCGTTTCAGGAGTTAAAGGACAGGCTCACCTCTTCCCCCATCCTTGCACTCCCATCAGGGAAGGAAGGATTTCACATATATACTGATGCCTCATATCAGGGGATGGGTGCAGTCTTGATGCAGCACAGGCACGTCATCGCTTATGCTTCAAGGAAGTTGAAGAAGCATGAACAGAATTACCCCGTACACGATTTAGAGCTCGGGGCGGTAGTATTTGCATTAAAGATCAGGAGACATTACTTATATGGGGTTCATTGTGATATCTTCTCGGATCACAAGAAACTCAAATATGTTGACACGCAGAAAGACCTGAAGCTGCGCCAGAGAAGGTGGCTTGAAATCTTATGCGATTATGATTACACCATGCATTATCATCCGGGGAAGGCAAACATCGTGGCAGATGCCCTGAGTAGGAGAGCCAACACCTCAGTACCGGAGCCTCGGGTGATGTCTATGGAGCTGTTGTAGATGTTAGAGGATTTGCACATTTCGGTCGTTTCCGATTCCCAACCGGAGATCTACCGGGAGTATTTGAACTCCCTGATCGTAGAATGTGACACATGAGAGCACATCAGGGTACAGCAGAGGTTGGATGCAGCTTTGGTGCCAGTGTTCAGGGCCCTGGAATGGGGCAGGCCATGTGATTATTCTTTGCTTGATGACCTCGTTCATTTCCGCGGTCGTGTTTATATACCCGCAGGAGGTGATATCCGGGAGGAAATACTCAGGGAGGCACACAGTTCTCAGTACTCAGAACATCCTGGTAACATCAAGATGACAGCGGATCTGCAGAGGAGCATGTATTGGCCGGGAATGAAGAAGGAGATCATCTTCTATGTGACATACTGCGAGACATGCCAGCGAGTAAAAGCAGAATGCAAGTCCCGGAGGGTTGCTATAGTCACTGCCGGTCCCTGAGTGGAAGTTTGAGGATAGTGCTATGGATTTTGTGCACGGATTGCCTCGCTCCCACTTGGGGCACGATTCTGTTTGGGTCATTGTCGACAGACTGACCAAGGTGGCCCGGTTTATACCTATCAGGAAGGACAACCCAGTTACTGTTTTGGTGCGGTTGTTTGTGGAACAGTTCGTCAGGTACCACGGGGTCCCCAGGATGATTGTCTCGGATCGTGACTGTCGATTCACTTCTAGGGAGTGGAGAGCGGTGCAGGCTTACTTGGGTTCTCAGCTTGCTTTTAGCACCTCTTTCCATACACAGACTGACGGTCAGACAGAGCTGACCATCAGGGTAGTGGAGGATCTGCTACGATTGTGTATACTGGATATGGGGAGGCCCTGGGAGAGACTGTTGCCACAAGTCGAGTTCTCCTACAACAACAGTCACTAGACGAGCATTGGGATGATACCTTATGAGGTTCTTTACGGGAGGAAATGTCAGACACCGCTATCTTGGGTCCAGGATGAGTACCCTAGGGCACTTGGATCAGAATATATTGAGGATACAGACGCTCAGATATGATTGATTAGGGACCGAATGCTGGAGGCCCAGAGTAGGCAGGCTAAGTACTACGATGCGCGACATCGGAAGGTGGAGTTCTAGGTGGGGGACAGAGTGTTCCTGAAGATACATCTGGTGCATGGTGTTTCTCGGGTGCAGAAGCACAAGAGGCTCAGCCCTCGATATTTGGGGCCATATTTGATTCTGGAGTGGATCGATTTGAGCCGCTCCAGATCGATGATACCGCGGTCCGAGTACTGCGGAAGAAGAAAGTTCCCCTGGTGAAGGTGTTGTGGCCCAACCATGGACGGGAGTAGCACACCTGGGAGCCGAGGGATCTGATGCTAGGGTGGCACCCGGAGCTTTTTACATCAAGTAACACTTTAATTATTGGCTAAAGTATTTAAATTTTTTTTAATGCTTGGAAATCCCGTAGACCCGAACTGGAATTTCGGGGACGAAAATATTTCTTTTGTTTATTGGGGTTTGTAACATCCCACCTTCAATTAGACCCCTCTACTTAGGATGGGTTAGGACATGTGGTGGGGGCATGAGTTTAGGCTAGGTTTGAACCATAGGGTTAGAGCTTAGTCACATGGGGCCCACAACAGGGCCCAAGGTAACCTAAGTCAAACCAGCCCAAATTGGGATCCTAGCCACACATTGACTCTACCACTACACCTATAACCCTAACACCAACCTAAGGGAACCATAAGCCATATCACTAAGTCACTTATTGACCCAAGTTGACCCAAGTCAACCCTTAGCTTTATATTGGTCAAACCCACATCCAAAAGCCCAATTATACAAGTGGGGCACCACCATGGCCCAACCCATATTGGGTGATGCCATAGGGTCCATGACCTTCAAATGGGGTCAGCCCACCCACCATGTTGACCAAGTCAACCACTAATGTAAACAAGTCAACAAAAAGGCCTAAAGGAAGAAAGAGTTAGCCAAACCCACTCCCCATGGGCTAAGCCCATTAGTCAAGGCCCATGTCCAGCCCAAGAGATCAAGGACTGCCCCTACCCCTCAGAATTAGGAGAGAGAATACATGCATGGGGGTAAAATTGGAATTTTGGGGGAAAGGAGTAGAGAGAAGAGGGGGATAAGGGGATGAAGGCCATGTGGCCCTCCTTCCCTCTGCCCAAGCCTCTTGGCTGATCTCCCAACCTCATTTCAGCAGAAATGAGGGGGCTGGTGGCAACTTGGCACTAAGGGTGAAGCATCCAAAGTGGTGGCTGAAATCCACTTTGGTGATATTTCCCTATACAGCCACTCCCAGCCGAAAGCAAGCCAACCATCATCTTCAGTGAGCTCAGGCGAGTGGAGATTGACATCTGGAGCACTGATTTTGCTGGAGAAACAAGGAATCGGGCTAGTTCGTCGGAGCAAGCGTCGGCCATGGAGCACTGCCACCGCACGCGCCGCCAAGCCCGGCTGCAGGTCCGTTTCACCTTACCTCACCCCATGCTAGCTTTCTAGCTCAATTAGGCAAGACATCGGGCTCAATCGAGCCCGATACCATGGGAGAAAGTGTGGATTTTTCTGAGTTTTACTTCTTGCTCGGGATTGCCGGAGGAGCCGCCTCCGGCAGCCTCACCGCCGGGAAACGCTAGCCACCACCTCAACGAAGGTGGTGGCAATAATCGCTGACGGTGGGGCCGGCTCAGGTGGCCGGAATTTGCCAGCAATCATGGCCCAGGAAGAAGGAATCTCAGCCATCGACTGCTTTGGGACGATGAACGGATGCCGTTCGTTTTTACCCCGGGTTAATTATTAATAATGATTTTAATGAACAATAAAAGTTTTGTCACACATTTACAGTGTTCTTGCATGCTAAATATAGGCCTCTTAGAGGCAATTTTAGAACCAGACATCAACATGAAATTTGTAGGCTTAGGTTTACCTTTTTTTTGACACGCTAAACTTGAGATTAGGAGCAGTAGGGCTCCCTGTAGGGCCATTCTACCAAGATTGGTCCTAGGCTGGGGCAAAACTTTAAATGAGTGCCCAGGCCAAACCATAAGTCCTCATGACCTGAGATTTTGGTCATTCATGTAACTATGTCATGCTTAGATACTGACCAAAAATTGGAATTTTTGGAAAAATATTTCCTATAGTTTATAGTAAAATACACTTATTTAAATTACTTGAATATTTGGAGAAATACAACTCCAAATGGTCCCAAAGTTTGGTGGCATGTACATTGGGTCAATATTAGACCATGGTAGAAAATTCAATCTCTGTTGACCCATGCATATTAGGTAATCCCACTTGCATGAGAAAGGTAGGTTTAGGTTTGGGGTGCATATAGTAAAATTAGCAAAATGAAAAATTCAGCACATTTTGAACATTGCATGACCATGAAACTCTGGATAGAAGTTTTTAGGGGTGAAATATACCTCCCACAGGAAGAATGAGATTTTTGGGATCAAAAATCCCATTAATTGGAATTTTTGAAAATTAGGCAATTTAGAAATAAAAAGTTGAATCTAAGGCTAATGATTATATTAAATTCTCATATTTTTTCCACAAGCTTAAATGTTTCATAGTTTATCTCTGGAAAACTTTATGGGGCTGTTAGATAAATTTATCTTGGATTTTAAGTAGAATTATTATTTTTCCCATTATGTAAATTAATTAAAAATAAAAGAAATTTTTGTTGGAATAATATGGAAAATTTTACAGTGGCTTATTTATATGACCTAATCCTTTTTTAATTTTATGAGAATTTTTGGATGTTTCAATAAGTTGAAAACCCTATTAATGACATTTTAGTAATAATGGTATTTTTGATATTTGTTAGGTTAAATGACTGTTTAGGGCATTAAATTTTTATATTCAGTTTGATTTTATAATTATGAATCTCTAGTAATTTTCCCAAAATTTGTGGTGGTAGACATACTATACTTCATTTGGAAAGTAAGCAAATTGAGATTTTGTTGTTAAATGAAAATAAAAATTGAAATTACATGGGAAAATTGGGAAATCTGGTGGGCAGCCATATTGTACTTCTTAGAACACTTGATAAATTTCTTGAGTAGAATGAATCAATATAGGTAGTACATCATGTGCAATGTGACACAGGTCACACAATTAAAGTAATTAATGTAGGCCCTTAATTACTTAGAAAAATTGTGAAATCTTAAATGGTCAACATCAAACACCATACCAATCCATGATAATTAATATCGGGCATTTGGCCCAAGGGATTAGAAGTTCTACTATACGGGTCAACATTAGGTCATGGGTGCGTATAACAAAAATATAACACATATTACTGAGACCCACAGGGGATACGATGGTAGGTTGAGTTGGGAACTACATTGGGAAGACAATCCCTGGTTGGTGTCCAATAGGTCACTTCCTGATTACGAGTGGTAGAGAGCAAAATCCCAAGGATAGTGGCTAGAACGAACATCGGAGGAAGACCACCGCTCTCCTGATAACATCCTAAATTATTAGGTTTGTCCAGAGTAACAATTTGAGTTGGTATGGTTAAGGGGTAGACATTAATAAAAGTAAATATCCTTGAGAAAGGGAGCTTTGGGATTCAGCCCATCGTAGTTCCTAGTGCCCCCGAGAGCACTTCATCGGGCATGCCCTAGGCAGTCCTGAGATTAACCCTAAATTGCTAGGTATAACAACATTAGGAAAGAATAGTCTAATATGATAAGACATTGTGGTTCATTCTCACCCGTGATGGGTTTGAGGGATTTTGAATAAAGGCACTAATGTGCAATCTCACCCGTGATGGGTTGGAGGGATTTTGAGGGATAAATGCACTAATGTGCAATCTCACCCGCGATGGGTTGGAGGGATTCGGGACGGGTTGGTCCTGTGAGCTGGAGGCTCGGATTGGAATATCTTGCATGTGCATAAACTTGTGGCGGGTCATGCGGTACTGGGCCAATCGTCACACCGATGACAGTACGGTGGCTCTGGCGAGGTGTGATGGTTTGAGGGTCCAGTGGGTTGTTTTACGCTGCGGTCTGGAGGATGATCCCGAAAACGCACATTCGACCAAAACGATTGGTGGGTAGCCAACAAATAGTACGCAGAGACTCTAGAGTGAACCTAGAACGTGTACAGAGGCGTATGGGAGGTCTAGGCCTAGTTGTGTGTATACCCGCCTAGGAGTGGAGACGCCCGCTCCACTGCTGCCGTAGCCACAATGGTGGTACAAGAGAGTGATGCTAGCTCTGAAAAGTGGGAACTAAAGGTCTGTGATCACAGAGTCGTGTGTGTGAGTTGCACTTGTATGAATCATAAAACGCATGCATATCATACATTCATAATTAGGTCATACGCACCATAGATCCTTATCGTATAAATTAGTATGGCTCTTTTATATGATAAGTTATATTTTTGGAAACCTTAAATTATAAGTTTGTATGGGCATTCATATAAGTTAAGGTACTTCTGTGATTGTAGTGGTATCTTACTTTACTTGATGTCTTTCCTTGCTTACTTATAGTACTGTTTATTTACTGCACTTACTTTTCTGTTTAGTTCTTCTTATTTTCCCCGCACCATATATATATAGAATTGCTAGAGTAGAAATATTGGATACATATATTCTTGTTAGTATAGTTCCACTATCACCTGCTTCCTTTGCTATACCCCTTGTTGTCCTCCGCTTCGTCCTCCTGCCCGGTGCCTAGGAGTTGCGGGGGCGAGGTGTAGAGGAAACGACTTTGTCTTTTTACAAACGGTCGGTGTGACCAATCATTTTAGGAGCTCCAGGAGATGGAGTACCAGCAGGACGAGGTGGCAGGACATGAGAAGCTGATAACGCCACTACCTACTACTACTACTGCAGCCCAACGTTAGGTGGGACGAGTCTTCTGATGATAGTGTAGCTTCCGCTTGTTGTCATTTATGAGAGAGATATTTGTCATTATGTACTGGGCATAAGCCCTTTTCTCTATTTTGATGAACTCATTCTGGACTGGTGTACTTTCATTATTATGAGATAGTGCTGTGACTTGTGGACTAGAGTTGCTTTATACTGCTTTTACTTCTTTCTCTCTTTTGGCCGAATAGGTTTTATGATCGTACTAGCCGGCAGGATCGACGTGTTGCGGTGTCGGCTAACCCGTGTGTTAGTGCCACCGTAAGATGGCGGTTCTGGGCATAAGACCGGATTAACTGCTTGATAAGGGAGGGGTCTTACACTATATATATTAACAACAACATTTATATGCAAACTCTCGAAGGAATGTACAGCAAATAGAACATCGTTTGGCCTTATGGCCTTACGGTTACTCTTTACAAATATGGATTCCAAACATCGGCGCGCAGGCCGGCCACACATGAGAAAAGCACAACATTCTTTGTTTAGCCTTCAAGGGCTAGCAACATCAGTAGCAGCAGGGACTTTAGCCCTTTTGTGTCCCGCTCGGCTCTCCAGCACCTGCATAAGGACAGCCCACCAAACAGTGGCAAACAAGGAAATGGTCAGCATTCAGCTGACCAATTTATAACGACCATACCCCTTTCCCAGGGCAGTGGTATTCCTTCCCTGCAGGCATAACAATTCATGGGCAGATATATATATATCACAGATTCTACTCTCACGCACAAACAATCAATCACAACCGTCAGACACACGACCCTACGATCCGTGCACTCAGGGCACATTCTTGGTGTACCGACGAACCAGGGTCCCACCACCATTCCAGGTCCAACACCCGACGATAAAATTGAGTATTTAGTCTTACTGGCGCGCAGGCCTAAGACTCTCATTATGCGCTCCAACTGATCGCACTTTCAGTTATTCAAGTCAGACAGACATAACGCAGGTACAGATCAGCCACCCCCATTGCTCAAGTCGCCTTGCCATCACCAAATACCAACGTACTCGAGGCCAAATTTAAGGCGCGGGTCGGTTTCATCTTTCCTGTTCGGCACGAGGCCTTCAAAAGCTCATCAAGATCATAATAGCCACAGTGTCCACCAAGGACTGACATCACAATAACTACAATGTCCACCAAGGGACTGGCTTCACAATAGCTACAATGTCCACCACGGGACTGGCTTTACAATCAACAAGGGGAGTTCATGCTAGCGTCTCTCACGATTGCCTAGTGGGTTTCGCAGAACTCACTTTCTGCACCCAACTCTGCCCAAACCCTGCAGCATCCTGCAGTGCCAGAAAACTGGTCTTGCCATAGCATACAGCACAAGCATCACAAGGGTATTTTCCTAGATTGGCACTCCAGTACTTTCTGCTACTACCCTTCACAGGTCCAACCCATCGCTCCACAAACTATACGTTTATCCATGGAGTCTTCTCCGGTGTGCAAATGAAACATCACCAATTCAGACCAGCCTGTCCAGATGGGCTTCACACATCATGCCTATTCCATACTACACATTTCTGGATCTATATGCAAGACTATTGAGGATTCCAAGAATCAACCCAAGGAAATCCCTTTGCAATCCACCCCGTGGTGGGGGAGATCCATGCACATGCCAAAAGAAGGACTTCACATGTCCAAGAAGGAAGATCGTTACCCTTGACGACCTCTCTGGAGCCATGGAATTCTACCCGGTTGGAAAGCGCTGCAACGGCCTTGCCTCCACAAATCTGGCCTCGGATCTCGCTTCTGAACTTGGCAGCTCCACTCGTAGCTGGATCCCTAGCTCCTCCTCCTTGCTCTCCCTTCTCTCTAGCTCTTGTAGAAAGAGAATGACCCAAACAAAAATGAGAATTCTCTTCTCAATTCTGGCCTTAAAGCAGCAGGGAGCAGCCGGTGCCATCAGATCCCAGACGAAGGAAATGAACGACCAAAAATCGTCCATAAATGTCTATTTTTGGGCTGACACGGATTGTGACACGCCTGTGTCACAGGCTGTATACCTTAAGCGACACATAACCAACTTACCCAGAGCAGGGCACGGTCATGTGACATGCCCGTGTCACAGGTCGTGTGCCCTGACACATCTTCAGACATGCCCGTGTCTGAGGCCGTGTACCTCAGGCGGCACACACCCGATTCAACCCGAACAGGATACGGCCATGTGACATGCCCATGTCACAGGCCGTGTGCCCAAAGACACAAGAGTGTCCTGCCCATGTTCATAAGGCCTCAATGCCTTGGCCAATTATAGAGAAGGACACGACCATGTGACACGCCCGTGTCACATGTGACAGGCCCGTATCATAGGCCGTGTTCCCCACTCAAGGATCATCAAACACATTTAGTCGAGTGGAGGTCAACGAACCAGAGGAGGACACGCCCTCGGATACGCCCGTGTTGTAGGGTGTGTTCCCTTTCGAAAACTCATCGAGTGCATTTCGTCGAGCAATCGACAGGCTGCGTAACCACATAGAGTAAGACAGGGCGTTGGACACGTCCGTGTCCCAGGCCATGTTGCCAAACCTGAACCCAAACTTGGGATTTGGGGTGTTATAACCCTCCCCTTCTTACAAGAAATTTCGCCCCGAAATTTGCACAGTAAGGAAACCAGCAGTCACAATGTTATAACTTCAAAAATGTATGTTGCAACAAGAGGTGCATTGTACAACAGTTTACACAAACAGCTCGGGAAATTCAACTCGCATGGTCTGCTCTCGCTCTCATGTTAGCTCCTCACGGCCACAGTTGTCCCACCGGACTTTGACTATCCCGATTGTATTGTTCTACAACTTTTTATCGGCTCGATCCTTGATCTGAATGGGCCTAACCTTCGTCGTTAGCACATACTCAACCGGCACATGATCGTTCTCGATCACTTGAGCTGGATCTTTGACGGCTTTTCGAAGCACAGATATGTGAAACACATCATGCAATCCACTCAATTCTGCCGAAAGAGCTAGCCAATATGCAGCTTCCCCACCTTGCTCCACCACTTCAAACGGACCAAGATATCTCGGACTCAACTTTTTAAGACGCCGAATCCTTGACACGCCTTTGAAGGGTTTGATCTTCAAATATACCCAATCGCATACCGCGAACTCCACGTTCCGGTGCTTGGCATTGTAGTATTTCGCTTATCGAACTGGGGCTATCTGTAGCCTCTCTCGAATAGATCATATCGTCGAGTTAGCTTCGTCGACTTCTTTATGCTTATATAGTTTTGATTCGCCTGCTTCTGCCCAAGTTAACGGTGTACGACACTTACTACCATACAGAGCTTCAAACGGTGACATACCGATGCTTGCTTGGTAGCTATTGTTGTAGGCAAACTCCACCATATAGAGATGATCTTTCCATCTGTTACCAAAATGTCGGGCACACATTCAGAGCATATCCTCCATTGTTCTGTTGGTCCTCCTAGTCTGGCCATCCGTTTGGGGATGAAAGGTCATACTGAACGTCAACTTTGTTCCCAAGAATTGATGGATTAGTCTCCAATTGTTCGATGTGAATTGCCCATCTCGATCACTCACTATGCTACGAGTAACACCGTGCAGCCGTACAACCTGCTCCACATTGATTTTTGCCAAACTTTCCACTGAATCGTCCCGCTTGTTCGAAAGGAAGTGAGCCACTTTCGTCAACCGGTCTACAATCACCCAGATTGAATCATTCCCGCATCGAGATCTCGGCAACCCATGCATGAAATCCATTGAAATATCATCAAACTTCCATTCCGAAATCGGTAATGTCTTCAAGAAAGCTCCGGCCTTCTGGCATTCCACTTTAACCAAAGCACAAGTTTGACACTTAGTCATATAATGAGCTATGTCTTTCTTTAGTCCTGGCCACCAGAATAACTTTTTCATATCCTTGAACATCTTTGTGCTCCCAGGGTGAATTGAGAATTTTGTAAAATGCGCTTCATACATCAATTCTTCACGCAACTTACCCATACTCGGGACGCACAAACGACCCTCTTTCCGTAAAAGGCCATCATCACAGGAGAATTGGCCATCTAGCCCATCTTTTGCATAGCGTTGGAGACTTTCATCCAGCTCCATTGCTTGTCGAATTATGTCCGCAAGGTCATATTGTACCTCCGTCCAGTTTAAGCACACATCAGCTGTGGAATTCTTGTCAACACAAGAAATCTCTAACGCTTCCAACTCCTGGATCAAACGCTCATCGTGCATCTGCAACCAATTTGACCTTGATGGAGTCCTACAGCTCAAGGAATCAGCTGTAAGACCCCTCCCCTTACCAAGGAGGCTCCCGATCTTATGCCCAGGACCGCCGTCTTCCGGTGGCACTAACACACGGTTTAGTCGGCACCGCAACATGCCGATTCTGCCGACTAGAACAATCACATAACCTATTGGCCAAAAGAGAGTAAGAAGTATAGCAGTATTGTAGAAATGAACTACAAGCCAGTCCACAGTCACAGTACATATCATAAAGTAAAATGAAAGTACATCCAGTCCACAATAAGTAGCAATAATAAGAAGAGTAAAAAGGGCTTATGCCCAGTACATCATGTCAAATATCTCTCTCATAAATAACCACAAGCGGAAGCTACACTATCCTCAGAGAACTCATCCCACCTGATGTCGTGCTGCAATAGTAGTAGTAGGTGGTGGTGGTATCAACTACTCACGTCCTGTCACCTCATCCTGCCGGTCATGTTGGTGCTCCATCTCCTCGAGATCATAAAAATAGTTTGTTCACCGACCATTAGTCAAAAAGACTAAGTCGTTTCCTCCGCACCTCGCCCCGCAACTCCTAGGTACCGTGCGGGAGGACGAAGCGAAGGACAACAAGTGGTAGCAAAAGGGAAGCAGGTGACAAGGAATCTACGCTACCAAGTATGAATGTAAGCAATAAATCTACACTAACAGTTCTACGTATATAGTCCAAATATAGTAGCAAGTACAGTACAAAAGTAAATAAAGCTGGAAGTAAATAAAGTGTAATAAATAAAGCATTAAAATCTACTACTAATATACATCACAGAAGTACCGTAACTTATATGAGTGCCCATACAAACATATAAGTTAGAGTTTCCAAAATTA
This sequence comes from Platanthera guangdongensis, assembly GCA_039583875.1. Taxonomy (NCBI): domain Eukaryota; kingdom Viridiplantae; phylum Streptophyta; class Magnoliopsida; order Asparagales; family Orchidaceae; genus Platanthera; species Platanthera guangdongensis. The sequence continues at coordinate 35,281,511 of CM077159.1, read as the reverse complement.
ACTTATCAAATAAAAGACCCCATACTAATTTATATGATAAGGATCCATGAAGCGTATGTCCTAATATGAATGAATGCATGCAGTTATTTATGAGACATGCAAGTGCAACTCACACACAACGACTCTGTGATCACAGACCTTTAGTTCCCACTTTTTAGAGCTAGCATCACTCTCTGGTACCACCGTTGTGGCTACGATAACAGTGGAGCGGACATCTCGACTCCTAGGCGGGTATCACACTACTAGGCCTATACCTCCCACACGCCTCTGTACACATCCTAGGTGCACTCTAGAGTCTCTGTGTACTAATTGTTGGCTACCCACCAGTCTTTTTGGTCGAGTGTGCGTTTTCAGGGATCGTCCTCCAGACCGCAGCGTAAAACAACCCACTGGCCCCTCAAACCAACACACCTCGCCAGAGCCACCATACTGCCATCGATGTGACGATTGGCCCAGTACCGCATGTAATGCCCCCACCCGTCACATGGACTATGACAGTGGATCCGGCCGGGACCCCACGCCAGAGTTCATAGACAAGCGGCAGAATTAAGTGTGGAAATCAAAATCTATTCGCACCCTAACTCAAAACATTCTAGCGCAGCATTTGAAGTTAAATGAACTCAGCTCAGAGAATGTCCACTACTATATAAACTCCACATTTATATATCAAAACCAGGAATGTATACAACCCACACACTGGCCTTAAGGTCTTACAAGTTTCTCTTTTCATAAATACATTTTCGTACATCGGCACGCAGGCCGGCCATACATGAAATCCAACCACGTTTCTTCGCACGGCCTTCAAGGGCCTTTAGCAACAATCCATCACTCCACTCACTTCAATGCCATCACCAGCACCTGCAATTCATTATCCACGCAAGAGCGACAAATATAGTAACGGTCAGGTTTAGCTGACCACTTATAACGACCCAACCCCTTACCCGGGGCAGTGGTTTCTTCCCTGTATGCAATGCCATCATGATATAGATCACTATACCAATCACAATCACATCACAAATGCCGGTATCCACCAGATGCTCTGTGCACTCAGGGCACCTTATTGGTGTACTGGATATCCCAGTCGTACACCGCTGATCAGATGTTCTTCACTTGTTGGTTGGGCGGTTCGATCCTAGTCCACCAGTCCCATGCTGGAGACATCCCTTCCATACCACTAAGAGGTACTAACCTCACAGCATCCACAAATGTAACCAGAGAAGATCGACCCACCCATGTGGTGTAGCAAGCCGGACATACCGCTGTGCCCCAGGCATTACCACCAATTGACCCCTCAATTATTTCCTGATCGACCCACCCTTGTGGTGCAGTAATCCGGGTGCTTGCTTCCCGGGCATTACCACCAATCGATCCCTTCTCTAACTAGATCAACCCACCCTAGTGGTGTAACAGGCCGGGTTTATCTCGCTCTTCCCAGGCGTGCTACCAATTGATCTCTCCTCACAAGCAGGAGCTTAACCAAAGCCTCCATTCATCCATACGCAACATCCCATGGCATTCATTCATCCAATAACCAAAACATATATTTCATATCATCAAGTCCACGAAATCCATGGAGTCTTCTCCGTTTTACTCATGATCATCACCAATCCAGACTACCCGTCCAGATGGGCTTCACACAGCATGCATATACCGTACTCCACACTTCCGGCTCTAGATGCAGACTCAACCAAGGAATCACTTTCGCGATCCACCTCTTGGTGGAGGATTCCACGCACATGCATAAAGAAAGGACTTCGATGTCCAAGAAGAAGATTGTTACCCTTGAAGATCGCTTTGGAGCCATGAATCAGCCAGATGGAAATCACCGTCTCAGCATTGCCTCCACGAATCCGAACTCGAATCTTCAATCCACACTCCGCAGCTAATCCAGTAGCGGATTTACTCCTTCCTCCTTTCCTTCCCTTGCCCTCTCTCTCTCTTTCTCTCTCTTGGAAAGTGAGAAGAAGAAGAAGATGATGAAATGAAGAGCTAATTCTTCATTTTCATCCTTATATCAGCAAGGAGAAATCTGAGGCATCAGATCCCATAGGAAGAAAAGAAACGACCAGAAAAATTCCCTGAAAGTAGCTCTCTCGTGTCTGATACGCCCTGTGACACGCCCGTGTCACAGGCCGTGTCCCCTAAGCAGTGCACAAACCGCCTTATCCAAAATAAGCCACGTCATGTGACACGCCCGTGTCACATGGATGACACGCCCGTGTCATGCTCTCGAGATCCTCTTAAGACCTACTCGAGACAACTACTCGAGTAGTTGGGCAGGACACGCCCGTGTCCAAAGGATGACACGCCCGTGTCACCTCCCCTACTCGAGACAAAAGAGACCCACTCGAGATCATTTCTCGAGACATACTCGAGTGAAGTACATGCCTGGTGACACGCCCGTGTCCTATGTGACACGCCCGTGTCATGGCCGTGACTTCACTCGACGATCGCCAACCAAATCACTCGAGTGGAAAATCGTCGAATCCGAGGAGGACACGCCCCCTGACACACCCTTGTGAATGGGCGTGTTCCCTCCCGAAAACTTCATCGACCGAAATTTGTCGACCATGCGCTCGACTACTCAACCCAAGAAAGACACCCCCTGGGACACGCCCGTGTCCCAGGCCATGTCAACCAATCCTAAAACCCAAAGTTGAATTGGGGCTGTTACAATCCTCCCCTCCTTCAAAAACATTTTGTCCCCGAAATTTGGCTCATGACAGTCAAATAACCACACACACTTTCACTATTCGCAATCAATCGCTCGAATCAACCACTCTACCGCGAGCCGGGTTAGAGCTTCGAGGCCGCATAACCCAACAAACACATGCAGCACATACACACATACACATAACTTCACGCGTGCGCATTCATCCACAAATTCATCGAGTAATCTATAACCAAACGCCTCATAATATCAATTGATCACTTCATGTCACAAGTGCATGTGGCCATTCCACATTCCATAACACACATATATATATAATAGTATCATCACTATTCACATCATTAGCGCATTATTATACATAGCTAGTAGTCACATCATCCAAGTGACATAGATTCCTATTCTACGTTTCCTTCCGCTCAGCCGCCTGATTCTGCATATATCGCTTGATAGGCTCTTGGAGTCCCAAGTTAAACACTCGCGACTGTATTTCACCAAATGAGCTATGCGGCTCTTGCACTTCCAAGTTATGCAATCGAGGTTGCGTCCGGGATGCAGATGACTCGGCCACTGCTTTAACCTTTTCTTCATAAGACGCACCTGTCGTTTTCTCACTTCCTGCAGGGGCATTCCAACAAAATTTACTATGTGTCCTTGCTTCCCGCAATTATAGCATATACGTGTCTCTCCGCGTCCTGGTCCATATATTACCCCCGAAGATACAATCGATGGAGCTAATTCCACAGGCCTGAATCTTTTCTTATCTCGTTTTCTAAACTCTAATTGCTCCGACTGCGGCACTTTAAAATCTGGCTTCTCCACTGCCAGTCGCTTCTTCTCTTGAACCCGCTTCAAATCTTTCTCCAAGTCACGGGCTGTATCGACCAACGCTTGGAAGCCTTGGTTCACGGAACTCGGGAGTACCAACCTCAATTCATCCCGCAGCCCCTCGTAAAATCGATTCGTCTTCCGTGCCTCCTCAGCAAAGGTCGACCCCGCATAGCACCCCAGTCTGGTAAACTCATGCAAGTACGTATCAATATCTGCCTCCCCCAGCACCAGACGTTGAAACTCATTCTCCATCGCAATCCTTTGCAACACTGGCAAATACATGGCGAGAAACAATCGGGAGAATTCATCCATTGAAACCTCCGCTAATCCGCGACCTGCCAAATGATGTACCTCCATCTCATCCCACCACCGTCTTACATCTCCTTTTAGCAAAAACGTGTCTAAGGTTACTTTTTGCTCCTCCGCCGTCCTGATTGCCGTCAGGATCCGTTTTACTCTAGCCAACCAATCTTCCACCTGCGTTGGGGAAAGCGCTCGACCAAACGTAGATGGATGAAACTCCATAAAACTTTTCAAGAACTCACTCGTTGCTTGCTCCTCCGCCACAACTGCAACATGTTCTTGCCTTGCACCTGTCTGTACAGGTACTCCGCAGGCCTTGCCTGTCCGGTAGGCTGTGCCTGTAACACCGTAAGCACCATCTCCGTCACCACCCGTATGGTCTCCGCCGAAGGAGGAATCGGTGCTTCAACGGGTACTGCACTCTCATCAGACCGCTAGGGCTCAGACTACCCAGCACCACTCCTCGCCACCTAGCAGTGTAAAAAACACCATTAAGTATTCATTTCATAACGGTAATTATACATTGCCTATACACTCACGCACTTCACGTGCATGAAATACATTTCTAGTGGACATTCGTGAGTTCAATTATGTTCTCTCCTCCCAAACAATCTCAACCTTGCTCTGATACTACTTTGTAACGCCCCCACCCGTCACATGGACTATAATAGTGGGTCTGGCCGGGACCCCACACCATAGTTCACATACAAGCGACAGAATTATGTGTGGAAATCAAAATCTATTCGCACCCTAACTCAAAACATTCTAGCGCAGTATTTGAAGTTAAATGAACTCAGCTCAGAGAATGTCCACTACTATATAAAGTCCACATTTATATAACAAAACTAGGAATGTATACAACCCACACACACTGGCCTTAAGGCCTTACAAGTTTCTCTTTTCATAAATACATTTTCGTAAATCGGCACGCAGGCCGGCCACACATGAAATCCAACCACGTTTCTTCGCACGAACTTTAAGGGCCTTTAGCAACAATCCAGCACTCCGCTCACTTCAATGCCATCATAAGCACCTGCAATTCATTATCCACCCAACAACGGCAAATAAAGTAACGGTCAGCTTTAGCTGACCACTTATAACGACCCTACCCCTTACCCAGGGCAGTGGTTCCTTCCCTGTATGCAATGCCATCATTATATAGATCACTCTACCAATCACAATCACATCACAAATGCCGGTATCCACCAGACGCTCTGTGTACTCAGGGCACCTTATTGCTGTACCAGATATCCCAGTCGTACACCGCCGATCAGAGGTTCTTCACTTGTTGGTTGGGCGATTCGATCCTTGTCCACCAGTACCATGCTGGCGACATCCCGTCCATACCACTCAGAGGTACTAACCTCACAGCATCCACAAATATAACCAAAGCAGATAGACCCACCCATGTGGTGTAGCAAGTCAGGCTTACCGCTGCGCCCCAGGCATTACCACTAATCGACCCCTCACCTATTTACTGATCGACCCACCCTTTTGGTGCAGTAAGCCAAGTGCTCGCTTCCCAGGAAATACCACCAATCGATCCCTTCTCTAACTATATCAACCCACCCTAGTGGTGTAACAGGCCGAGTTTATCTCGCTCTTCCCAGGCGTGCTACCGATTGATCTCTCATCACAAGAAGGAGCTTAACCAAAGCCTCCATTCATCCATACACAACATCACAACCCATTCATCCATACAATAACCAAAACATATATTTCATATCATCAAGTCCATGAAATCCACAGAATCTTCTCCGGTTTACTCATGATCATCACCAATCTAGACTACCCGTCCAGATGGGCTTCACACATTATACCTATGCCGTACTCCACACTTCCGAATCTAGATGCAGACTCAACCAAGGAATCACTTCCGCGATCCACCTCTTGGTGGAGGATTCAACGCACATGCATAATGAAAGGACTTCGATGTCCAAGAAGGAGATTGTTACCCTTGAAGATCGCTTCGGAGCCATGAATCATCCGGATGGAAGTCACCGTCTCAGCGTTGCCTCCATGAATCCGAACTCGGATCTTCAATCCACACTCTGTAGCTCCTCCAGCAGCGGATTTCCTCCTTCCTCCTTTCCTTCCCTTGCCCTCTCTCTTTCTCTCTCTTGGAAAGTGAGAAGAAGAAATGATGATGAAATGAAGAGCTAATTCTTCATTTTTGGCCTTATATCAGCAAGGAGAAATTTGAGCCATCAGATCCCATAGGAAGAAAAGGAACGACCAAAAAAATTCCCTAAAAGCAGCTCTTTCGAGTGTGACACACCTTGTGACACGCCCGTGTCACAGGCCGTGTCCCCTAAGCGGTGCACGAACCGCCTTATCTAAAATAATCCATGTCATGTGACACGCCCATGTCACATGGCTGACACGCCAGTGTCATATGGCTGACACGCACGTGTCAGGCTCTCGAGACCCTCTCGAGACCTACTCGAGACAACTACTCGAGTATTGGGCAGGACACTCCCGTGTCCAAAGGATGACACGCCCGTGTCACCTCCCCTACTTGAGACAAAAGAGACCCACTCGAGATCATTTCTCGAGACATACTCGAGTGAAGTACACGCCCGGTGACATGCTCGTGTTGCATGTGACCGCCCGTGTCATGGCCGTGACTTCACTCGACGATCGCTGACCAAATCACTCGAGTGGAAAATCGTTGAACCCGAGGAGGACACGCCCCCTGACACGCCCGTGTCAATGGGCGTGTTCCCTCCCAAAAACTTCGTCGACCGAAATTCGTCGACCACGCGCTCGACTACTCAACCCAAGCAAGACACGCCCTGGGACACGCCCGTGTCCCAGGCCGTGTCAACCAATCCTGAAACCCAAAGTTGAATTGGGGCTGTTACACTGCATGACCCGCCACAAGTTTTCGCACATGCAAGATATTCCAACCTGAGCCTCCAGCTCGCAGGACCCAACCGTCCTGAAACCCTCTAACCCATCACGGGTGAGCTTGCACATCGGTGCTTTAGTTATGAATCACTCCAACCCTCCACGGGTGAGCTTGCACATTTGTGCGTTTATTCAAATCCCTCAAACCCCATCACAGGTGAGAATGAACCATAATGCCTTAACCTATTAGACTACTCTTGTCTATGGGTTATTATACTTAGTGATTTAAGGTTAATCCCAGGACTGCCCAGGGTATACCCGGTGAAGGGTTCTCGGGGGCACTGGGAACTACAATGGGATTATGCCCAAAACTCCCTTTCTCAAGGATATTTACTTTAGTTGATTGAAAGTCCACCTAGTGTCGGCTATGTGCACCTATGGGGGGGGGGGGATAGGTGACGTGTGGTTCTTTTGCGGAATTTACAGATGTACCTGCACAATAAAAACAACAAACACAGCACACAGAAGACACAGCAAATTTATAGTGGTTCCCCGACTTGGGTACATCCACTTTCCCCCTTCGACCTATCTCCCCAACAAGGGACGACTCGGTCACTTCACCAACGGGATTGAAATCCAATCCCTTCACTAACGGAAGGAGCCCTTCCACACGTGAGAGTCAACACTCCCACAAAATGGGTTGCACCCAACCCTTACAACACGGAACAAAAGTTCCTTTACAACAAAAGTAAATATGGAATGTATATGAGATACAAACTTCTTTCGGAGACTACGGTGTTCCTCTTTGTTCGACGACGTATTCTTGAAGTCGATGAAGAGTCTACAACCTTGTTCCCTCTTGGAGAGGATCTCCCCGTAACCGGCGGCGGCAACACAAGCGGCGGCTAGCTTCAGGATCGGCGGCTACGATGAAGAGCGGCTGTAGAACTTGGAGATCCAAACTTCGTAGCGAAGCAAACTCGGTCTACCAACGGTCACTCTAGGATCAGTCGTCTCGATCGATTCGGACGGGGAAGTTTTTCCCTGTCAACAAATCGAGAGACAAGAGATCTCCGGATAGACGCGTGAGACTCAAGCTTTGCTAAGCTTCTGTCACCGGAGATCGGGAAGAAGAGCTATCTGCAGCGGCGATCACTTGACGCGAGCGGCGGCGGCGGAGCGGAGCGACTTCGCGAATTTAGGGTTACGTCGAGGCTCGGTTTTCTTTCTCTCTTGTCCGTCCTTTACTGTTCAAAATACCCATGTATTTATACTGTAGTATTCTCAAAGATGACCGTTTGTGGGACCCACAAAAGAAATCCCCAAAATCCGGTTCAAACTAATCCAGAAGCAGAATCCGGTTCGGCAGCATTCTGAGAAAAGGCCAAGTAAAAATCGGCGAGAATCGCAGACGATTCTCGACGAATCGGCGAGAATCACCAAGTGATTCTCGACGATTCGTCGAGAATCGTTTGTGATTCTCGTCGAATCTCTTGTCGATTCTCAACGAATTTGACTTTGTATTCATGGGCTGCTTGGCCACTGGTTCGGCGGGAATCACAAGTGATTCTCGCCGAATCTTACTTGGCACCATTTTGAGATGGCCAGAAGGAGTCGGCGAGAATCACTGATGATTCTCGTCGATTCGGCGAGAATCACCAAGTGATTCTCGCCGATTCGGCGAGAATCACTTGGTGATTCTCGTCGAATTTGCCTTGGACGATTTTTCGTCTTCCACCTAGAAGCTGCTCCTTGATCCTCCATGCTCCTTGTCTTCTCTTGCATATGAGCGGCCCTGTACTTGAAAGTAAGTGCACTCCAATAGAGAGAGTACACATAGGCCAACACACTGATCTGCTCAACGAGGGATTACGTCGTGCAGACCCGTGTATATTGACCTACTGCACCCTGACATTGGTGTGCACTTAGCGTGGAGAAACTGCAAGTACAACTTGAAAGAGTTTATCAAATACATTGTGAATTCATCTTAGCTTGACAGGTGGCTTCCTCAAATCTAGGTAATCGTGGATGCAATACCCAACAATCTCCCCCTATTTGACGAAGCCAAAACCCTACTAGCTAAGATGAATAACACCTATCAAATAATAATTATAGCATTTAAAAATTAAATATGCAACACAAGGGAATATATGCAATCAGAGCAGGACTTGAGTCATTCACACATTCAAGAATATATATATATATATACCAAGAGAAATATATTCACATATAAGTCAGAATTGTTCATATGACAGTAATAATCATTAAACGTTCTTAAGACACAGTGACCAGCTATAAAATACTGACTATTTGTCCTTAGCTACGTCACCCTTCAGAGTTTGAGCCAAGTACTTTTTGCTTTTCCTTTCCATGTATTCCTTGGGCTTCGGGTAGTACCTAGGAGGAGCAACTTTGTCTGGATCCTTGTTGTTTCTGAAGAAAATGTTGCGTTTTGCTTCAAATGCTTTGTGCGTTTCCCATTCGTACTGGCTATATGCTTCATTTCGATTGATCTCTCCTCTTTCGTACAGCCGGAAGGTGTCTAAGATGATGTTCCTTGAGACTGGACTCCACCTTTCATTTCGTACATCCTCCTCATTCATTCGAATTCTCTTTGCAGCCTGTGTCTCCTTGGATGTCCCTTCCTGAACTTTCCTCTTTCCCCTGGCTTTAGCTAAAGCCTCCTGGTCAAACATACTCCTCAGCTTGGATTTGGAGATGGCCCTAGCATCAGCTTCATCAGTGAAAATTTCTGCAGCACTTGTACTTACAGCCTCAGCAATATTTACTTCCTCAGCAGCCTTAGAAGTCTCAGGAACCTGAATACCGGCAGGTTGGTCAGGTAGGACGACGCCCAACGTGCCCAGTGCCTGTTGTAGCATCCACCAGCAACTCTCATAGACGTATTTGCTTGATTGGGCAAAGTTTGCATCCATGCTTTCTTGGAGCTCGGCCAGCTTAGCTATATACTCTTTCTCCCCCTTTTTGGCTTCGTCAGCTATGCAGTTGGCATACGAGTGCAGAGAGTCATCAATATGCTTAGTTGTCTTGCTGAATTCAGTGATTAGGGCCTGCTGATTGGCATTTAAAGTGACCATATTACCATCAAATTTCTGAATATTGTTGGCTACAACGTGTGCGTTCTGATTGACAACAGCCAGAGTATCAGTATTCTTTTTCAAACCGGCCATTAACAATGTGACAGCTTCGCCGGCCGCAGTATACTTTTCTTCGAATTTCTTTTCCATCACATCCAGCTTATGGTTGATTTCCACCATATTCTTCAGCATGAGATCTTCAGAAGTCTTAATCTCTTGCAGCATTGTTTTCTGAGCTTTATCAAAATAGGTTTTAAGCTCATTCACGATACCCTGAATTATGTGGACGGTGTGAATGACTAGGTCATCACGTAATGGAATAGCCGGAGGCACTTCTTGGCCTTGCTCTTGCTCGTCAGCAGACGCATCGGTGGAGCTGGATACCATCACAGTCTCTACAGGAGGAGTGTGGGCGGCCTCTGTAGATTTATTTAACTCCCCCTCCACTGGTGCAGACTTATCAGGAGGAGGTTCAACAGTATCTGGAGACTCAAGCACTTCATGCCCCTCATTTACCTCGTCCTCTCCGTCCTCATCCAAAACTTCATCCATAACAGCAGCATCTTTCACTTCTTGATTGTTTCTGTTCAGGACCTCCTCATCCTCCAACCCAGGTTCACTTTCTTCATGAACTTCGGCCACCGCATTCCTGACAACCTGGGCGATGTCAGATATTATATCCATATGAGAGGGTAGAGTCTCCCCCTCGATTCCTGCAGTCACAGTATCAGGAATTTCACCGGGGGAGGCTGCTGGAGATACTTCCTCTTGCTCTTCCACAGCCGGCTGCCCGATGCGCCGCTCCCATCGATCAAACACAGTAGCATCCATCTTTTTCAAGTAATGGAGAGGGACTCCTTTGCTCATGTCGAATTTGTCTCCGTTGAGCTGGTTGAGATATAGACTGATGATGCGGCCGAAGCTTGGAGTGCCCAGAGTGTCCTTGATCTTTTGGAACAGCAACTCTCCCCAGTTGAACCTCTTTCTGCAGACCACAGCTATGAGAATTTTGAACATATCTTCGGAGATATGATCATGGGAGCCTAGCTTGCAGATGAGTACTTTTCCTATGATGTCAGATAGGAGCTTCCCTTCTTCATTCATCTCTTTTCTCTTTACTGATCGAGTGCCTCTTGGTAGACCGCAGAACAGGAGGGTTCTGGCTTTGTCCTCGTCCTCCAAATAGTCTTCCTGCTCCGCACTTGAAAGCTGCAGGTAGCGAGTTAGCTTACTGGCAGACATCTTTACTTTAGTCCCAGCCACCTTGCTCTTGATGATGGAGTCTCTGTCTCGGAGCCTTGCGGTAGAGAAGAACTCCAGCACTTCTTTATCTAAAACTTTGCAAGGATGCTCCAATACAAAGGTTAGACCGGCCTCTTCCAACATGAGAATGATATTTCGGAACTCGTCTGAGGCATGAGAGAATCCAGTGCGAACCAGCTCGCAGCCAGAAATCAATCCTGCAGTCGTCCTTGGAGCCATTGAAGATCTAGAGAGAAGCCCGACTCTAAGCATTAGGGAACATTCAAAAAGAAAGCAACACTTGGGGTTCGGCCTTGGAGCCATTGAGGAGGAGGTTACCTAAGGGCTTCGGTGGAAGGAAGAGTATCCTGTGGGAAACACAGCAGCGATTCGCTCACGTCGACGAGAGCGTCGGAGGGCTGCGGGTTTCGGCGAGAGTCGTCGGGATCCTTTCGAAGAGAACTTTGCGAGACCCTAGCGGGAGCCTAGGAGAAGACCTCACGAGCTGCTGTCGGCGGAAGAACTCCTGCGGGTTGCGGAGAATTGGCGAAGCTCCTGCGGGTTGTCGGAAGAGATCTTGCGGGAAGAGTCGGCGAAGCTCCCACTGTGGTCACCAGGGTGTCGGGGTACTTTCTGCAGCGTGACGCGGGAGGTGTGAGGAAGGTGAACAGGCGGAGATAGTCTTTCGGCGGGATTTATATAGGTCGTCGGGATTCGGGGGAAGCCGAGCGGTCGGCGAGTTCCTTCGGCGGGATTCGGCGGGATTTGTTTAATTTGGTTTCTAATACCGTTTGTCTAATTCGGCGAGATATAAAATGGGTCGGCGTGATTCAGAGTATATATATTGATGTTTTTCTTGACACTTTGGGAAGCATTGCACCATTTTCAAATTCTTCGAGTGTCAAGTTAATACAAGATTAATAAATACATGTTTATTATAACGACAATCTAATCGGATTTGAGCGAGACTTCTCCAGACACTTTTTGATGTCAATTGTGATTTGTCGAAATTCGCAATGACATATCTTTGTTAACCTTTTATTGATGTGTAATGGTTTGCATGCCTCGAGGTAATCTCTCCTTAAAGGTGCACACATATATGATAAGCATAAGTATACGTATACACAAGGATAAAAATATATATATATATATTTAATTTGAATGAGGATGCATCATGACACAAGTCCTTGAACTGATCAAAATTACCTGGGATTTGGAGAGTCATCGTCTTAGTCCCACAGGTAGAACATATTAGTAGCTTGAAGTGAGTATGCTCAACAGGTAGTACATCTGTTATTGCAGACGCTTGTTCCAAGTTAGCCTTGACCCACTTACTGTCTAGTTCCCATAGTATTCACGGGGACCTAGACTACCCTGCAAGACAGAATTACTTTACCTTAGGAACCCAAATCATATTGGGTCCTAGGTTTCTATTAGCATAAGCATGCAACTGCCTTCCTTGAGAAAACCTGTCTGGAAGACTGCCTCTGTCCCTATAATGTGGATAAGCCCTTGCTGTGGGCACAGAGAGGTTGTGCCAACAGTCAATGGCAAAGTGTCCCACTTTGCCGCAGCACCAACAAGAGTGAATGTTGTATCGCCGTTTTCGACCTGATCTAGTGACTGATGTAGTCACGGTCCTAGGTCTCAAGGGGATAGGGCATGTTCTTGTTGCACAATTTCCTCTTCCATCGAGGCATGATGAAGGGTGGAACGAATGCATGATGTGAGCGCTATGAGGCCGAGAAGGTGGTGCCATTCTTTCAGGCATCTTCCTTGCTGAGGCTCCATGACGCCTGACATCATGACTTCTATTCTCCCTATCCCGTGTCCTCGAATGGAGAGAATTCTTCTGTGAACTAGGACATGCAGATCCACACTTTGTTGTGGCAGTGGCCGTGAATACAAAGGGCTCAGAATGAGCCTTAGGTATTTCCACATGGGTGGCCATGACGCCTCTTGCACTATGGACGTTTCCACATGGGGACAATTCACCCTTGCAGTGACCACGATTATTCCTGTGGTCATACCTGAAGGCATGATGAGTTGCCTTCCCGCTTGGAGTGGGAGGTCGGAACACCGTTTCCCCATTTCTCCATCCCTGGATAATCCGGGAGATCCACCCGGTTTCTTGTTTTCTCTTTATAGCATCAACTTTGGAAAAGTTAGATACTATACGTCTCTCATTATCTAGACTATTCTCTAGAGTTGAGATCTTAGAGTCCTTGACCTTGTTGGACGCCAATTGGAGAACCAACAAGATCTTCAGTCGAGCAATCTCTCGAGCTTGCTCCTCAGCAAGTAGATTGCTTTCCTGAAGGGCTCTCTTCAGGGAATCAGTATTTTCTAGAGGAGAGCAGTTTCTGTCTTCAGAAAAGTCAAAAGATGTGGGACAAGATGAAGATGATACCTGCTCATCTGGGTTATTGTCATTAGAATCAGTGACCAATGTTTCGTCCTCGTCGGAGCTGCTTTCCTCACTATCTCCTTCAGTCTCTGACAAGGATACTGGAGCTCTGATGCAATCCGAAGGATCCTTGCAGTCATCTTCAGAAGTGAGGACCCCCACATACGCTTCATCCTCTGATTGGCAGCATATTTCAGCATTCTCTGACCCCCCCATCAGCTCTGAGATCATCATCCACAGAGATTTAGCTGTTTTACATTTTTCCAACCTGGAGCGAGAGGCTCCAGACCAGACATCCATGATAATTTGTCGAATCCTCTGGTCCAGTTGGAAAAATGAGAGTTCCATCTCTGTCATCTCAGCAATGCACATGGGCACTTGGATCCCCGAGTCGGAGGTCTTCATGGGGATAAACGGACCCTCTTCCAGGATGAGGGATGCTCGTGGATCGATGACATCCAGGTGAAATAATACTCTCATCCTCCAGATAGGATAATAATCCTTTGTGCATGCAGGGAGTTTGAGTGACAATACGTCATAATCCAGATCCATGCTTCTGACACTGGTGGCAGGATTCTACTCAAGGTGTTAACCTTTTTGAAGAGTAACCTCCCTCTGATACCACTTGAAAGTCCACCTAGTGTCGGCTATGTGCACCTATGGGGGGGGGGGAATAGATGACGTGTGGTTCTTTTGCGGAATTTACAGATGTACCTGCACAATAAAAACAACAAACACAGCACACAAAAGACACAACAAATTTATAGTGGTTCCCCGACTTGGGTACATCCACTTTCCCCCTTCGACCTATCTCCCCAACAAGGGACGACTCGGTCACTTCACCAACGGGATTGAAATCCAATCCCTTCACTAACGGAAGGAGCCCTTCCACACGTGAGAGTCAACACTCCCACAAAACGGGTTGCACCCAACCCTTACAACACGGAACAAAAGTTCCTTTACAACAAAAGTAAATATGGAATGTATATGAGATACAAACTTCTTTCGGAGACTACGGTGTTCCTCTTTGTTCGACGACGTATTCTTGAAGTCGATGAAGAGTCTACAACCTTGTTCCCTCTTGGAGAGGATCTCCTCGTAACCGGCGGCGGCAACACAAGCGGCGGCTAGCTTCGGGATCGGCGGCTACGATGAAGAGCGGCTGCATAACTTGGAGATCCAAACTTCGTAGCGAAGCAAACTCGGTCTACCAACGGTCACTCTAGGATCAGTCGTCTCGATCGATTCGGACGGGGAAGTTTTTCCCGGTCAACAAATCGAGAGACAAGAGATCTCCGGATAGACGCGTGAGACTCAAGCTTTGCTAAGCTTCTGTCACCGGAGATCGGGAAGAATAGCGATCTGCAGCGGCGATCACTTGACGCGAGCGGCGGCGACGGAGCGGAGCGACTTCGCGAATTTAGGGTTACGTCGAGGCTCGGTTTTCTTTCTCTCTTGTCCGTCCTTTACTGTTCAAAATACCCATGTATTTATACTGTAGTATTCTCAAAGATGACCGTTTGTGGGACCCACAAAAGAAATCCCCAAAATCCGGTTCAAACTAATCCAGAAGCAGAATCCGGTTCGGCAGCATTCTGAGAAAAGGCCAAGTAAAAATCGGCGAGAATCGCAGACGATTCTCGACGAATCGGCGAGAATCACCAAGTGATTCTCGACGATTCGTCGAGAATCGTTTGTGATTCTCGTCGAATCTCTTGTCGATTCTCAACGAATTTGACTTTGTATTCATGGGCTGCTTGGCCACTGGTTCGGCGGGAATCACAAGTGATTCTCGCCGAATCTTACTTGGCACCATTTTGAGATGGCCAGAAGGAGTCGGCGAGAATCACTTGGTGATTCTCGTCGAATTTGCCTTGGACGATTTTTCGTCTTCCACCTAGAAGCTGCTCCTTGATCCTCCATGCTCCTTGTCTTCTCTTGCATATGAGCGGCCCTGTACTTGAAAGTAAGTGCACTCCAATAGAGAGAGTACACATAGGCCAACACACTGATCTGCTCAACGAGGGATTACGTCGTGCAGACCCGTGTATATTGACCTACTGCACCCTGACATTGGTGTGCACTTAGCGTGGAGAAACTGCAAGTACAACTTGAAAGAGTTTATCAAATACATTGTGAATTCATCTTAGCTTGACAGGTGGCTTCCTCAAATCTAGGTAATCGTGGATGCAATACCCAACAATCTCCCCCTATTTGACGAAGCCAAAACCCTACTAGCTAAGATGAATAACACCTATCAAATAATAATTATAGCATTTAAAAATTAAATATGCAACACAAGGGAATATATGCAATCAGAGC
This sequence comes from Platanthera guangdongensis, assembly GCA_039583875.1. Lineage (NCBI taxonomy): Eukaryota > Viridiplantae > Streptophyta > Magnoliopsida > Asparagales > Orchidaceae > Platanthera > Platanthera guangdongensis. The sequence continues at coordinate 35,265,790 of CM077159.1, read as the reverse complement.
AGGACTTGAGTCATTCACACATTCAAGAATATATATATATATATACCAAGAGAAATATATTCACATATAAGTCAGAATTGTTCATATGACAGTAATAATCATTAAACGTTCTTAAGACACAGTGACCAGCTATAAAATACTGACTATTTGTCCTTAGCTACGTCACCCTTCAGAGTTTGAGCCAAGTACTTTTTGCTTTTCCTTTCCATGTATTCCTTGGGCTTCGGGTAGTACCTAGGAGGAGCAACTTTGTCTGGATCCTTGTTGTTTCTGAAGAAAATGTTGCGTTTTGCTTCAAATGCTTTGTGCGTTTCCCATTCGTACTGGCTATATGCTTCATTTCGATTGATCTCTCCTCTTTCGTACAGCCGGAAGGTGTCTAAGATGATGTTCCTTGAGACTGGACTCCACCTTTCATTTCGTACATCCTCCTCATTCATTCGAATTCTCTTTGCAGCCTGTGTCTCCTTGGATGTCCCTTCCTGAACTTTCCTCTTTCCCCTGGCTTTAGCTAAAGCCTCCTGGTCAAACATACTCCTCAGCTTGGATTTGGAGATGGCCCTAGCATCAGCTTCATCAGTGAAAATTTCTGCAGCACTTGTACTTACAGCCTCAGCAATATTTACTTCCTCAGCAGCCTTAGAAGTCTCAGGAACCTGAATACCGGCAGGTTGGTCAGGTAGGACGACGCCCAACGTGCCCAGTGCCTGTTGTAGCATCCACCAGCAACTCTCATAGACGTATTTGCTTGATTGGGCAAAGTTTGCATCCATGCTTTCTTGGAGCTCGGCCAGCTTAGCTATATACTCTTTCTCCCCCTTTTTGGCTTCGTCAGCTATGCAGTTGGCATACGAGTGCAGAGAGTCATCAATATGCTTAGTTGTCTTGCTGAATTCAGTGATTAGGGCCTGCTGATTGGCATTTAAAGTGACCATATTACCATCAAATTTCTGAATATTGTTGGCTACAACGTGTGCGTTCTGATTGACAACAGCCAGAGTATCAGTATTCTTTTTCAAACCGGCCATTAACAATGTGACAGCTTCGCCGGCCGCAGTATACTTTTCTTCGAATTTCTTTTCCATCACATCCAGCTTATGGTTGATTTCCACCATATTCTTCAGCATGAGATCTTCAGAAGTCTTAATCTCTTGCAGCATTGTTTTCTGAGCTTTATCAAAATAGGTTTTAAGCTCATTCACGATACCCTGAATTATGTGGACGGTGTGAATGACTAGGTCATCACGTAATGGAATAGCCGGAGGCACTTCTTGGCCTTGCTCTTGCTCGTCAGCAGACGCATCGGTGGAGCTGGATACCATCACAGTCTCTACAGGAGGAGTGTGGGCGGCCTCTGTAGATTTATTTAACTCCCCCTCCACTGGTGCAGACTTATCAGGAGGAGGTTCAACAGTATCTGGAGACTCAAGCACTTCATGCCCCTCATTTACCTCGTCCTCTCCGTCCTCATCCAAAACTTCATCCATAACAGCAGCATCTTTCACTTCTTGATTGTTTCTGTTCAGGACCTCCTCATCCTCCAACCCAGGTTCACTTTCTTCATGAACTTCGGCCACCGCATTCCTGGCAACCTGGGCGATGTCAGATATTATATCCATATGAGAGGGTAGAGTCTCCCCCTCGATTCCTGCAGTCACAGTATCAGGAATTTCACCGGGGGAGGCTGCTGGAGATACTTCCTCTTGCTCTTCCACAGCCGGCTGCCCGATGCGCCGCTCCCATCGATCAAACACAGTAGCATCCATCTTTTTCAAGTAATGGAGAGGGACTCCTTTGCTCATGTCGAATTTGTCTCCGTTGAGCTGGTTGAGATATAGACTGATGATGCGGCCGAAGCTTGGAGTGCCCAGAGTGTCCTTGATCTTTTGGAACAGCAACTCTCCCCAGTTGAACCTCTTTCTGCAGACCACAGCTATGAGAATTTTGAACATATCTTCGGAGATATGATCATGGGAGCCTAGCTTGCAGATGAGTACTTTTCCTATGATGTCAGATAGGAGCTTCCCTTCTTCATTCATCTCTTTTCTCTTTACTGATCGAGTGCCTCTTGGTAGACCGCAGAACAGGAGGGTTCTGGCTTTGTCCTCGTCCTCCAAATAGTCTTCCTGCTCCGCACTTGAAAGCTGCAGGTAGCGAGTTAGCTTACTGGCAGACATCTTTACTTTAGTCCCAGCCACGTTGCTCTTGATGATGGAGTCTCTGTCTCGGAGCCTTGCGGTAGAGAAGAACTCCAGCACTTCTTTATCTAAAACTTTGCAAGGATGCTCCAATACAAAGGTTAGACCGGCCTCTTCCAACATGAGAATGATATTTCGGAACTCGTCTGAGGCATGAGAGAATCCAGTGCGAACCAGCTCGCAGCCAGAAATCAATCCTGCAGTCGTCCTTGGAGCCATTGAAGATCTAGAGAGAAGCCCGACTCTAAGCATTAGGGAACATTCAAAAAGAAAGCAACACTTGGGGTTCGGCCTTGGAGCCATTGAGGAGGAGGTTACCTAAGGGCTTCGGTGGAAGGAAGAGTATCCTGTGGGAAACACAGCAGCGATTCGCTCACGTCGACGAGAGCGTCGGAGGGCTGCGGGTTTCGGCGAGAGTCGTCGGGATCCTTTCGAAGAGAACTTTGCGAGACCCTAGCGGGAGCCTAGGAGAAGACCTCACGAGCTGCTGTCGGCGGAAGAACTCCTGCGGGTTGACGCCGCATTCGCCGTCAAAATCGAATCTTCTGAACCCGCACACGGGTCTCGAACACGCCCGTGTTCGAGCTGACACGCCCGTGTTCCAGCTGACACGGCCGTGTAGCCGGCCGTGTACCCCATTATTTTCTCCCGTTTTCAACCCGAGCACTGCACGGGTTCTAGGACACGCCCGTGTCCTAGGTCGTGTGCCTTGTCTCGACGATCGTCGAGTGAATCTCGACGATTTCACCTTGACGATCGTCGACACGGGTCGACATGCCCTGCGACACGCCCGTGTCGCAGGCCGTGTGCCCATTCTCGACGAATCGTCGAGAATAACTCGACGATTTCACGGCTAAGTGTTGACACGGGTCGACACGCCCTGCGACACGCCCGTGTCGCAGGCCATGTGCCCATTCTCGACGAATCGTCGAGAATAACTCGACGACTTCGCGGCTAAGTGTCGACACACGCTCGACACGCCCTGGGACATGCCCGTGTCCCAGGCCGTGTGCCTTCAGCCAGAAACCAAAACTGGCCCAAAACGTCCCCCTTTGCTCCTTTGAGTTTCGGGGCGTTACAGTTAAGAACCACCATGTTGGCATCAATTTTTTGGATGTTATTTGCCACTACATGAGCATTCTGATTAACTACTGCGAGAGTATCTGTGTTCTTTTTCAATCCGTCCATAAGAAGAGTTACAGCTTTGCCGGCTGCTGTATACTTGTCTTCGAACTTCTTTTCCATCAAATCCAGTTTGTGATTAATTTCCACAACGTTCTTGAGCATTAGATTCTCCGATTTCTTAATTCTTTTTAACACTTTATTTTGAGCTTGCTCAAAAGACGCTTTGAGCTCATCCACTATACCTTGAATAACATTCACTGTGTGATTAGCTAGATCAACTCGTAGTGGATGACCCTGAGGCATTCCTTGGCCTTGCTCTTCAGCAGATTCACTTGTAGAGCTGGACACTTGCACAGTCTCTAAAGGGGGAATATTTGCAGCCTCAGTAGATTTCTCAGAAGTACTTAGCAGCCTCTGCTGAGAGGACTCCCCCTCCACTATTGCACTAGTTTTCTCAGGAACTATCTCAGGAGCATGCTTTTCAGATGGAACTTCAGTGTCGTCCTGAGGCTCCATTACTTCCTGTCTCTCATTTCCTTCTTCCTCATCCTCATCATCCATGATGTTATTCTCAACTGCATCATCTTCCAAACCTTCCTCATCAGTCTCCTCTACATCACCTCCGACTCCTAGATCATTCACGTTCAGGGCCGCCTCATTTTCCACCACATCTTCACTTTCTTCCTACAGATCCGCAACTGCATCTCTAGCTATCTGAGAGATGCCAGATAAGACATTAGCAGAAGCGGGTAGAGGCTCCCCCTCAATTCCTGCAGTCAGTGCATCAGGCACTTTACTGGGAATAGCCACGAAGTCTGCTACAGTTCTGTCCTCGGCATGAGATTCTTCTTGTTCTGCTACCACTGCAGCCTGCCCGATGCGTCGCTCCCATCTGTCAAATACGCTGGAGTCCATTTTCTTCAAATAATGCAATGGAACTCCTTTACTCATGTCGAACCTATCTCCATTCAACTGATTAAGATATAGGCTGATGATTCTTCCAAAACTTGGAGATCTAAGAGTGTCTTTAATCTTCTTGAAAAGCATAGCCCCCTAGTTGAATCTCTTTCTGCAGACAATCGCCACAAGAATCTTGAACATGTCAGCTGAGATGTGGTCATGTGAGACGGGTTTGCATATCAGTACTTTCCCAATGATGTCGGACAAGAGTTTCCCCTCCTTATTCATGTCTTTTCTCTTTATCGATCTGGTTCCTCTAGCTAGTCCACAGAATAATAATGTCCAGGATTTATCATGTTCCTCTAGATAATCCTCGTGCTCAGAACTGGTGAGCTGCAAGTATTGGGTCAGTTTGCTTGCAGACATCTTGATCCTTGCACCTGCAACCTTACTCTTGATAATAGAGTCTTCATTCCGAAGTTTCGCGGTTGCGAAGAACTCCATCACTTCCTTGTCCAAAATTTTGTAGGGGTGCTCCAGTATAAAAGAGAGTCCAGCCTCTTCAAGCATGATGATGATGTTTCTGAACTCATCCGAGTCATGTGAGAACCCGGTTCGAACCAACTCGCATCCAGTGACCAGGCCGGCGGTGGTCCTTGGAGCCATTGCAAACCTAGGGAGGGAATGCCAGGTCCAAAAGCGGAGGAGGCGAGAGTCGACGGAGACGACGGAAAACCTGGAGGAGCTCGCGTCCTTGTTTGATCGAAACCGCGGAGACACACCTTGTAACGCCACCGATTTTCCAGTGATTTATTTAATTTCTTATTTGACGTATTATAACGTCAGAGCGTTATGTTAGCGCGTGTTGGTCATGTGACGTTGTTAGAGCGTGCTCTTAGCTCTTTAGGTTCCCTGCGTGGCTTGGTGATGCCTGGTAGCAAGATTCCCTAGCGAGCCGGAGTCTGTTTGGTGACTCGGTGGAGCCTCTTGGGGAATGCTTGTGTTTTGTCTTCGGGAGAAATTTGCCCGAGTTTTGTTCGTCGGATTTTGTTACCGACTTTGTCGTTATCGCGTTTTGCGTTCGTTAGGTTTGAATGGCCAAATTTTGGGATTTGCGTCGGGAGTGGAAAATTTTACATTAGGAAATTAGATCGGCTAATTTTAGACTTGCTCGTCAAGTTTCGTCGCGTTCCGAGCATTTTTGGAGCCTCGGCGCGCGATTGAAGTTTGTATGTGTTCGCGTACGCCGTTAACTTTAGAAATTATTATCTCGAAAACGGTGCTTCGGAATTCGATTTCGACTTCGCCGTTGGATTCGTAGCGTCGTCATTCGCCTACGGTGCGAATTTCGTTCGATTCGGCGCGCGTTTGGCCCTCCGTAACAATATAAGGTTGTATAATTTTATAATTATAAATATTATTTATATATATATATATATATAAAAATAAAATAAAATAAAAAAAATAGAAAAAGGGGAGAGGGATCGGTGAGAATGATTCTCACCGAATCATGTATTCGGTGAGAATGATTCTCACCGAATCATGTATTCGGTGAGAATCATTCTCACCGAACAGCCACCCCCCCTAATGTTATATTATTAAGTATACTAAATATAATATTATTTATTGTTATATTAATAATAAAAATATATTACGTATTTATATATAAAAAAAAACAAAAGAGAAACCCCCTTCTCCTTCCTCCGAACCAGCAGCCCCCCTCCTGTGCGAAAAAAATTAGGCGAGTGCGGATCCTTTTGTTCGCGAATCTTCCGGCGGCCGCCACCGCCGATCCGGTGGACGGAATCTCGATCCGATTGCGGCGTTGGAAAGCTCTCGGCGAGATCTTCAAGATCGCGGTAAGCTTTTCCCGTTTCGGTGACCGTTTCGCCATAGATTGTTTTGGCCCTAACCCCGGTTGTCCGTTTTTTCGTAGATCTCGTCTCCGCGTGCCCCCTTTTGGACGGATCTACGTGGTGAAGTATTTTGGGTGGACGTTTTCAACAACGATTTGAGGCAAGTGGATTTCTCCCCTCTCGCGTGCCTCCATGGGTTGTATTTCGCTTTATTAATTCTCCTTGTCGTAGAATACCGGAATAGTATAGGTGAGATTAGATATATTCCTAGGTTAGGGCTTGTAGTCGGCCTAAACTAGGAAGTTTCGGAAGTTTTTTTTAGTTGAATTCGGCGGGTAGGGGGAAATAATTCGTCGGGTAGGGGGAAATAATTCGGCGGGTAGGGGGAAATAATTCGGCGGGTTTTGGTTGTAGAACTTGGTAGTTTCTAAGTGGTGTTGTCGGCTAGTTTTGGCGCCGAATCGTGGATCCTTAGCTTGTGGTAGCTGTGTTTCTGAGGGAGTATGGTACCGGGGGAGTTCGAGCCGTGGCCACCACCATTCCCTCCTTTGGACATTTTGGGTTCCTGTAAGAGGTTGAAACTCTATGTGTGTGGACCCTGTGGCGGCCCCTTTAGTACTCTTGAGACATCTGGACCTGGTTGTTCGGTTGTGACTGTTCTTAGTCTCTGACACAGGTTTGGGATTTGTGCCAGTGCTAACGATTTACAAGTTTAGGACTGTTAGTTCCTTTCATACTGTTCATTTGATGCATATTGGTTCCCTTTTTGTCTCTGCAGGCTTGAGCGGAGTTTGGTACGTTTTAGTACTTGATGCATTTCTCTCACTTTACTGATTGTTTTACTTACATTTTGTCCCTTTTTGGATTTTTTAGCTGAGATTTTCAGCAACTCTCTTGCAGGGTTGGTAACCCTTTTTCTTTCTGCTCTTTTCATTCGATTATTATCTGATATTTCTTTGCCTCCTATTTGATTATTTCTTGCTGAGGTGTTCTTCTTTTGAATGCCTCAGGTTCAGGTCTGTAGCCGGCTGAACGGCTAATTTCAGGAGTTCCCTTGTGGACTGCGTTGTGGCAGTGTTTTCCTCACATGTTGAGGTAGTTCTTTAGCTTTGTAGTAGTACAGACATACATGCTTGCCAGCGAGTTCGTGTCAGGTTGTTGACGCTCGTTGGTGATTTTCCTTGGTGATACTAAGTCTTTGCTTAGCTGCTAGTTTACCTGTTTTGTGGTAGTTTCACTTGCTCTCTGGGAATGTTTTATGCTAGGTTGCTAGTTACTTTAAAACCTATAAAAAAGAGAACTACTATATGTATTGCATGATCAGCATGTTTTATAAAAGCTCAATCATTATTTTCCAAATGCGTAAAAAGATTGTTTTCTTTATAAATATTATAAATTGAAATCTAGGGTCTTGCATAGTGTAAGTTGTCCTCTTAGGACACTTATGCGCTCTTTTGGGATGTTAAGCATAAATGAAGTATTTTTCCGCTACGTATAAAAATAGTTTTCAAATCGTGGACTATCTGATCCACTGAGCCGAGGGATACGGCCAATTAATTTAAAAAAATCAGTTTTCTATTCATTTTAACATATGATTTGAAGGTTTAGAGTGTTGCCTGAGCGTCTGCAGTTATCCCCTGCTTGACGTGACATCACAGCTCGTAGTTATCTCGTGCTCTGATTTATTTATTAATGAGAAAAATGCGGGTTGTGACACACCTGGATGAGCACCCTAGACGCGAGAAGAGAGGTCTACGGAAGGAAGATTCGGCGGGATACCTGCAGGATATCGACGGAAGAGGCGGCGGGATTCCTGCGGGATATCGACGGAAGAGGCGGCGGGATTCCTGTGGGATATCGACGGAAATGCGGAATATCGACGGAAATGAAGAGGCAAGGAAGAGTCGGCGGGATTCCTACGTGATATCGACGGAAATGCGGAATACGAAGAGTCGGTGGGATTCCTGCAGGATATCAACGGGTTTCCTTGCGAAATGCGGAATACGAAAGGTCGGCGAGAGTTTTTCTAAATAGAAATCGAAGGGATTCTTCAATAGAAATCTACGGGTTAAGAGGCATGCCGGATTCTCGAAATCTTCTGATATTAAGACGATTTAGAAATCTTCTAAATATATGTTTCTTAATACCAATCTATTTAGGGTTTGAAAGGGGTTTTCCATACATTTCTTGATGTCAATTGTAATTTTTAGTGACTTCCAATGACGTATCTTCTTTAATTTTCAGTGGACTGATTTATGCCTGTAGAGGTTCATTCTCGAATCTACCAGTGAATTTACAGATAAATATTTAATAATGTATCTAAGGGTTATTTTTACAGTGTTAACCTTGCCTTAGGTGTACACACATATATGTGTATATATAAATAAATATATGTAAATGTCGACACAATATGACTCAAGTATTGGAGCTGATCAAAAATACCTGGGATTATAAGATTTATCATTTAGCCCCTCTGGTGAAAGCATACCAGGCGTTCAATTTGAGTATACCATTGTAGATAGTACTTCTGTTATTCCAGATACTTGTTCCAATTCATTCTTGAAACATCTTCTGTCTAGTTCCCATTATATTTACGGGAACCTAGACTACCCTGCAAAAGAGTGTTACCTTACCTTAGAAACCCAATATGTATTGGGTCCTAGGTTCTTGTTAGCATAAAAACTCGAATGCCTTCCCTCAGAAATCCTGTCAGGAAGACTACCTCTGCCCAGAAGAGGTGGATAAGCCCTTGCCCTTGACACAGAGGGGTTGTGCCAACAGTCTATGGCAAAGTGTCCCACCTTGCCACAACACCAACACGTGTGAATGTTGTACCTCCGTTTCTGACCTGATCCAGTGACTGAGGTAGTCATGGTCCTAGGTCTACACGGGATAGAGCCGGATCTGCTCACAAAATTGCCTCTTCCACCGTGACACGTGGAAGGGTGGAAGGAATGTATGTAGCGAGCGTCACGAGGCCTGTGAGGTGGTGCCTTCTTTTCAGTCAGCACCATTCCAGAGGCCCCATGAGAACTAACTGCACGACTTCTAACCTCCCTTTCCTGTATCCTAGGGTGGTAAGAAGCGTTCTGAGAGCTGATACCAATAGATTCATGCCGAGTTGGGGCAGTGGCCGAGAATACAAAGGGTTCAGAATGAGCCTTAGGTATTCTCTCACGGGCGTCCATGACAGCCCTTGCACTATGGGTGTCTCCACATGAGGGCAGATCACCCCTGCAGTGATCACAGTTGTTCCTGTGATCATACCTGAAGGCATGATGAGTACTCTTCCTGCCTGGAGTGGGGGGTCTGAATACCGTTTCCTCATTTCTCCATGAATTGATAATTCGGGAGATCCACCCATTTTCTTCCTTTATCTTGATAGCATCAACCTTGGAAAAGTTGGATACTATCCTTTTCTCAATCTCTAGACTACTCTCTAGATCTGAGATTTTAGAGTCCTTAACCTTGTTGGATGCCAATTGGAGAACCAATAAGATCTTCAGCTGAGCAATCTCCTGAGCTTGCTCCTCAGCAAGTAGGTTGCTTTTCTGAAGGGCTCTCTTCAGGGAATCAGGATTTTCTGAAGGGTAACAATTCCTGTCTTCAGGAACTTCAAGGGAAAAGGGGCAAGTTGAAGAAGTTACCTGCTCTTCAGAGTTACTGTTACTATCGCCCGAGACTGTTGTGTCAGCTTCATCAGAACTGCTTTCCTCAATTTCTTCTTCAGTCTCTGACAAGGACACCGGAGCCCTGATGCTGTCCGATTGATCCTTGCCTTTATCTTCAGAGGCGAGGACCCCCACATAGGCTTCATCCTCTTGCTGACAGCAGATCCCTACTTTCTCTGATCCCTCCATGAGATCTGAGATGGTTACCCACATAGAGTTGGCCGTCCCACACTTTTCCAATCTAGATCGAGAAGGTCCAGACCAGACATCCAAGATGATCTGACGAATCATCTTGTCCAGATTAAATAATGAAAGTTCAGTCTCCGACATCTCAGTAATACACTTGGGAATTTGGACATCCTTTCCAGAGCCGGAGGTCTTCGTAGGAATGAATGGACCCTCTTCCAAGATGAGAGATGCTCGAGGATTGATAGCCTCCAAGTGATAGGACACACTCATCTTCCAGACGGGATAATACTCCTTTGTGCACGTGGGAAGTCTTAGTGGAGAGATCCCATAATCCAGCTCCATGCTTTTGACACTGGTGGCAGGATTCTACTGAAGGTGTGAACCTTTTTGATGAGCAACCTCCCTCTGATACCACTTGAAAGTCCACTTAGTGTCAACTACCTTCACCTATGGGGGGGGGGGGGGGGAATAGGTGTCTTGCAGCGTTTTTGCAGAATTAAAATCGTACCTGCACACGAAAATAAAAAAACATAGCACAGAAAGGACACAAGCAATTTATAGTGGTTCCCCGATTTGGGTACATCCACTTTCCCCCTTCGACCTATCTCCCAACCAGGGACGACTCGGTCACTTCACCAATAGGATTGAAATCCAATCCTTGCACTAATGGAAGGAACCCTTCCATACGTAGAAGTCACCACTCCCACAACACGGGTTGCACCCAACCCTTACAACTAGGAACCAACGTTCCTTTACAAAAAATTGAAAATAGAATGTACAAGAAATACAAACAACTTATGGAGATTAAGGTGTCCCTCTTCGTTCGATGACGTGTTCTTGAGGTCAACGAAGAGTCCACAACCCTAGATCTCACTTGGAGAGAATCTCCCCGAGACCGATGGCGACAAGAAAGGCGGCGGCTTGGTTCTCGGGATCGGCGGCGACAACGGCGTGCTGCGGCTGTTCTTTGGAGATTCAATCTTCGTAGCAAAGCTAGCAAGGTCTTCCAACGGTCACACTAGGATCGATCGTCTCGATCGATTCGGAAGGGGAAGGTTTTCCCGATCAACGAATCAAGAGACAAAGGATCTCAGGTTAGATGCGTGAGACGCAGTGCTTGGCTAAGCTTCTGTCGCCGGGAGATCTGGAAGAAACCGACGATCAACTGGCACAAGCGGCGACGGCGGCGGAACAGGATTTCCGCGATCTAGGTCACGTCGGCGGCTTGGCTTTTTGTTTTTCAAATTGCTTCTCTACTGTTCAAAAATACGCGAGTATTTATACAGTAGTATACCTCTTTATGACCGTTGTGGGTCCTACCAGAAGAAACCCTAAAACCGGTTCAAAACAGCGCCTTAACATTTGATCCGGTCCAGCGAGCTTCAGAAATTCGCCTAAGGCAAAATCGGCGAGAATCGAAGGTGATTCTCGACGATTCGGCGAGAATCGAAGGTCATTCTCGACGATTCGGCGAGAATCAGCCAGTGATTCTCGACGATTTTGACTTAGCGACAGATTTGCACGCTCTGATGTAGCCGGATAGAGTCGGTGAGAATCAGCCAGTGATTCTCGACGATTCGGCGAGAATCACTAGTGATTCTCGCCGAATCGGCGAGAATCACTTGGTGATTCTTGTCGATTATTACTTAGACGATTTTTCGTCTTTCCACCCATGAGCTGCTCTTTGACCCATCCTTGCTCCTTGTCTGCTCTTGCATTATCACAGCCCTGTACTTGAAAATAAGTACACTCCAATAGAGAGAGTACACGTAGGCCAACACACTGATCTGCTCAACGAGGGATTACGCCGCGCAGACCCGTGAATATTGACCTACTGCACCCTGACATTGGTGTGTACTTAGCGTGGAATAACTGCAAGCACAACTTGAAAGATTTCATCAAATACATTGTGAATTCATCTTAGCTTGACAGGTGGCTTCCTCAAATCCAGGTAATTGTGGATACAATACCCAACACTTATGGTTTGCACTCCACCCCTCGTGAACTAGTAGTGACCTATAGGAGACCAACCAGGGCTTATTCCTCTAATTCAATTTTTACCTCGATGGTTAATCATTTCCCCATATGGTCCTAGTAGTTTAGGCTAACTATGCTAGTCGCTACCCATGACCCAATACCGCCCGTATAGTCGGACTTCCAATACTTTGGTTACCATGACCCTAAATATTCATCTTAGGGTAGTATGATATGCATTATTGACCATATGAGATTTTACTATTTCCCACGTCATTTTGACCCTAAATTAAATTCTCTAATTTAAATTATCAATGTCACTTTATACATGAGCTACTATGATAAATGGTTCTATGGGTCTAATAATTTTGCTTGAGGGTCATCAAGGTTAATTATGACTGGATATCAAGTATTGTGATTTTCCCATATATATTTCTATTTAATTCTATTTATTGTTAAATCCATTAATCGGCCACTTTCCAAATGAAGTACAAGAAATATGTTACAGGAAATTCTATAAAAATTACTACAGATGTAAATTACTGAAATATCACTAAGTACCAAAATTCATAACTTAAAACAGTAATTTGATCCTTTATTATCCCATATGAAAATATCACTAAAATGTCATTCCTTGAGTTTTAAATTTAATGAAGTATCCAAAAATTCTATGATAATTACACCATGTCAATCTCATAAATACATCACCTTGAATTTTTCCAGAATATTTGTGTAGTAATTTCCACCATAGATAAATAATTTTCCCGAAGGGCAAAATGGTGAAAACTACATAAATCATTATAAATTCAAACAATCAAGGCCATAAATTTTCCAGGAATCACACATGACTGCCTTGAGCTTATGACAAAATCTAAGATTTTAAATTCATCATCTTCCTTATTTTCAAATTTTTGCATATAAATGACCCAACTTTCAAAAATTCCAAATAATGAGATTTTTGCTTCCAAAAATCCCAATATTTTTATGAGTGGTAAAATCCATCTCTATTAACTCATGTCCAGAGTTTTGTAGTCACACCATGTATAATAAGGGATAAATTCACATTTTGGTAAATATGGCTATATGCACCCCAAGCCTATGTTAACCCTTCACATGCAAGAGGGAATGCCCATCATGCATAAGTCAAAAGTGACTAAAATTTTTATCATGGGCCTATAATGAACCCAAGGACATGCCACCAAAATTTGGGGCCATTTGGAGTTGGATTGCTCCAAATATTCCATTAATTTAATTATATGTATTTTCACAAAACACTATAGGAAAATATTTTCTAAAAATTCCAATTTTTGGACATAGTTTAAGTCTACCATAGTCAAGCAAAAGTACAAAAGTTTGGGTCATGTGGAGTTCTGGTTAGGCATGGGCATGCATTTGAATTTCTACCCTTGTCTAGGACTAGTCCTAGTAGAATAACCCTACAGGGAGCCCTACAGCTCCAAAACTCATGTTTAGGATGACATATTGAAGGTAAGACATAGATCTACAATTTTTATGCTGGTGATCAATCCTGAAATTGCATGTAAGGGGCCTATATTTAACATGCAAAGTTCTATATAAAGTGTGATATAAATCAAATGAAATAAATATAACACTATAGTTTGATTTGAAATAAATGAACGACATCCTATCATCGTCCCCGATCAGTAACAGCTGAGATTGAGCCTTGCTGGGTCACTTTGTTCGGCCATTTTCGGCCACCTGGGCCGGCGCCACCGCCAGAGATTATTGCCACAACCTCCGTTGAGGTGGAGGCTAGCGTTTCCCGACGGTGAGGCGGTCGGAGGCTGCTCCTCCGGCGATCCCGAGCAAGACGTAAAGCTCGAGAATTTGAATCCTATCTCACATGGCATCGGGCTCGATTGAGCCCGATATCTCCCCTAAATGATCTAGGATCCTAGTACGGGTAAAGTTGAGGTGAAACGAACCTGAATTGCGGCTTGGCGGCGAGTTTGGCGGCGGTGAGCCATGGCCGAGCTTGCTCCAGCAACTCCTCCCCGTTTCCCCGATTCTCTAGCAAATTCCTTGTTCCAGGACTTGTTCTCCAGTCGTTTCCCCTCTCTGAAGCTGATGGTGTGGCTGGATTGGGCTGAGAGGGCGTGTATGGAAAGATAAGTCCACGGGGGGGGGGGGGGGGGGGGGGGGGGGGGGTTGCTCGGCTTGAGCTTTGGTTGCTCCACCCATGGTGCCAAGTGGCCACCATGCTCCAAATTCCTCTGGAATTACCTGAGGAGGCCGGCCAGCAAGCTTAGGCAGCTGAATGAGTGGCCATATGGCCACCTTCCTCTTCATTCCTCTTCTCTCTCCTCTTTTCTCCAAAATTCCTTTTCTACCCCTGTGCATGTAACCTCTCTCCTGATTTTGGGGGTTAGGGGCTGTCTTTGACCAGTTGGGCGGTCATGGGCCATGGTTAGTGGGCTTTGCCCAATGGGAGTGGGCTTGGTTCACTCTTTCTTCCATTAGGCCTCAAGTTTGACTTTATTGACTTTTAGGGTTGACTTGGTCAACTTGATGAGTGGGCTGACCCCACTTGAAGGTCATGGACCCTATGACACCACCCAACTTGGATTGGGCCATGGTGGTGCCCCACCTGGACTATTTGGGCCTTTAGGTGTGGGTTTGACCAAATTAAGGTTTAGGGTTGACTAGGTCAAATTGGGTAAATGAGTGACCTAATGGCACACTTTACGGTCCACTTAGATTGTTCTTAGGGTTATGGCAATGTGGTGGGGGGTAAAGGTGTGGCTAGGGTTCCTATTTAGGCTAGTTTGATCTAGTTTGACTTGGGCCCTATAGTGGGCCCCACATGGCTACACCCACCTTCTAGGGTCAAACCTAGCTAAAATTATTATCACCCACCACATACCTGACCCAATCTAAGTTGAGGGGCCTAATTGTAAGTAGGATGTTACAAATTCCAATAAACAAAGAAATAATTTCGTCCCCAAAATTTAAGTTCGGGTTTACGAGGTTTTCAAGTGTAAGAATTTTAAGTACTTTAGACAATAATTAAATTGTTACTTGGTGCAAAAAGCTCCGGGTGCTGCTCTAGCATCAGATCCCTCGGCTCCCAGGTGTGCTCCTCCCGCCCATGGTTGGACCACAACACCTTCACCAAGGGAACCCTCTTCTTCCGCAGCACTCGGACCGCGGTATCATCGATCAGGAGCGACTCCAAACGA
Organism: Platanthera guangdongensis; assembly: GCA_039583875.1. Classification (NCBI taxonomy): domain Eukaryota; kingdom Viridiplantae; phylum Streptophyta; class Magnoliopsida; order Asparagales; family Orchidaceae; genus Platanthera; species Platanthera guangdongensis. Next base: position 35,250,677 of record CM077159.1, on the reverse strand, counting down.
ACTGATCTGTCGGACGATAGCGGGCCTACTGTATTAGTGATGTGCTGCTCCGGCCGAAGGAGAGCTATTCGTAGCGAGGAGAAGCGAAAGACATCGTGCAAGCTCCCCAGCTCTGGCGGCAGCTCCAACCTGTAGGCCAAGGGACCGATCCGCTCCAGAATCAAATATCGTCCCATATATCGAGGGCTGAGCTTCTTGTGCCTCCGCACCCGAGAAATACCATGCACCGGACGTATCTTCAAGAACACTCTATCCCCCACCTAGAACTCTACCTTCCGATGTCGGGCCTTATAGTACTTCACCTTCCAACTCTGGGCCTCTAGCATCTGGTCCCTGATCAACCGTACTTGAGCGTCCGTATCGTTAATGTAGTCTGAACCAAGTGCCCCGGGGTCCTCATCCTGAACCCAAGATAGCGGTGTCCAGCATTTCCTCCCGTAAAGAGCCCCATAAGGTGCCATCCCAATGCTTGTTTGGTGACTGTTGTTGTAGTAGAACTCGACCAGGGGCAACAGTCTCTCCCAGGGCCTCCCCGTGTCCAGTATACATAATCACATCAGATCCTCCATGGTCCTGATGGTCCGCTCTGTCTGATCGTCGGTCTGTGGATGGAAAGCTGTGCTAAAAGCAAGCTGAGAACCCAAGTACTCATGCACCACTCTCCATTCCCTGCAAGTGAATCGACCGTCACGGTCCAAGACAATCATCCTGGGGACCCCGTGGTACCTGACAAACTTCTCCATAAACAACCTCACCAAAACAGTAACTAGGCTGTCCTTCCTGATAGGTATAAATCGGGCCACCTTGGTCAGTCTGTCGATGATGACCCAAACTGAATCGTTCCCTGAGTGAGAGCGGCGCAATCCGTGCACAAAATCCATAGCAATATCCTCAAACTTCCACTCAGGGACTGGTAGTGGCTGTAGCAACCCTCCTAGGCTCTTGCATTCTGCCTTTACTCGCTGGCATGCCTCGCAGTGTGTCACATAAAAGATGATATCCCTCTTCATCCCTGGCCAATACATGCTCCTCCGCAGATCCGCTGTCATCTTGGTGATACCGAGGTGTACTGAATACTGAGTGTTGTGTGCCTCCCTGAGTATTTCCTCCCAGATACCACCTCCCGCGGGTATATAAACACGACCATGGAAATGAACGAGGCCATCAAGCAATGAAAAATCACTTGGCTTGACCCCTTAGAGGGCCTTGAACACTGGCACCAAAGCTATATCTAACCTCTACTGTACCCTAACGTGCTCTCGTATATCACATTCCACGATCAGGGAGTTCAAATAATCCCGGTAGACCTCCGGCTGGGCCTCGAAAACAACTAAAATGTGCATATCTTCCAACATCTGCAACAGCTCAATAGACATCACCCGAGGCTCCGGTCCAGTAGTGCCGGCTCTCCTGCTCAACGCATCTGCCATATTGTTTGCTTTCCCCGGTTGATAGTGTAATTTATAATCATAATCGCAGAGAAATTCCAGCCATCTCCTTTGTCGAAGGTTCAGATCTTTCTGCGTATCCACATAATTGAGGTTCTTGTGATCTGAGAAGATGTCACAATGAACCCCATAAAAGGAGTGTCTCCATATCTTTAGTGCGAATACGACTGCCCCGAGCTCCAAGTCATGCACCGGGTAATTCTGTTCATGTTTCTTCAATTGCCTGGAGGCATAGGAAATAACGTGGCCGTGCTGCATCAAGACGACACCCATCCCCTGGTAAGAAGCATATGTGTAAATCTGGAATCCTTCCTTCCCAGATGGAAGTGCATGGATGTGGGAAGAGGTAAGCCGGTTCTTTAAATCCTGAAATGATTACTCGCACCTTTCGGTCCACACAAATACTGCTTCCTTCTTCGTCAATGTCGTGAGGGGAAGTGCTATCCTCGAAAACCCCTCCACAAACTACCGGTAATAACCGACGAGTCCCAAGAAGCTGTGTATATTAGAAGCTAATTTTGGCCGCGGCCAATCACGCACTACCTGTACTTTGGCCGGATCTACGACCAACCCGGCTCCACTGACAACGTGTCCTAGAAACACCACCTCTTGCAGCCAGAACTGGCACTTGGAAAACTTCACATACAACTGGTGCTCCCTCAATCTGTCCAGTACCTGAGACAAATGCTGCATATGATCCTCCTTCGTCCGAGAATAGATCAGAATGTCATCAATAAATACTATGACGCATCTATCTAGATAAGGCTCGAAAACATGGTTCATCAGACTCATGAATGCGGAAGGTGCATTTGTGAGCCCGAAAGGCATCATCGTGAACTCGTATAGTCCATAGCGGGAACTGAATGTTGTCTTCGGAATGTCTTCCTCCTGAATTCACAGCTGATAATACCCTGATCATAAGTCCAGCTTGGAGAACTAGAAGGCTCCCTGAAGCTGATCAAATAGCTCATCGATCCAGGGCAATGGGTAAGTGTTCCGGACTTTCAGCCGATTCAGCTCTCGATAGTCGATGTAGAGACTCAATGACCCATCCTACTTCTTGACAAATAATACTGGTGATCCCTTGGGCGATGAGCTCGGTCGGACAAAGCCCCACTCTACTAACTCCTGCAGCTGGGTCCTGAACTCTGCCAGCTCCTTTGGAGCCATACTGTATGGTGCTCGGGATACAGGTCTCGATCCTGGCACTAGATGTATCCGGACGTCCACATCCCTAGCTGGCGGTAATCCGAGCAATTTCTCCGGGAATACGTCGAGGAAATCCCGAACCACCGGGATGTCAGCAAGGGAATCTTGTGCTCCCGCCATCTCGAAGCATATAATGTACACCTCCTCTCCCTGATGGCGGGCCTTGACAGCCTGTACAAATGATAATAAGAGATGGGAGACGAGTATAATACCTTCAATGATGACGTGGGAGTCTCCGTGTCTCAGGGTAATCCTCCTCGAGGGACAGTCGATCTGGGCATGATTCCAATGTAGCCAAGTCATGCCCAAGATCAAGTCAAAATCTGGCATCTTCAGAATCATCACAGGCGCTTCAAAAGTTTTTCCACCGATTTCCGCCTCCATATTGCACTTGGCAGATGATAGTAGCACCGATCCATCAGGTAGTCTCACTCTCATCATCATGCCCGTGAATCGCTCTACGTCGTCCAATCGTTCAACAAAGGCTTCCGACACAAACGAGTGCGAAGCCCCCATATCGAATAGCGTATGAGCGGGCTTGCCGCTGATGAAGACTATGCCTGGGGTTGATTGAGTTTCAAATGGGTGGTCATTGTTCATGGTCAAGATTATGTAAAATAGAAAAATTAAATAAACATGTCTTTATTTCATGACATAAGTTATATACCTGTGATGACTTCCTTCGGGTTCCTCGGCTCAGCGAAGTGCAATGCATATATTTGCTCCTGTCCTCTGTGTCACAACCCGCATTTTCTCAACGATAAAATCGTATCAGAGCAGGAGAAAACATGTGCCGTGATGCCACGTCGTGCAGGGGATAACTGCACACGCTCAGGCAAAACTCCAGACCTTTGTTTTTAAGGAAAATGTTGATTAATTATGGTAGAAAAACAGTTATGTTGAAAAGGCCGTATCCCTCGGCACGGTAGATCAGCTAGTCCACAGATCACAGTATATTTATACGCAGCGGAAAATACTTTGGTTCAATTAAGCTGACACCCTAAACGAGCATAGGTGTCCCCGGGGGGGGGGGGGGGGGGGGCGACCCATGGTATGCACGACTCTAAGGTGAATATAGTATACATAAAAAGGTAGTCTTTACGCTATAAGGAAAAATAGTGCTTTAGTTTTACAAATATGAAATGCATGAGTACATATAGTAACATTTTAGGGTTTAAAATAACTGGAATGCACCCTAGCATAAATCCTTCCCAGAAGAGCAAGAACCACCCGGTAAAAAGTAACATTAGTGAGAGCAGCAAGCAGTCTAACACAGAAAAGCTAAAGTCTATGGGCATCAACAACTGACATGAACCCATAGAAAGAAGAAAAACAGCCAAGTCTAAACAATGCAACTACCTCAAACTCGGAGGTGGAAACAAACAGCCACAGGAACCAGCAGCACCAGAAGCCCAAGTCTGTCAGCTAAACCAGCTACAGCTCTGATCCTGAGACATTCAAAAGAAGAACACCTCAGAAGCAAGTCACAAGTAGAGCAAGAGTAAAAGCAGACTACATAAACCTCTAAGTAGAGGAGAATGAAAGAAAAGGTGACTGCAACAAAACGGTCAACAAAGTAAAAATGAGCAACAGTAAAACTATCCGAGCAAGATATGCTAAGCATTATATATACAAAAGAAAAGGAGAAAGCAACAGCAACCGAAGTCCAATCTTTCATTATCAATTACCATGCCGAGGGAGGAACCCCAACGCGCACAGCCTATCCGAGTATAAAAATACTATGCCGAGGGAGGACCCCAACGCGCATAGTTCATCTGAATATAAAACACTATGCCGAGGGAGGACCCCAACGCGCATAGTTCATCTGAATATAAAACACTATGCCGAGGGAGGATCCCAACGCGCATAGTTCATCTGAATTTCCTTAGTTACATAATTATACAAGCAGTGTTCATTTACGCTCATTCATCACCATAAACTCCAGGGATAGCCGACCAAGTGGGCTGCGTAAGGGCGTTTCAAAGAACAGCAAGATTTTGAGATTTAAAACTTAAGGGACATCAAGTCACAAATTCCAGGAATAGAGGGGAAAACAAGTTAGGAGTTCAGAACAAGTATCTCTACTGTCGAAATATGATAAGCTCAACAAGTGTAGAAACAAAAAGGAAGGTAGGAATTTAGAATTAAGAACAAAGGGAAAGCAAGAACACTACTTGCCTCGGTTTACCGGAAAAACTCTCCAAATCTCCACGCGTCGCGATAGGAGACGAAATCTGGACGAAAGATGACTGGAGAAACGGTTAGGGCCGAAAACCCTAGCAAGAAAAACTCGAGGAACGGGGAAGAAATTACCTCGAGGGCGTAGCTCTCGACGAGAGCCTTCCAGATCCACGATCAGAGGGAAAAACCGAGCACCGGAGCTCCGTCGGTGATCGCCGGGAGAGGCACGGACGGCAAACTTCTCCGCGCACGCCGCTCTGGGACGGAAAGTTGGAGAAACCTAGGTCGGCTAAAGATAAGGAGAAGCATGGTATAAATACTCAACAGCCGCAAGGACCGGGTTCAACTACACCGGACTGGTGGTGCCGACGCACCACAGAACAGCGGTGTCGACACGCCTGTGTCGACACCAGCCGGCAGTGTCGACACAGCAGTGTCGACACCCACCAGCCAGCGGTGTCGACACACCGTGTCGACACCAGCCGGCAGTGTCGACACAGCAGTGTCGACACCGACAGCCAGCGGTGTCGACACACTGTGTCGACACCGGCCGGCAGTGTCGACACAGCAGTGTCGACACCGATAGCCAGCGGTGTCGACACACTGTGTCGACACCGGCCGGCAGTGATGACACAGCAGTGTCGACACCGACAGCCAGCGGTGTCGACACAAAGTGTCGACCCCAGACGGCCCCGCTCGACGACTCGTCGAGCCAGCACGGCAAGCGTGGAGCTCGACGATCGTCAACCTCCAAACAACGCCCAGAAAAACTAACCATCGTCAAGCTCGAACCCAGAGGATAAAATAAGATAAAATTGACATAGCAAGGTTGGTTCGACGAATTGGACGAGCAAGACAGAAAAGGACAATCAATTAAGCTTTCCAAATGTGAAAATTTCCATTTCTGCCAAAGATTCAAGAATTCGGCCGACTGAATCGACGAGACGTGAAAGCGCACTAACGGCGACGCGCCACCAACTGAACGCTAGAGTAACGCCCTTACGTCACAAAGATGACAACCAGGGGAGACAATAATGCCGAAAAAAGCAGGGGCGTTACACTCTGCCTCGGCCCCAAGGTCCCCGAACTCGGCCCCGACCTCGACCTCATCCTCGACCTCGGCCCTGCTATACCAGAGGGGCCCTTGGAGGTGAAGGAGGGAGTGGACAACACTGGTGCGGGCACTCTGATCTAATATGACCTGGCTAATGGCACGCAAAGCAGACTATCAGTTGCTACCACGATCGTCCTATCTCATCTGGCCATGCATCTGTGGTGGTGGAGGAGCTGGTATTGCAGGGGGTCCTTGCTCCTGCCTGTAGTTGGGATGATAACGTCCCCCACCTCTCCTGTGCCTAATGACTCTGCCCCTCTGTGATCCTCGGCTATTCTCCCCAAAGAGTGACCCATCCTGTGGTCTCTTTCCTCTGTTCTGCACCATCAGCTGGTCTGCCTCCAGCTTCTTGGCCATATCGATGATCTGGGCTGATGTTCCGTGAGAGATGAACAATAGGGCCTACCTCAAATCATCTTTGAGGCCCCGGTAGAATCTCCTGGCATACCTCATGTCGTCTGTATCCCGTACCCCCGCAAATCTGGCAAGGTGGGAAAACTCCCTCTGGTACTCAATCACCGATCTGGTCCCCTGTTTGAGGTTCAAGAACCTCTATTCTAATTCATCCCGATCTGTGGTGGACATAAAGTGGTCCAAGAATACTTCGCCGAACTCCTCCCAAGATATTTCTGACAGATCTCTATCTGCATAGGTGGAGTCCATCATGGACTTCCACCACCTCTTCGCATGGGCATCCAGTGCTGTAGTCACCAAATGAACTGCCTCGCTGACAGCGCAGCTGATACCCGCCAACATATCATGTATAGCCTCAAGCCATTCCTCCGTTTTTACTGTGTTCTCCGTCCCATGGTACATGGGCAGGGATAAACTCTTGAACGCACTCAGCCAATTTGATCGCAGATTCGACAGCGGTGCCGGAACCTGCTGGGCCCTGAAGGCCTCAAGGATGGCCGTCAAGGTCTGGCCCATCTCTGTCTGTAGAAAAGGGGTGGGATCCGAAGGGGAAGGAGCCACACTCTGCGGTACGGCGACCCTGGGAGGCTGCACAAAGGTAAGATTTATATTAGAATTAGCCTAACTCATTGCTTATGTGGACTATTTTATGTGACTTTTTACATATGGGCACACCATTGCTTCCGCTGCATAGTTTGACCGTAAACTAATGCTCGAGCAGGGTGGTCTAGTGTTGTGGACTTCTTTCTCATATGATCGTTTGTTCAAGTGATAGCAGTTTGGAAGACCCCTCCCCTTACCAAGGAGGCTCCCGGTCTTATACCCAGAACCGTCATCTTCCGGTGGTACTAACACACGGTTTAGTCGGCTAGAACGATCACATAACCTGTCGGCCAAAAGAGAGTAAGAAGTATAGCAGTAATGTAGAAATGAACTACAAGCCAGTCCACAATCACAGTACATATCATAAAGTAAAATGAAAGTACATCCAGTCCACAATGAGTAGCAATAATAAGAAGAGTAAAAAGGGCTTATGACCAGTACATCATGTCAAATATCTCTCTCATAAATAACCACAAGCGTAAGCTACACTATCCTCAGAGAACTCGTCCCACCTGTTGGCCAAAAGAGAGTAAGAAGTATAGCAGTAATGTAGAAATGAACTACAAGCCAGTCCACAGTCACAGTACATATCATAAAGTAAAATGAAAGTACATCCAGTCCACAATGAGTAGCAATAATAAGAAGAGTAAAAAGGGCTTATGCCCAGTACATCAAGTCAAATATCTCTCTCATAAATAACCAGTAGCGTAAGCTACACTATCCTCAGAGAACTTGTCCCACCTGACGTCGGGCTGCAGTAGTAGTAGGTGATGGTGGTATCAACTCCTCACATCCTGTCACCTTGTCCTGCTGGTCATGTTGGTGCTCCATCTTCTCGAGCTCCTAAAAATAGTTTGGTCACCGACCATTAGTAAAAAAGACTAAGTAGTTTCCTCTGCACCTCGCCCCGCAACTACGAGGCACCGTGCAGGAGGACGAAGCGGAGGACAACAAGGGGTAGCAAAAGGGAAGCAGGTGACAAGGAATCTACGCTACCAAGTATGAATGTAAGCAATAAGTCTACACTAACAGTTCTACGTATATAGTCCAAATGTAGTAGCATGTACAGTACAGAAGTAAATAAAGCTGGAAGTAAATAAAGTGCAATAAATAAAGCATTAAAATCTACTACTAATATACATCACAAAAGTACCATAACTTATATAAGTGCCCATACAAACATATAAGTTAGAGTTTCCAAAATTAACTTATCATATAAAAGAGCCCATACTAATTTATATGATAAGGATCCATTAAGCGTATGTCCTAATATGAATAAATGCATGCAGTTATTTATGAGACATGCAAGTGCAACTCACACACAATGACTCTGTGATCACAGACCTTTAGTTCCCACTTTTCAGAGCTAGCATCACTCTCTGGTACCACTGTTGTGGCTACGACAGTAGTGGAGCGGGCATCTCCACTCCTAGACAGATATCACACTACCAGGCATAGACCTCCCATACGCCTCTGTACACGTCCTAGGTGCACTCTAGAGTCTCTGCGTACTAATTTCTGGCTACCCAACAGTTTTTTTGGTCGAGTGTGCGTTTTCGGGGATCGTCCTCCAGACCGCAGTGTAAAATAACCTACTGGCCCCTCAAACCAACACACCTCGCCAGAGCCACCGCACTGCCATCGGTGTGACGATTGGCCCAGTACTGCATGACCCGCCACAAGTTTATACACATGCAAGATATTCCAACCCGAGCCTCCAGCTCGCAGGACCCAACCGTCCTGAAACCCTCCAACCCATCACGGGTGAGCTTGCACATTTGTGCGTTTATTCAAATCCCTCAAACCCTATCATGGGTGAGAATGAAACATAATGCCTTTACCTATTAGACTACTCTTGTCTACGAGTTATTATACTTAGTCATTAAAGGTTAATACCAGGACTGCCCAGGGTATACCCGGTGAAGGGTTCTCGGGGGCACTAGGAACTACGATGGGATTACGCCCAAAGCTCCCTTTCTCGAGGATATTTACTATAGTTGATGACTACCCATAATTCTCCCCCCAGCTCTCACTGTTACTCTGGAATAATCCTAATGACATAAGATATTACCGGGGAAATCGGCGGTCTTCCGTCGATCTCCGTTTTAACCACTGTCATTATGGTTTGCACTCCACCCCTCGTGAACTAGTAGTGACCTATAGGAGACCAACCAGGGCTTATTCCTCTAATGCAATTCTTACATCGATGGTTAATCATATCCCCTTGTGGTCCTAGTTGTTTATTCTAACTATGCTAGTCGCTACCCATGACTCAATACCGCCCGTATAGTCAAAATTCTAATACTTTGGTTACCATGACCCTAAATATTCATCTTAGGGTAGTATGATATGTATTATTGACCATATGAGATTTTACTATTTCCCACGTCATTTTGACCCTAAATTAAATTCTCTAATTTAAATGGTCAATGTCACTTTATACATTAGTTACTATGATAAATGGTTCTATGGGTCTAATAATTTTGCTTGAGGGTCATCTAGGTTAATTATGACTGGATATCAAGTATTGTGATTTTCCCATATATATTTCTATTTAATTCTATTTATTGTTAAATACATTAGTCGGCCACTTTCCAAATGAAGTACAAGAAATATGTTACAGGAGATTCTATAAAAATTACTACAGATGTAAATTACTGAAATATCACTAAGTAACAAAATTCATAACTTAAAACAGTAATTTGATCCTTTATTGTCACATATGAAAATATCACTAAAATGCCATTCCTTGAGTGTTAAATTTAATGAAGTATTCAAAAATTCTAAGATAATTAAACCATGTCACTATCTCATAAATACATCACCATGAAGTTTTCCAGAATATTTTTGCAGTAATTTCCACCATAGATAAATAATTTCTCCAAAGGGCAAAATGGTCAAAACTACATAAAATCATTATACATTCAAACAATCAAGGCCATAAATTTTCCAGGAATCACACATGACTGCCTTGAGCTTATGACAAAATCTAAGGTTTTAAATTCATCATCTTCCTTATTTTCAAATTTTTGCATATAAATGGCCCAACTTTCAAAAATTCCAAATAATGGGATTTTTGCTTCCAAAAATCCCAATATTTTTATGAGGGGTAAAATCCATCCCTATGAACTCATGTCCAGAGTTTTGTAGTCAAACTATCTGTAATAAGGGATAAATTCACATTTTGGTATATATGGCTATACGCACCCCAAGCCTATGTTAACCCTTCACATGCAAGAGGGAATGCCCATCATGAACAAATAAAAAGTGACTGAAATTTGTATCATGGGAATATAATGAACCCAAGGACATGCCACCAAAATTTGGGGCCATTTGGAGTTGGATTTCTCCAAATCTTCCATTAATTTAATTATAGGTATTTTCACAAAAACTATAGGAAAATATTTTCTAAAAATTCCAATTTTTGGACAAAGTTTAAGTCTACCCTAGTCAAGCATATGTCCAAAATTTTGGGGTCATGTGGAGTTCTGGTTTGGCATGGGCATGCATTTGAATTTCTGCCCTTGCCTAGGACCGTTCCTAGTAAAACAGCCCTACAGGGAGCCCTACAGCTCCAAAACTCATGTTTAGGGTGGCATCTTGAAGGTAAGACATAGATATACAATTTTTAAGTTGGTGATCAATCATGAAATTGCCTGTAAGGGGCCTATATTTAATATGCAAAGTTCTGTATAAAGTGTGACAGAAATCAAATGAAATAAATATAACACTATAGTTTGATTTGAAATAAATGGACGACATCCTATCATCATCCCCGATCAGCAACGGCTGAGATTGAGCCTGGATGGGTCACTTTGTCCGGCCATTTCTGGCCACCTAGGCCGGCGCCACCGCCGGAGATTATTGCCACCACCTCCGTTGAGGTGGAGGCTAGCGTTTCCCGGCGGTGAGGCGGTCGGAGGCGGCTCCTCCGGCGATCCCGAGAATGAAGTAAAGCTCGAGAATTTTACTCCTATCTCAAATGATATCGGGCTCGATTGAGCCCGATATCTCCCCTAAAAGATCTAGGATCCTAGTACGGGTAAAGGTGAGGTGAAACAAACCCGAATTGCGGCTTGGCGGCGAGTTTGGCGGCGGTGAGCCATGGCCGAGCTTGCTCCGGCAACTCCTCCCTGTTTCCTCGATTCTCCAGCAAATTCCTTGTTCCAGGACTCGTTCTCCAGTCGTTTCCACTCTCTGAAGCTGATGGTTTGGCTGGATTGAGCTGAGAGGGGGTGTATGGAAAGATAAGTCCAGGGGGGCTCGGGTTGAGCTTTGGTTTCTCCACCCATGCTGCCAAGTGGCCACCATGCTCCAAATTCCTCTGGAATTGCCTGAGGAGGCCGACCAGCAAGCTTAGGCAGCTGAATGAATGGCCATGTGGCCACCTTTCTCTTCATTCCTCTTCTCTCTCCTCTTTTCTCCAAAATTCCTTTTATACCGCTTTGCATGTAACCTCTCTCCTGATTTTGGGGGTTAGGGGCTGTCTTTGACCACTTGGGCTGGTCATGGGCCATGGTTAGTGGGCTTTGCCCATTGGGAGTGGGCTTGGTTCATTCTTTCTTCCTTTAGGCCTCAAGTTTGACTTTGTTGACTTTTAGGGTTGACTTGGTCAACTTGATGAGTGGGCTGACCCCACTTAAAGGTCATGGACCCTATGACACCACCCAACTTGGATTGGGCCATGGTGGTGCCCCACCCGGACTATTTGGGCCTTTAGGTGTGTGTTTTACCAAATTAAGGTTTAGGGTTGACTAAGTGAAATTGGGTCAGTGAGTGACCTAATGACATACTTTAGGGTCCACTTAGATTGTTCTTAGGGTTAGGGCAATGTGGTAGGGAGTCATGGTGTGGCTAGGGTTCCTATTTAGGCTAGTTTGACCTAGTTTGACATGGGCCCTATAGTGGGCCTCATATGGCTACAACCACCTTCTAGGGTCAAACCTTGCTAAAATTCTTATCACCCACCACGTGCCTAACCCAATCTAAGTTGAGGGGCCTAATTTCAAGTGGGATGTTACATCAGCGACTACGTTTCCCTTCCCATGAGTATAATGAATATCAAAGGTGTAGTCCCCAAGGAACTCCATCCACCTTCATTGTCGCATATTAAAATCCTTCTGATCCAACAAGTACTTTAGGCTCTTATGGTCCGTAAAGATATCCACTTTTATGCGATATAGATAATGCTGCCATAACTTAAGTACAAAGATCACCGCTGCCAACTCCAAGTCGTGGACGGGATAATTTCACTCATGCACTTTCAACTGGCGTGAGCCATAAGTAATTACTTTTCCAAACTGCAGAACAACGCAGCCTAAGCCGCTCCCTGAAGCATCACTATAGATCTCGTAGCCATCTATACCACATGACGATGTCAACACAGACGTCGTGGTCAAATGACTCTTTATCTCTTCAAAAGCTCGCGCGCACTCCTGCGTCCAAACGAACTTCTGATCCTTCCTCATCAGTGTGTCCAGAGGCAAAGCGATCCACGAGAAGTTTTCCACAAAACGTCTGTAGTAGCCTGCCAGTCCAAGGAAACTCCTGACTTCGGACACCGAAGACAACACCGGCCACTCCTGTATGGCTCTTATCTTTGATGGATCCACTGCTATGCCTTCTTCACTTACCACATGGCCAAGAAAAGCCACCGACGATAACCAAAACTCACACTTTGAGAACTTGGCATAGAGCTTATTCCTTCGCAAGGTATGTAACACCAATCGTAAGTGGTTTGCATGATCAGCTTCCGATTGAGAGTATACCAAAATATCATCAATGAATACAATCACAAACAGGTCAAAGCACTCTCGGAACGTTCGGTACATTAGGTCCATGAAAATCGATGGCTCATTACATAGCCCAAACGGCATTACCTTGAACTCATAATGACCGTAGCGTGTTACAAATGCGGTTTTGGGAATGCCACCTTCCTGAATCCTCAATTGGTAATATTCAGATTTCAAGTCCAATTTGGAATAGATGGTTGATCCCACTAGCTGATCGAACAATTCATTTATCCGTGGAATCGGATACTTGATCTTCTCTGTCAGCTTATTCAATTCACGATAGTTAATACATAACCGCAAACCACCGTGCTTCTTTTTCACAAACAGAATAGGTGCGCTCCAAGGTGACATAATTTGGCGTATATAACCCTGCTCCAGCAACTCTTGTAATTGGACTTTCAATTCATCCATTTCCATTAGCGCTACGCGATATGGCGAGCGGGCCACAGGTTTCGCACTTGACACCAACTCCAAAGTGAACTCGATCTACCGTTGGGGTGGTAGCCCAGGAAGATCCTTAGGAAACACATCTGAAAACTCCAATACACTCGGAACATCACTCACATTGGCCATTGGCTCAACAACCTGATTCAGCGTGAAGAATAACTCCGCGTCATTCCAAACAGCATTGACGACTTGGAGTCAGACATCAAAGTCCCGCTCACTCCTCGCATACCAGCGAACTTAGTCTTAATCTCGGTATTTTGGCCCAGTGTGATCTGTTTTGACTTGCAATCAATAAAGGCATGCTGCTCCGCTAGCCTGTCCATACCAAAGATCACATCAAATTCCGATATCGGTAGCACGGATGCATTCAAATAGAATTCCCGACTTCCAATTTGAACCGCCACATCGCAAGCCCTATCCGGAAGCATCAAACAACCATTCGGTAATAACACCCTTACGCTCTCTGTCTTCACATGACTTGGTACTCCAATCCGAGTTACGAAGTCCTTAGACAAAAATGAATGCGAAGCACCCGTATCAAATAGTGCTCTCTCCAGTGTGTTTCGAATCATAACAAAGCCTGTGGCAGCCACATCACACACAAGCCACATACAAAACATGCAATAAGAAATGCAATCAATAACTTAACTCGTACCTGTGACGAAGTCTCTTTGCTTTATGGCCTCCTGCTGGCCAAGGTTATAGACTCAGGGCTGCGCCTGGGATGCAGATGACTCCACCACTGCCTTTCCCTTCTCAGCATAAGACGCTCCCGTCTTCTTGTCACCCTTTGGTGGAGCAACCCGACAGTCACGGGCTATATGCCCCACTCTTCCACATGTAAAGCAGGTACGAGTCTCTGGCCTCAAAGTGGCCCCCAACAGAACTGTTGAAGGAGCTTTCCCAGAAGGCTTGGACCTCTTGCCCCATTTCTTTTGATAATACGACTTTCCAGGTCAGGGCGCCTTAAACTCTGGCTTTGTTACAGCCAAGGCCCTTTTTTCTTGCACCCGCTTCATATCCTTCTCCAGCGCACACGCAATATCAACCAACGCCTGAAACCCTTAGTTCATGGAACTCAAGAGCAGGAATCGCAACTCATCCCGCAATCCTTCGTAGAACCTATTAGTCTTCCGCTGTTAGTCGGTGAAGATAGAGCCCGCATAACGTCCCAACCTCGTGAACTCATGCAGGTAAGTCTCAATACTACTTTCTCCTTGCGTTAGCCGTTGGAACTCATTTTAAATAGCAATGCGTTGTACCGCTGGTAGGTGCTTTGCCAGGAATAGTCGCAAGAACTCCTCAATTGAGACTTTTGTTAACTGCCTGCCGGCTAAGTGGTGTAACTCGATCTCGTTCCACCATAACCGAGCCTCTCCTTCCAATAAGAAGGTGGCCAAGGTGACCTTCTGATCTTCCTCCGTCCTGATCGCCGTCAATATATGCTTGACTCGTGACAATCAATCCTCTGCCTACGTATGGGATCCCACGCCCGTAAACATAGGGGGATTGAAGCTTATGAACTGCTTCAACTGCCATTCAACTTCTCGCGCATGAACAGCTGCAACATTTTCTGGCCTTCCACCAACCTGTTATAACACCACTGTCAGCTGCTCTTGCCCACCAGGTTGTGGTTGAAACATTGCAAAAAGCACCTCATCAACTAAGCGGACGATTTTCGTAGAAGGGGGAGGTGTAGGCACCTCAGCTGGTGCGATAATCTCATCAGAATGCTAGGGCTCCGACTTCCCAGCACCATTACAAGTCACCTATAGGTGAACAAGACACACATTAACGACCTTGCACAAGCAATAACAACCATATAGGAACGCGCAGGTTGCTCAAACAAGTGTATTTGCATTCCTAAGTGGACATTCAAGAGTTCATTAGTGTTAACGTGGGTCGCACTTACACGTGCTCGCCACCCCACAAAAGAATTCAACCACGAATTCAAAAGGGAAAGACCGAGACAGGTTGATACCAAAATGTAATGTCTCCATCCATTCATATAACATATAATAGGAGGTCCGACCGGGGCCCCACACCATATGCCACAAAACAGGCGGGGAAGTTACATGTTTATAACAATTCATAATCGCACCCTAACTTAGAGCATGCTAGCGTAAGATTTTAACAGTAATATGGAACTCCAACCATGAATGTCCACTATATATATAAACAACCACATTTATATACAAACTCTCAAAGGAATGTACAGCAAATACAACATCGTTTGGCCTTATGGCCTTACAGTTACTCTTTACAAATGTGGATTCCAAATATCGGCGCGCAAGCCGGCCACACATGAGCAAAACACATCATTATTTG
The DNA here is from genome assembly GCA_039583875.1 of Platanthera guangdongensis. NCBI lineage: Eukaryota > Viridiplantae > Streptophyta > Magnoliopsida > Asparagales > Orchidaceae > Platanthera > Platanthera guangdongensis. The sequence goes on along the minus strand of CM077159.1, from coordinate 35,235,141 downwards.
TGCATCCTTCAAGGGCTAATAGCAGTAGCAGCAGGGACTTCAGCCCTTATGTATCCCGCTCGGCTCTCCAGCACCTGCATATGGACAACCCACCAAACGGTGGCAAATAAGACAACGATCAGCATTCAGCTGACCAATTTATAACGACCCTACCCCTTTCCCGGGGCAGTGGTATTCCTTCCATGCAGGCATAGAAATTCATAGGCAGATATATATCACAAATTGTGCTCTCACGTACAAACAATCCATCATAACTGTCAGCCATGCGACCCAATGATCCATGCACTCAGGGCACATTCTTGGTGTACCGGCGAACCAGGGTCCCACCACAGATCCAGGTCTAACACCTGACGATAAAATTGAGTATTTAGTCATTCCAGCGCGCATGCCTAAGACTCTCATTATGCTCTCCACCTGACCGCACTTTCAGTTCTTCAAGTCAGACGGACATAACGCAGGTACGAATCAAGCACCCCCTGTTGCTCAAGTCGTCTTGCCATCACCGAATACCAACGTACTCGCGGCCAAATTTAAGGCGTGGGTCGGTTTCACTTTTCCTGTTCGACACGAGGCCTTCAAGAGCTCATCAAGCTCACAATAGCCACACTGTCCACCAAGGACTGGCTTCACTATAGCCACAATGTCCACCAAGGGACTGGCTTCACAATAGCCATAATGTCCACCACTGGACTGGCTTTACAATCAATAAGGGGAGTTCATGCTAGCGTCTCTCACGATCGCCTAGCGGGTTCCGCAAAACTCACTTTCTGCACCCAACTCCGCCCAAACCCTGCAGCATCCTGCAATGCCACTAAACTGGTCTTGCCATAGCATACAACACTAGTATCACAAAGGTATTTTCCTGGACTACCACTCCAGTACTTCCTGCTACTACCCTTCATATGTCAAACCCATCGCTCCATAAACTACACGTTTATCCACGGAGTCTTCTCCGGTGTGCAAATGAAACATCACCAATGCAGACCAACCTGAACAGATGGGCTTCACACAGCATGACTATTCCATACTACACATTTCCGAATCTTTATCCAAGACTATTAAGGATTCAAAGAATCAACCCAAGGAAATCCCTTCGCAATCTACCCTCTGGCTGGGGAGATCCATGTACATGCCAAAAGAAGGACTTCATATGTCCAAGAAGGAAGATCGTTACCCTTGACGACCTCTTTGGAGCCATAGAATTCTAGCCAGTTGGAAAGCGCTGCAGCGGCCTTGTCTCCACAAATCTGGCCTCGGATCTCGCTTCGGAACTTGACAGCTCTACTGGTGGCCGGATCCCTAGCTCCTCCTCCTCCTTGCACTCCCTTCTCTCTAGCTCTTGTAGAAAGAGAATGACCCAAACAAAAATGTGAATTCTCTTCTCAATTCCGGCCTTAAAGCAGCAGGGAGCAGCCTGGGCCATTAGATCCCAGATGAAGGAAATGAACGACCACAAATCGTCCACAAATTTCTATTTTTGGGCTGACACGGCCTGTGACCCGCCCGTGTCACAGGCCGTCTACCTTAAGCGACACAAAACCGACTTACCCAGAGTAGGGCATGAACATGTGACAAGCCCATATCACAGGCCGTGTGCCCTGACACGCCTTCAGACATGCCCGTGTCTACGACCGTGTACCTCAGGTGGCACACACTCGATTCAACACGAACAGGACACGACCATGTGACATGCCCGTGTTAGAGGCCGTGTGCCCAGAGACACACTTGTGTCCTGCCCGTGTTCACAAGGCCTCAATGCCTTGGTCAATTCCAAAGAAGGACACGACCATGTTACATACCCGTGTCACATGTGACACGCCCATGTCACAGGCCATGTTCCCCACTTGAGGATCGTCGAACACATTTACTCGAGTGAAGGTCGACGAACCAGAGGAGGACACGCCCTCGAACACACCCATGTCACCGGGTGTGTTCCCTCTCGAGAACTCGTCGAGTGTATTTCATCGAGCACTCGACAGGCTGCTCAACCACACATAGCAGGACACGGCTTGGGACACACCCGTATCCCAGGCCGTGTTGCCCCACCTGAACCCAAACTTGGGATTTGGGGTGTTACTTCTCTCATAGCTGACTCAAACTCCAAAGTCGCGCTTTTAACGTCTTGGTTTTGCCAAAGAACCTTGACCATGGGTATTGTCTTGCTTCACAACACCCAATCCTGAGTATCTAGGATACGAACATGCACTTCAACATAAGAAAGATTAGGCTGCAATTGGGGGACGGAGTCAAGAACATACTGGTCACTAAGCACACATTTATGCAACTGGCTCACATGAAACACAACGTGCACCCCATGAAAATTAGCTAGCAAATCTAGCCTATAAGCAGACACTCTGATGCGTTCAACAACCTGGAAAGATCCCACATACATGGGTTCCAACTTGTGGTTCCTTCCAAACCTCAAAATGCCTAACAATGAAGATACCTTGAGAAAAACCATGTCCCGGACTACGAACTCCAGGTCAGCCCTTTGTCGATTAGCTTTCTTCTCATAACGCTCTTGAGCTATACAAAGCTTTTCTCAAATATGCGTCACAGAAGTATTCATCTCTTCCAAGGCTTCCAGCCCCAACAACAGTCTTTCACCAACTTCAGCCCAAAATAAGGGAGTTCTGCATCGCCTCCCATATAAAGCCTCAAAGGGGGACATTTGCAAACTCTCCTGATAACTATTGTTATATGCAAATTCCATCAATCTAAGCCGCTCGTTCCACACTCCTCCATGGTTCACGATGTAATATCTGATCATGTCTTCCAAAATCTGATTAACTCTCTCCGTCTGTCCATTGGTCTGTGGATGATAAATAGTTGAATACCTGAGATCGGTACCCAACCCTTCCTGCAAACTTTTCTAAAAATGAGACGTAAACCTGAAATCTCGATCTGACACAATACTTATAGGTACTCCGTGCAATCTAATGATCTATTCCAAATACAACTCTGCTATCTTCTTTATGGAGTAATCAATTTTGAATGACACAAAGTGAGCACACTTCGTCATTCTATCAACTATGACCCACACAGAATCATGTCCTCAGGGAGATCTCGACAAACTAGTAATAAAGTCCATAAAAATACTCTCCCACTTCCAATTTGGAATATCCAAAGGCATCAGCTTAGCACTAGGCCTTCCATGATCTACCTTAACTCGCTTGCAAGTAAAACACTCAGACACAAACTTAGCTATACTGTTCTTCATACCTGACCACCAGATAATTTGCTTCAGATTCCGATACATCTTTGTGGAATCAGGATGGTAGGCGACACTAGAAACGTGCGCTTCACTACACATCCTTGCTCGAATATCCTCAACAGCGGGAATACAATATCTGTCGCGGTACTTCAAGGTACCCACATCATCGATCAAAAATTTTGTAAACTCCCATTTTCAGCTCTGCTTCTGATATGCCACGGATTAGATCGTCCTTCTGATCGAGCCTTGTAAGCATAGTCCAAGAAGGCTCTGCCACTTAAGGCCTCTTCCACCAAGGATTCTACAGAAAGGTTAAAGATCTGCGGAGTCTTCCTACTCAAGGCGTCGGCTACCATATTAGCTTTACCAGGATGATATAGGATATCAACATCATAATCCGCAACATACTCCAACCATCTACGCTGGCGCAAATTCAGCACCTTCTGAGCGAAGACATACTTCAAGCTCTTATGGTCAATGTAAATCTTGTACAGCGCGCTGTACAACAAATATCTCCACTGCTTCAAGGCATAGATCACTGCCGCAAACTCCAAATCATGAGTAGGGTAGTTTCTTTCATGAATCTTTTACTGCCTCGATCCATACACAATCACTTTTCCTTCTTCCATCAATACACAACCAATCCCAACGTGAGATGCATCCACATAAACCATATACTCCACTCCTTTGGCAGGCAAAGACAACACTGGTGCAGTACATAATCTCTTTTTCAGTTCTTGAAAGGCTTCTTCGCACTTATCACTCCACACGGAAGCAGTGTTCTTCTTTGTAAGCTTAGTCAATGGCGCAGAAAACATAGAGAATCCTTTCACAAATCTTTTATAATAGCCTGCCACCCCTAAGAAAATTCTTATCTCTTTAGGTGTTGATGCAGGCTTGCACGTTGACATCTAATATATCTACAGACGACACGTTTGCCCCTCTAACGATCCAAATCCTACACTCGCACAATCTTTCTTCGCAACACCACATTAATTAATTTTATCAATTATATGCTAGCATACGGGTAGCCAAACTGATTAGGATCGAATAGAGGCGATAAGCCAATATTCTTTCCGGCTAAAAGAACCCACCCGGTCCGAACGAGCGGTGTTGTACCAAAAGAGATCTACCAAAAATAACGATTCAGAAAAGGTATATTTCTCCCAACAAAAGAAAACGAAGGTTCGCCAAACCTTTTAGATATTAAATAAATCAAGATAAACACAAACCAGTCGAAGGAAAAAACACGACTATTTAATGCTTCAAAATGCAACGCCAAGAATTTCCACCACAAGAATTAACTAGAGGGAAACACAAATGGAGTAGAAATATTTCGTTACCCAACCGGAATGGATGATTCTGGTTTTTTTCTCTACTTGCATCGCCCTTCAATGGCTCCGCCAGAGTCTCGCCGGATGGAGAGGAACTTGTCTGCCTTCGTCGCTTCACGCCTTGGCCGAGATCTTTGGTTAGTAAGAGAAGAGGTCAGCTATTGGAGGTGATGAAGAGGAGTGCTCGGGTTTTTGGGAGGAGAGGAAAACGAGAATAGAGAGGGGGAGAAGGTTGGCCGGCGGCCAAATAGAGGAGGAGGAAGGAGGAAGGAGGAGGCCGAAATTTGCCTTAGAGGGAAAGAGGAAAGAGGGGGAAAATTCAAATCTTGAATTCTTAGGGTTTCTTTTTTTCATTCTCTAAATCTATATGAGAACCATACATGCCTATATATAGGCTTACACCACTCCATCTCCTCCAATTCAAAATTCAAAATTCAAAATTCAAAATTCAAAATGATACTATAATGGTTATATGCACCCATCATGAAATAAAAAAAACAATGCAAAATTTAAAAGCATGAAATTAAAATACTCTTGATGGTTATAGGCACCCATCATTACAAGAAATTAAAATGACATTGCCAATAAAACAAAAACATAAAAATGATTTAATAATTATAATAATTATTAATAGAATATTAACAATTATTAATATATTGGTTTGCGCCCAGGGTGGATATTATGGCGACGCTCCGCATGGTCATCACGGCGCCGCAAATCTTTATTTGGAGGCGGAGAAAGTTCTTCCATAAGCACGCCATTACCGTCTTCAATATGTTGAGGGCCGTCGTCTCCATCAATCCTCCCCCGCTCAAAAGTACTCGTCACCGATGAGTTGATCTGAATGCACCAGTGCGGGAGAGCAACATCCAAAAGAGCCACCTTCGATCTAAGAACCCAAGAGTCATCGGAGGCCGGACGATCACGCCATCGAATCAAGTAACCGTAATCATTACCACAAGTAGAGGAGAGCACTTCAACCTGGAGTATCCTGCCATGCAAAAAGATGGTCCTGGGAGACCTTGGAAAAGCATTAGACAATAAAGGAAAATAAGTTTCTACATCAACTATCAACGTACCTCGAGTGAAGACCGATGAAGAGAGCGATCCAGGCACAAGCTCACTACCCAAACCATAAGAAAACAAAGTGGACCCAAACGGACATGCAGATAATTCAAGTGGTGGAGAAACATATGGCATTAAATTAGAAACATTAAAAATTGGGGGTAATACCCCAATCAGTGGAAAACTTCAAATGATATGTGTATTCTCCTAATTTCTCTAATATCCGAAAAAGGTCCAGCTCGCCAACTCGCCAACTTTCTATATTGCCCGAAGGCAACCGTTTAGGGATGAGACGCACCAAAACTAAATCTCCAGTAATATAGTGAGACGCTCTTTTATGTAAGCTAGCATGAAGTTGATAAAATGTAATTGGTATGGTTAGCGCTTCACTAATGTGCTTATATACTTTTTGAGCATGAGAGGCATAAACTAGTGCCATGTGACTTGTCTTATAAGACAGTGGTAAAGAAATCAATTCAAAAGGCACTTGTGCTTTAAATCCGTGCATGATCTAATTCGGCAGGCAACAAGCATATAAATAATAATAAGACGCAACTTGATTGAATAATTTTGTAAAAGTGCGCCTAAGTATCTTACTACCATGTGGTGTAAACCCATGTGCTACGTGTCCCAACTTGAATACGGAGGCTATAGGGGTTAAGTCCGGGGGCACGGGAGCCTTAACATCAAAGATGACTTTCAATGGCTCCATAGTCGCAGTTCTAATTTGATATTCGTCATTTTAACGCTTGGCATGAAGATATGCCAAGGAGAACTGCTCATCATTAATAACAGAGTTGGACACTCCTGGGTCTGAAAAGATGTACGAGCGATACAACTCGTGGGGCCTAACCGTGGTCACTAACGTGTGGAAATGAGAGTCATCATAAGGCGGTGGGTAAATACGTGGGACCGGGTGTGGGATATGGGTATGGGAAAGAGACACCATATCTAGAGGCACGATAGCCAAAGAGTCAAAAACGAACGAAGATAGAACCATAGGTAGACACGCAGAGAAAGGAATAGCCAAATGTGTTGCGTAGTTAGAGCTACGCGGTGTGGTGAACAGATCAAAAACAAGCGCGCTCAACCTATTAATATCTAATTGCTGAGAAAATGCCAATATAAGAACTAACAGAGTGGGCGTGTCACAACAACTCAGTCTAGGGCTACCGATTCCACGACCTAAAACGTCAACTAATGTGGGCACAAACATAGGAGGAAGGGTCGGTAGAATCAAATCCGTGATAATATCCAAATCAGAATAAATTTCACTGATCGGTGATAACATCAATGAACACTCATCCGGGGGTAAAACCAAAGAATCGTCCGAAAATACCACTTCCTTGCTTACAATTTCTTCCAACAAACTAGGCAAGTGGTTTAATTCAGAATCAGTATAGGCCTCAGAAATGGGCAAAATCGAACTCGACGTAAATTTTAATTCAGCGTGAACTTCAGATAAAGGAGATAACAATAAAGAACTATCGTTCGGGTTCATGGCGCTAAAATCATCCAAACATAAACTTCTCACATATGGTGAGACTTCCCAATCGGTTGGGACATCTTTTAAGTACGGGTCATCAATAATAATAGGGAAATCAACACTCACCAGTTCCTCAAATAACTTAGATATATTCTCATTAGGTGTAATCTTAAGCTCTAACACGACGGGGTTTGTAGTTTGGAGAGGGCCATCAATACTAGGGTGATCAGTCACAATGCTAGTCCGGCTAATAATAGGCAACATACTACTATCACAGATCGGAATGTAATCATCACATACATCGTCTTCTAAATCACTAGGGATTCCCTCACTTTCAGAATCATCAGACTCGTCAGGCACTATCCTACGTAAAGGGATACTCTCACCTAGCTGGTCAACTTCATCATCCAGAGATTCTATATCCACATCGGAATACTCAGTGATACTAGTCACTATCTCTAGGGGCTTAGATGTCGAGGCTTATAGAGGCATAACCCTAGTGGTAACATCTATCGAGTCCACAAGAAATGTCCTATTAGAAGAGGTTTCCCTAACGGGGGGTGGTGGTTCTAATATGGCCTTTCCGGTCTGACACGAGTGAGCTTTATTCCTAGGAAGGTGGTGCTTCTCAATTTCTAATGCCGTGGTAAAAATGGCGTCTAGATCGGTGTGCCAATAGCATAGTAATTTACCCTGGATGTAGGGATTTAATCCCTTACGAAACCTAGAGAGGGTGATCTCTGACAACTCCTTCACACCACTTCTAACCATGATATCCTTAAAAAGACGCATATAATCCGACACCGACTTGTTCCCTTGTTTAAGGTTAGTCAAATCTTCAGTTATTTGTCGCTTGTTCTGGACGTTTGGTTTATAGTCATTCTTAAAGGCTGGTATGGATCTAGTGTCATAACTATACTCACTCATAGGCTTAGTATTAGCAGGGCGAAGGTAGGCGGGATCAAATTGATCCGAGAGTAGGCTACGCATGTGAGGCTAAGCGTAACGATATCTACCAACACGACGCTCTTCGTTTAACCAAAACAACTGGGCTTGACCTACTAGTCGCTCTCGGGCAAAGCTAACCTTTTTGTGGTCATCCCATAAGTGGCAGTTAAAATAATACTCTAATCCCTTAAGCCAATCTCTAAAAATTTGGGGACATTCTAAACCGTCATAAGTAGGATAAATGTGTTGTGCCCTAGGGGTGTGTTTAGCCGTATCCTTAGCATATGAATATTCTAGCAGGGCATCATATAAGTCATATGCCATTTTATTGAGAACCGGAGAGAAAACTCAACCGGAACTGGTGCACATGCAATGAGAAATGAACTTGGCCCTATTTAATTTTCAAAGATGGAATTGTTCCCACTTAATAACTATGGCGATAAAAGATTGTTTTTGATTTTCTTGTACGAAAGAATATGAAAATTATTAAATAAATTTTTTTGAATTTTGTTTGCAGAAAAATAAAAATATTGGCCGCTATTGGCAGAACAAAATTAAACTTTTTTAATGATTTAATAAAAATAATGGCTTAATAAAAATAAAATATTTTTGATTTCTTACTAATAAATTGATAGGGAAATTCCAGAATTTTATTTTTTTGAATTTTGGGAAAAAACTGAAAATTTTAGACCGCTATTTGCAGACAAAAAATTTAAAAATTGATTTTTATGTTGTGCAATGAAACGTGCAAGTGCGTGTCGACGTTCTAATCCAAAGGACATCATAACAGTGACTATCATCTCGGGGTCAACTGAAATTCCATCCTTAATCACAATATGACCCAAAAGGACACTTGAGCTAGCCAAAACTCGCTCTTAACTTAACTTCATATAAAGCTTATGCTCTCTTAAGGGAGACAGAACTTGGCGCAAGTGCTGAGCATACTCCTCAGCGCTCCGAGAATATGCTAGAACATTGTCAATAAAAACAACCACAAACTGATCCAAGAAGTCAAAATGTAACACCACAAAAGGACATCACCAAAAACTCAAAATGTCCATGCCTAGAACGAAAGGTAGTCCGCGGAACATCCATCTCACGGATCCTCAACTGATGGTAGCTCAAATGAAGGTCAATCTTCAAAAACACCGTACTACCACGCAACTGATCAATAAATCATCTATCCACGACAAGGGATACCTTCTCTTGATAGTTACCTTATTCAATTCCCTATAATCAATGCATTGCCTCATAGATCCATCCTTCTTCTTTAAAAACAAGACGGGATCACCCCATGGCGAAGAACTTGGCCAAATAAATCTGTATTGCAGCAACTCATCTAGCTGGGTATGCAACTCCAACTCAAGCGGGGCCATACGGTACAGTGTCTTAGCAATAGGGCGAGTACCCGGCTCTAGATCTATAATAAACTCCACATCTCTCTCAGGCGGAAGACCAGGAAGACTATCTGGGAAGACATCAGGAAACTCTCGCACCACAAGAATGTCCTCTACATGTGACAAACTACCAATGTATTCCAAAATAGAAAGCAAATAAGCATAACAACCAGAATCTAAAAGCTTCTGAGCACATACCGTAGAAATAATTGGGGAATCCTGGCGCAGAAGGCCATACATGTAACACCACAAAAATGAGGAAATAGAACTTAATGGTAGATATCATCGGGTGACAGTGGGTATCGCTGGCGATAGCACTCAATGCCTTCAGCGAAGCGTTGATTAGACTCAACGCACTCGACACTCTTAACGCACTCAACGAAGCATTGATTGAGCTATCAGAGTGGCGATACTGAGTATCGCTGGCCGATACTGCCATGTATGGTTGGACACATGTCGGATGGCCGGAATGTAGCCGATGAGTGGCAGTTGATTGGGTCAAAGCGGCTACCAACGATATCACCTAGGTGATAGCGAATATTGCCAGGCGATAATGTTAACTTTGACTTGTTAGTTGAAATTATGGCCATTGCTTTCTCTGGATGAAATGATCCCGTGGCTGGGATTAATCCTGAGACCACTTAAGATGAGGAGTGGAGAAAAGAAAACTTATTCATCTTCTCTCACTCTCTCTTCCTTTTCATTACTCTCTTGAAAGAAAGAGCTAAAGAAGAAGAAGGCTGAAGGCTGAAGCTTTGATAGCTAGGGGAAGGAGATCCTGTGGTCAGATTTGAGAGCCGAAGTAAGATCGGTGAAGAGAAAAGTAAGGAGCTCCTTTCCATCCGGATAAAAGACTTATTCATGGCTCCAAAAAGATCTACAAGGGTAACGATCTTCCTTCTTGGACTAGTATAGTCGTCCTTTTTGCATATGTACAGAATCCCCCCATCAAAAGGTGGAGAATCGTGGGAATTTTGATGGGATGATACGTAGTATCCCCGAGTTGGTTTTTCATATAGATCCAGAAATCGCAGTACGGAATAGATAGGTTGTGTGAAGCCCATCCGGACATGTTGGTCTGGATTGGTGATGTTTTGTTTTGCATGCCGGAGAAGACTCCGAGTATAAACAAGTGGTTTACGTGGTCTATGGGTTATACCTGTGAAATGAGAGTAGAAGGAAGTACCGGAGGTGTGCTCCAGGAAAATACCCAGAAAGTACCACAGTTTGCAGAATAGTTGGATATCGCCGGCAACAGCGAGTATCGTCGGTGATAGCTCGTGGTGAGCTCTGATTGATATGAAAGTCCAGTGTTTCTAGCACTGCAGGATGCTGTAGGGTTTTTTGGAATGATGTTCCCGTTATGATTGAGTGTGGAGACATAAGAGAAATGTTGTCGCTAATGTCAGGCTATATTGACTGTCGCTAGCGAAAGCTTCCTGAAAAGAATGTGCTTGCGCAGCCTGTCTCATGAAGATCATGGGGTTAGCAGGTGAGCTGTGTGCCTAGCTTTGGTTGACATGAGAGCCATTGTACATAACATTGGTTATGTTTTGATTACAGGAAAGGGGAGGCCGACCCACATTGTGTTTATTTGCCTAGAAGGCTTCGGCTTTCGGCGATGGAACGATGATATGAGCAACGAGAAAGGGCTAAAATGTACCCGCTCAATGTCGATCGGATAAACAGACCTAAAGTACATGAGAGTTACAGTTGGAAAAGAGAGAGGAAGTCTTATGCTATAAGCCGGAAAGACTAAAATGCTTATAAATTGACCGTCAAGTCCGGGACCTTTGAACGGTGGGGGGACTAGGCATTGCCAGTACATCGAGAATGTGCCCTGAGTGCACGAAACGTTTGGCAGTGACGCAAACATTTATGATATATTGAAGGGTGCTTGACTGTACCTTCTTGTGATATACATATATGAATGCTATGACTGCAGGGAAGGAATACCGCTACCCCGGGAATGGGGTAGGGGTGTTAAAAATTAGTCAGCTAAAGTTGAACGTTGCCTTATTTGCCATCTTCGTGGTGGATTGTCCCTTTACAGGTGCTGAAGTGCCGAGCGAGAAATAGTGGGTTGAAGCCCTTGATGCAATGCCAGACCTTGAAGGCTAAGCGAAGGCTTTTATTGTTTTCATGTGTGGCCGACCAGCTTGTCGATGTTTTTAAACCACACTTTTGAAGTATAACTATAATGCATTAAGGCCATTACACATTGTTTATTTTGTAAACATTATTATATGGTGTTATATATACATTGGACATTTTTATGTATTAAGTTCAAGTGAACCAATGCTTCTTCTGATAGAATTCTCTGAATTAGGATTCATTTTGTCGTTTGATATTAATACGTAACTCCGCCGATTGTCTTGGTTTTCCTTCTCCGAATTCGTTGTTGAATTATTTTGAGGGGTGGAGAGCATGTGTAGGTGATTACCGTTATAACAAAATGAACTCATGAATGCCCACTTAGAAATGAAAATACACATGTTTGAGGAACCTGTGTGTTCTTAATAGTCGTTGTTTGCCTTTTGGGTAGTCGCTAAATTGTGTATGTTTACACATATAGGTGACTCGAAGTGGTGCGGGGCAGTCTGAACCCCAACGTTATGTTGAGAGTGTGGCACTAGCTGATGTGCCCACACCTCCTCCTTTTGCAGAAACAATACTCTTAGTTGCTGATGCGTCGGCAAGTGCACTGGTCGCTGTCAAGTAATAATTTTGGGAATAGCTTTCCTGAAGGTTGATCTCGAGGGAATGCAGGATGGGTATGTGATAGCGTCGCAGAAATATCGTTACTAAGAGTTGAATGAAACAACAAAGGGGGGTTGGTTTTTGATTCCTAATGCTAACAAAACAAAAAAAACAAATGCGGGTCGTAAGCACCGCTTCGCTTGGTGGATGGAACTAGTGCAGGCCGCTATGACGTTCTTCGTGGGGCGGATGGAAGTAAAGTAAGCGGATGGAATGAACACAAGTGCGGAGAGTGAGGGTCGCAATCACCTCTTCAACCACCAACACTAGCCTTTGCTAGAGTGGTTCTAGTATGGGAGTGAAGTGGATATGAATGGATGCGAGTGCATCACAACTAACAAAAGAGGATGTAATTAACCCAAGCAAACTTCATTCATAGACAAATAAAAACAAGTTAAGGTTCATTACAAGCTTTAGAGTACAATCTACTATGGAGAAGAGGTAGAATAAACCGAAAAAGGGGAAAGCCTAGCCATGGTTCTTGGCCAGAGTGGTGGGTTATCAGTGCACTTCACGACTCTGACCGTGGTTTCTTTCGGATGCAAATGGGTTGTCAATCCACTTGTCTTCCTCCATCTTCTTCCCTTTCCTTCAATTCTCTCTCCCTTTTGCCCAAATGAGTTGTACCGGAAGATCTTTGTTGCATGCTGCTGGTCACCGGAAACTCTCCTATCAGTTGAATATGGCTTCGGATCTCCAGAGAAAGCTTCCCGGAGGGTGGAGGTGAGTGGAGGACCTGCTGGGATGAGGAACGACGCTTCACGCACAACAACGGGGCGAAAAATGGAGCAATGATGCCCGAATTCACAGAGCACGAGTTTAAATACTGCCGCAGAAAAAAAGAGCGCACGATCAATGGCACACGACCAGAGGTCGTGCGCAATGGATCAACTGATCGTGCTATTAGAAATTACAGAACTCCAGAAAAATAGAATAAACGTGCATGAGTAGTGTCGCACGACCAGAGGTAGTGCGCACTATGTCCAATGATCGTGTGATTGCCCCAGACAGAACTTGGGAAAATGGAGAATAGTGCGCACGATCAGTGGCTCACAACCAGTGGTCGTGCGCTATAGATACAATGATCGTGTGCAGTACTCCTGTATCATTTGAGGTTTGATGAACAGATCTTGCATAACTAGCGGTCGTGCGCGAAGGAGTCCACTGACCGTACACGTGTAAAAATGCACAATTAGTGGCCCTTATACGGAAAACATTCCCAAACGATCCCAGAACACACACACGACCCTTGTACTTGCAGCAAAAACAGAAGAGCCACCAAAATTGGCATTCCACATTCAACACCAGAAAGTCCAGACACAAAAAAACACCAAGCAGGGCAAAAGTATAAAAACTACAGAATCACACTGAAAACGGGCCAAAAGTGCACTTAACATGTAATGGACATAATAACAAATATGAACAATTATGGATCTTAAGTGTAGTGCATCCACGAGAAACCTAGCCCAGATGAGACCAAAAATATGTATATAACTTGGACTCATCAGTTGCTGAGGTAGTGTTTACAATGATGAATGCACAACTGACTAGGCAGGTGCAACCTACGTTGGTGCCAGTTCAGCTTGTTGTAGCGAAGCCTATGGCTGCTAGGCAAGTGCCTGCTGAGGCTTCAGTGGATATGCGAGCGACTGAATGACAACTAAAGCACTTCATCAGTTTATTCCTCCTACGTTTACGGGTGCAGGATCCCCAAAGAAGGTAGTGGACTGGGTTTTTTGAGTCAAGAGGATATTGACGGCAACAGAGACAAAGGAGGGACAGAAGGTCACCGTGGCTGCTTTCCTGCTTGAAGGAGAGGCTCAACTTTGGTGGGATGTGTTGGAGTTACACCACTTAGCGGGTAGACGATGGAAGGGAGTTCTATGAATTGAATGATAAGTTCAGAGGTCTCGATGGAGGAGTTTTCCAGATTATTCTTGGCAAATCATCTGCCATTGTCGCAGCACAAACAGAAGAGCCACCAAAATAGACACAAAAAACACCAAGCAGGGCAAAAGTAGATGGCCATGGAAAATAATAACAAATATGAGTTCCAGCGTTTGACTCAGGGAGAGGCTAGTGTGGATGACTACTTGCATGAGTTTACCAAGTTGGGGCATTATGCGGGATCTACTTTTGCTGACGAAGAGCGTAAGACAAATAGGTTCTACAAGGGACTTTTTGATGAGCTGATGTTGCTGCTCTCAGGTCCGATGAACCAAGGTTTTCAAGTATTTGATAATATGGCTCGTTCGTTAGAGAAGGACATGGAAAGGGTATAAGGAAAGAGGGACTTGGCTATGATAAAGCCCGATTTCAAAGTGTCACGGCTTGTAAAATATGGCTACCCCAAGAGATGGAATAAAAAGTCCAAGTCTACCGGACATACTCCATCTATTGTTCCTTCTAGAGCATCTGGGCGAACCACTCTTGCATGTTATACTTGTGGCAAGGTGGGCCATATGGCTCGAGATTGTTGGCATTATCGTCTAGCAGTTGATAAGAAGGTAGGAGCATCGTATGCTGAAAAGGGAAAGATGGTGGAGTCCACTGCTTCCCAATATACTCCAGCTCAGCCGAGGCTGTACAATCTTGGCCAATAGGAGGCCATCAAACAGGCTGATGTCGTCACAGGTATGAGTAGTATATAGTTTTCATGCTTTATATACATTATACCATATGAATTGCTTGTGTATAACTTGGTACCTCTTGGCTCTGTCCTTATTCGGGACCATGTGGTGAGAGCACTATTCGACAAAGATGCTTATCATTCATTTCTATCTAAGGACTTCGAATCGCGAATCAGAGTGCCTACTCTTGTGTTGACAAATAGACTAAAGGTGTTGTTACCTAACGAATGCTTGATGCGTGCGAATAGGTCTTACTGTGTTGAGGTGTAGATAGGATGTTGGGATTTTGGATTGGAAGCGTCTATACTGCCGATATATGAGTTCGACGTAATCTTTGGTATGGACTGGCTCTCGGAGCAGTGTGCATGTATAGATTGCAACTCAAAGGAGGTCACACTGGGACAGAACACCGAGCTAGAGACTAAATTCGCTTGTATTCAAGGATCGAGCAAGATATTGATGTCTGCTCTCTAGGTAGTCGCGACTGTTAGGAAGGGCGCGAAGTTGTTCTTCACACTGTTGGTGGCTGTTGAGCTTAAGTACAGTTTGAGTGACGTTCCTATCCAATCGGAGTACGTGGATGTGTTTTCTAAGGATCTTCCTGGGCTTCTACCCCAGCGGGAGATTGACTTCCCTATTGAGTTGGTGCCAGTTCCAAACTTGTGGCCCGCTCACCGTACCATGTTGCATCAAAGGAGATTGCAGAACTAAAGGTTCAATTGCAAGAATTTCTAGAGCAGAGCTATATACGTCCAAGTACGTCACATTGGAGTGCACTGGTCCTCTTTGTGAAGAAGAAGGACGGAAGCATGTGTCTATGCATTGATTATCGAGAGCAGAATAAGCTGACAGAGAAGAACAAGTATCCGATAACACAGATTGATGACTTGTTCGATAAGCTGGTGGGATAAACTGTCTACTCAAAGCTGGATTTAAGGTCAGGTTATTACCAGTTGAGGACTAGGGAATGTGACATTCCCAAGACAACATTTGCTACACGCTATGGGCACTACGAGTTCACTGTAATGCCATTTGGGCTAACAAATGCGCCATCGGTATTCATGTACTTAATGTATCGAACGTTTAGAGTGTACTCGGACCTATTTGTGAACGTGTTTATTGACGGCATATTTGTGTACTCTCAGTCTGAAGAAGATCATGCAAATCATTTGCGGATGGTTTTGCACATCTTGAGAGAAACAAACTCTATACCAAGTTCTCAAAGTGTGAGTTTTAGCTGTCGTCAGTGGATTTTCTTTGCCATTTGGTTAGTGTAGAAGGTATTGCGGTAAACCCAACGAAGATAGTTGTGATACGGGAGTGGGCTGTATTGTCTACTGTTGCTAAAGTCAGGAGTTTCCATGGACTTGCGGGCTACTACATGCGCTTTGTAGAGAACATTTCGTGGATAGACTTACCTCTCACCATACTGATGAGGAAAGATCAGAAGTTCGTTTCGACGCCTGAGTGCGTGCGAGCGTTTGAGGAGTTAAAAAGTCATTTGACCACAACGCCTATCTTGAGTTCACCATGTAGTACACACGGCTATGAGATTTATAGCTATGCTTTAGGGAAGGTTTAGGATGCGTTCTTCTTCAGTTCAGAAAGGTTATTGCTTATGTCTCACGCTAGTTGAAAGTGCATGAGCAAAACTATCCAGTACATGACTTGAAGTTGGTTGCTGTGATTTTTAGACTTAAGCTGCTATGTCATTACTTAGATGGCGTGAAAGTTGATATATTCACGAACCATATGAGCCTTAAGTACTTAATTGATCTGAACATGCGACAGTGAAGGTGGATGGAGTTCCTCGGGGACTAAACCTTCCAAATACATTCTACTCCAGGGAAGGAAAATGTGGTCGCAGATGCCTTGAGTCATAGGACTCCTGTACTTGCAAGTTGGTTGCAGATGCATGATGAGAGTTTGATCAAGGAGTTGGAGGCCTTAGAAATTTCTTGTGTTAACAAGAATGCTACTGCAAATGCGTGCCTGAACTGGACTGAGGTATAATATGACCTTACAGACAGGGTTCTGCAAGAAACGGAACTCGATGAGAGTATGAAATGCTATGTAATGGATGGGTCAAATTCCCAATTCTCCCTGGATGATGGCCTTTTGAGAAAAGACGGTCGATTGTGTGTTTCGAATATGGGTAAACTACGTGAGGAATTGATGTATGAAGCACACTTCACGAAGTACTCAATTCACACAGGGAGCAAAAAGATATACATGGACATGAAAAAGATGTTCGGGTGGCCAGGTTTGAAGAAAGACATAGCTCTTTACGTGGCAAAGTGTCAGAGTTTTGCTTTCGTGAAAACAGAATGTCAAAAACTTGGAGGTTTCCTGAAGTCGTTACCAATTCCGGTATGGAAGTTCGATGATATCTCTAAGGATTTCGTGCACGGGCTGTCGAGATCATAGAGCAGAAATAATGTCGTTTTGGTGATCGTTGACCGATTGACAAAGATATCACACTTCATACCAAACAAGAAGGATGATTCCGTGGAAAAGTTGGCTAAGTTGTATGTGTAAACATAGTACGATTGCAGGATGTGCCCCATAGCATCGTTAGTGACCGAGATGGGTGCTTTACTTCGAATGATTGGAGGCTAATCCCCCATTTGTTAGGTACTCAACTGAAGTTCAGTATGGCCTTTCATCCACAAACGAATGGTTAGACCAAGAGGACCAAAAGGGTAATGGAGGATATGCTTCAGATGTGCGCCTTTGATTTCGGGAAGAGGTGGGATGACCATCTCTATATGATCAAGTTTGCCTATAATAATATCTATGAAGCTAGTGTTCAGATGGCGCCCTTTAAAGATTTATATGGTAGAAAGTGTCGTACACCTTTAGTGTCACAACCCACATTTTTCACCGTCAATAATGGTGTATCAGAGTAAGGAAAAAATGCGTGTCATGATGCCATGACAGTAGGGTGTAACTGCGGATGCTCAGGAAAACACCTACTTAATCATGAAAAAAGATTCTTTAAGTTATTTAAAGATAAAATCAGTTTAAGTTTGGTAGTTAGCCTCATCCCTCGGCTTGGTGGCTCATCTAGTCCACGAGGAAAGTAGTTATACGCTGCAGAAATTATCTTTTTTTTTAAAATTAGATGCCCTATATGAGTTTAGAGGTTCCCAGAGGACACCTCAAAGTATGTAAGTACTAAATTTATAATAACAATAAAAGTAGATTTTTTTTATGGTCGTTAAATATAGTGTTTCAATATTTTAAAAACCTGTCATGCATGAGTTAATAATAGCTGTTTCATACTTGAAAAAAACCTACCATACAATCCTAACATAAAACATCTCAGAGAGCAAGTAATGATATACACAGAAGGAAAACTAGCAGCTAACAAGTATCCAAAAATCAACAATCCTGTGGGCGTCAACAACTAACACGAACCCACATAAATAAAGTATGTCTACACTAGAAAAGAAAACCAAACAACAAACTACCTCTCTATGGCGAGGCAAAACCACAACCAACACAGCTGGCCAAGACCTCCAAAACCAGCACGATCATCAGCTACAGCTCTGAACCCGAGTCATTCCAAAGACAGAACACCTCCGCAAGAAAGTACAAGAGATGACAGAAAGTAAGCCAAAAGTAAAAAAAGTCAAGGGGTACCAACCCAAGACCAAAGAAAAATACTTACATAAAATATAGTAGTCAGGTACAAAGGTAAAAAGAGAACACTTACATGAAGCGTCACGTATAACCACAGCACCCCAAATGCATAAGACTATAAGGGGAAAAGGTCAAGATTAAACCAACAGGAGAGAAACAAACCCCTATTAGCCACCAGTGGTCAACTCCACCAAAAACCAAAACGGGCGAGGTGGCCATCCCCGAAGACAATTTATCCGTCTAATTGCGGGGGAGACTGGATACTCCACCATTCACCGTAAATGCCCAAACACCCGGTAGAGCCCCACAAATTACTAATACGGAGAACAAACGTTACGGTGGTGGTTTCATCCACAAATAACACCCACAACCAAGGAAACCCTGAATGAAAACCCCGTAATGACCAGGGTTTAGAGCTCAGAGGCCCACCCTTCCTGGTCTGGAGGCGTGTCTCGCCCTGCAGCATCTCCACGAAGGAAACCATGATTTAAGTCTCAAGACAATAATGGCAGATCATATTCTACTGGAAAATTCTAGATTAGGAACGGTTGATCATCCTTTAGGAAGAATTTACAATCCTAAATGAACTCTAACACGTCCTACTTAAATGTTGAGGAGCAGTTATAAACAAACATGGTGATTATAAATAAACTAGACAAGAGATCTAAGCAGTAGAAAAAATAAGCAAGTTAATTAAATATCATGATAACAAAAGTTAGAAATACTTGCAAATCGGGGTAAAGAAAGGAAGAGAAGGAGGAAACTATCAATTACCTTGGTTTTACCGGGGAAAGACGTCCAAATCGCACCACAATGTAGATCAGAGCAAAAGAAGATGAGGGAAGTCGAAATCTAACAAGAATGGTCAAAAATATGAGTTAGGGACGAAAACCCTAGCAAGAAAAACTCAAGGAATGGGGAAAATTTTACCAAGATGGCAAAGCTCTCGTTGAGAGCTTTCCGTTTCTATATTCGGTTGAAGATTTCGAGCACCGGAGCACCGTCAGCGGCCACCGAAAGAATCATGGAAAAACTTTCTCTCTCTCACTCACGTCGCTCTACTTCGGGAGATGAACAGGAGTTTGATCGGCTTAAAGAGAAAGAATAAGTTTTCTTATAAATATATATAAGGTATAGTTATAATATTAAAAATAAAGTTTTTACCTATAACAGTTGTTTTTCTAGGAAAAAAACAGGGGAAGAGGGTTATCTGGACCGGACCTCTTGAGAAGAAGAAGACTTCTCGGGAACAGGACAAGTACTACTCGAGAATGACATGCCCTCTCGGGAAACAAGACACTTCTCGAGAACAACAAGGCTGTAACGCCCCGAAACTCAAAAGAGCGACGGGTAGCATTTCAGACCAAGTTTGGAACTTGGTAGGGGTTACACGGCCTGGGACACGGGCGTGTCCCAGGGCGTGTCGTGCTCGGGTCGACGATCCTGTCGAGAGGTCGACGAATTTTGGAGTCAACGATCGTCGAGCAGTAAACACGGCCTGAGACACGGCCGTGTCCCAGGTCGTGTCCTTCACGGGGTGAAGCCGGGCCGTGGCGGGGGTCTTACACGGGTCAGCGCACGGGCCGTATCGGGTAGACACAGGTGTGTCAAATTCCGACACGGGCGTATCGAAGTACCCGCGTCCCTTGCAGGTTGTTCTTGGTCATGTGTCGATGGGAGAACACGACCGGGAACACGACCGTGTACTGGTTGACAGGGGCGTGTCAGGCTCGACACGGGCGTGTCGGGTGCCCATGTCCTTTTCGGGCCACAGGTTTCGCACTTGACACCAACTCCAAAGTGAACTCGATCTACCGCTGGGGTGGTAGCCCAGGAAGATCCTTAGGAAACACATCTGAAAACTCCAATACACTTGGAACATCACTCACATTGGCCATTGGCTCAACAACCTGATTCAGCGTGAAGAATAACTCCGCGCCATTCCAAACAGCATTGACGACTTGGAGTCAGACATCAAAGTCCCGCTCACTCCTCGCATACCAGCGAACTTAGTCTTAATCTCGGTATTTTGGCCCAGTGTGATCTGTTTTGACTTGCAATCAATAAAGGCATGCTGCTCCGCTAGCCTGTCCATACCAAAGATCACATCAAATTCCGATATCGGTAGCACGGATGCATTCAAATAGAATTCCCGACTTCCAATTTGAACCGCCACATCGCAAGCCCTATCCGGAAGCATCAAACAACCATTCGGTAATAACACCCTTACGCTCTCTGTCTTCACATGACTTGGTACTCCAATCCGAGTTACGAAGTCCTTAGACAAAAATGAATGCGAAGCACCCGTATCAAATAGTGCTCTCTCCAGTGTGTTTCGAATCATAACAAAGCCTGTGGCAGCCACATCACACACAAGCCACATACAAAACATGCAATAAGAAATGCAATCAATAACTTAACTCGTACCTGTGACGAAGTCTCTTTGCTTTATGGCCTCCTGCTGGCCAAGGTTATAGACTCAGGGCTGCGCCTGGGATGCAGATGACTCCACCACTGCCTTTCCCTTCTCAGCATAAGACGCTCCCGTCTTCTTGTCACCCTTTGGTGGAGCAACCCGACAGTCACGGGCTATATGCCCCACTCTTCCACATGTAAAGCAGATACGAGTCTCTGGCCTCAAAGTGGCCCCCAACAGAACTGTTGAAGGAGCTTTCCCGGAAGGCTTGGACCTCTTGCCCCATTTCTTTTGATAATACGACTTTCCAGGTCAGGGCGCCTTAAACTCTGGCTTTGTTACAGCCAAGGCCCTTTTTTCTTGCACCCGCTTCATATCCTTCTCCAGCGCACACGCAATATCAACCAACGCCTGAAACCCTTAGTTCATGGAACTCAAGAGCAGGAATCGCAACTCATCCCGCAATCCTTCGTAGAACCTATTAGTCTTCCGCTGTTAGTCGGTGAAGATAGAGCCCGCATAACGTCCCAACCTCGTGAACTCATGCAGGTAAGTCTCAATACTACTTTCTCCTTGCGTTAGCCGTTGGAACTCATTTTAAATAGCAATGCGTTGTACCGCTGGTAGGTGCTTTGCCAGGAATAGTCGCAAGAACTCCTCAATTGAGACTTTTGTTAACTGCCTGCCGGCTAAGTGGTGTAACTCGATCTCGTTCCACCATAACCGAGCCTCTCCTTCCAATAAGAAGGTGGCCAAGATGACCTTCTGATCTTCCTCCGTCCTGATCGCCGTCAATATATGCTTGACTCGTGACAATCAATCCTCTGCCTACGTATGGGATCCCACACCCGTAAACATAGGGGGATTGAAGCTTATGAACTGCTTCAACTGCCATTCAACTTCTCGCGCATCAACAGCTGCAACATTTTCTGGCCTTCCACCAACCTGTTATAACACCACTGTCAGCTGCTCTTGCCCACCAGGTTGTGGTTGAAACATTGCAAAAAGCACCTCATCAACTAAGCGGACGATTTCCGTAGAAGGGGGAGGTGTAGGCACCTCAGCTGGTGCCATAATCTCATCAGAACGCTAGGGCTCCGACTTCCCAGCACCATTACAAGTCACCTATAGGTGAACAAGACACACATTAACGACCTTGCACAAGCAATAACAACCATATAGGAACGCGCAGGTTGCTCAAACAAGTGTATTTGCATTCCTAAGTGGACATTCAAGAGTTCATTAGTGTTAACGTAGGTCGCACTTACACGTGCTCGCCACCCCACAAAAGAATTCAACCACGAATTCAAAAGGGAAAGACCGAGACAGGCTGATACCAAAATGTAATGTCTCCATCCATTCATATAACATATAATAGGAGGTCCGACCGGGGCCCCACACCATATGCCACAAAACAGGCGGGGAAGTTACATGTTTATAACAATTCATAATCGCACCCTAACTTAGAGCATGCTAGCGTAAGATTTTAACAGTAATATGGAACTCCAACCATGAATGTCCACTATATATATAAACAACCACATTTATATACAAACTCTCAAAGGAATGTACAGCAAATACAACATCGTTTGGCCTTATGGCCTTACAGTTACTCTTTACAAATGTGGATTCCAAATATCGGCGCGCAAGCCGGCCACACATGAGCAAAACACAGCATTCTTTGTGCATCCTTCAAGGGCTAATAGCAGTAGCAGCAGGGACTTCAGCCCTTATGTATCCCGCTCGGCTCTCCAGCACCTGCATATGGACAACCCACCAAACGGTGGCAAATAAGACAACGGTCAGCATTCAGCTGACCAATTTATAACGACCCTACCCCTTTCCCGGGGCAGTGGTATTCCTTCCATGCAGGCATAGAAATTCATAGGCAGATATATATCACAAATTGTGCTCTCACGTACAAACAATCCATCATAACTGTCAGCCATGCGACCCAACGATCCATGCACTCAGGGCACATTCTTGGTGTACCGGCGAACCAGGGTCCCACCACAGATCCAGGTCCAACACCTGACGATAAAATTGAGTATTTAGTCATTCCAGCGCGCATGCCTAAGACTCTCATTATGCTCTCCACCTGACCGCACTTTCAGTTCTTCAAGTCAGACGGACATAACGCAGGTACGAATCAAGCACCCCCTGTTGCTCAAGTCGTCTTGCCATCACCGAATACCAACGTACTCGCGGCCAAATTTAAGGCGTGGGTCGGTTTCACTTTTCCTGTTCGGCACGAGGCCTTCAAGAGCTCATCAAGCTCACAATAGCCACACTGTCCACCAAGGACTGGCTTCACTATAGCCACAATGTCCACCAAGGGACTGGCTTCACAATAGCCATAATGTCCACCACTGGACTGGCTTTACAATCAATAAGGGGAGTTCATGCTAGCGTCTCTCACGATCGCCTAGCGGGTTCCGCAAAACTCACTTTCTGCACCCAACTCCGCCCAAACCCTGCAGCATCCTGCAATGCCAGTAAACTGGTCTTGCCATAGCATACAACACTAGTATCACAAAGGTATTTTCCTGGACTACCACTCCAGTACTTCCTGCTACTACCCTTCATAGGTCAAACCCATCGCTCCATAAGCTACACGTTTATCCACGGAGTCTTCTCCGGTGTGCAAATGAAACATCACCAATGCAGACCAACCTGAACAGATGGGCTTCACACAGCATGACTATTCCGTACTACACATTTCCGAATCTTTATCCAAGACTATTAAGGATTCAAAGAATCAACCCAAGGAAATCCCTTCGCAATCTACCCTCTGGCTGGGGAGATCCATGTACATGCCAAAAGAAGGACTTCATATGTCCAAGAAGGAAGATCGTTACCCTTGACGACCTCTTTGGAGCCATAGAATTCTAGCCAGTTGGAAAGCGCTGCAGCGGCCTTGTCTCCACAAATCTGGCCTCGGATCTCGCTTCGGAACTTGACAGCTCTACTGGTGGCCGGATCCCTAGCTCCTCCTCCTCCTTGCACTCCCTTCTCTCTAGCTCTTGTAGAAAGAGAATGACCCAAACAAAAATGTGAATTCTCTTCTCAATTCCGGCCTTAAAGCAGCAGGGAGCAGCCTGGGCCATCAGATCCCAGATGAAGGAAATGAACGACCACAAATCGTCCACAAATTTCTATTTTTGGGCTGACACGGCCTGTGACCCGCCCGTGTCACAGGCCGTCTACCTTAAGCGGCACAAAACCGACTTACCCAGAGTAGGGCATGAACATGTGACAAGCCCGTATCACAGGCCGTGTGCCCTGACACGCCTTCAGACATGCCCGTGTCTACGACCGTGTACCTCAGGTGGCACACACTCGATTCAACACGAACAGGACACGACCATGTGACATGCCCGTGTTAGAGGCCGTGTGCCCAGAGACACACTTGTGTCCTGCCCGTGTTCATAAGGCCTCAATGCCTTGGTCAATTCCAAAGAAGGACACGACCATGTTACATGCCCGTGTCACATGTGACACGCCCGTGTCACAGGCCATGTTCCCCACTTGAGGATCGTCGAACACATTTACTCGAGTGAAGGTCGACGAACCAGAGGAGGACACGCCCTCGAACACACCCATGTCACCGGGTGTGTTCCCTCTCGAGAACTCGTCGAGTGTATTTCATCGAGCACTCGACAGGCTGCTCAACCACACATAGCAGGACACGGCTTGGGACACACCCGTATCCCAGGCCGTGTTGCCCCACCTGAACCCAAACTTGGGATTTGGGGTGTTACTTCTCTCATAGCTGACTCAAACTCCAAAGTCGCGCTTTTAACGTCTTGGTTTTGCCAAAGAACCTTGACCATGGGTATTGTCTTGCTTCACAACACCCAATCCTGAGTATCTAGGATACGAACATGCACTTCAACATAAGAAAGATTAGGCTGCAATTGGGGGACGCAGTCAAGAACATACTGGTCACTAAGCACACATTTATGCAACTGGCTCACATGAAACACAACGTGCACCCCATGAAAATTAGCTAGCAAATCTAGCCTATAAGCAGACACTCTGATGCGTTCAACAACCTGGAAAGATCCCACATACATGGGTTCCAACTTGTGGTTCCTTCCAAACCTCAAAATGCCTAACAATGAAGATACCTTGAGAAAAACCATGTCCCGGACTACGAACTCCAGGTCAGCCCTTTGTCGATTAGCTTTCTTCTCATAACGCTCTTGAGCTATACAAAGCTTTTCTCAAATATGCGTCACAGAAGTATTCATCTCTTCCAAGGCTTCCAGCCCCAACAACAGTCTTTCACCAACTTCAGCCCAAAATAAGGGAGTTCTACATCGCCTCCCATATAAAGCCTCAAAGGGGGACATTTGCAAACTCTCCTGATAACTATTGTTATATGCAAATTCCATCAATCTAAGCCGCTCGTTCCACACTCCTCCATGGTTCACGATGTAATATCTGATCATGTCTTCCAAAATCTGATTAACTCTCTCCGTCTGTCCATTGGTCTGTGGATGATAAATAGTTGAATACCTGAGATCGGTACCCAACCCTTCCTGCAAACTTTTCTAAAAATGAGACGTAAACCTGGAATCTCGATCTGACACAATACTTATAGGTACTCCGTGCAATCTAATGATCTATTCCAAATACAACTCTGCTATCTTCTTTATGGAGTAATCAATTTTGAACGACACAAAGTGAGCACACTTCGTCATTCTATCAACTATGACCCACACAGAATCATGTCCTCAGGGAGATCTCGACAAACTAGTAATAAAGTCCATAAAAATACTCTCCCACTTCCAATTTGGAATATCCAAAGGCATCAGCTTAGCACTAGGCCTTCCATGATCTACCTTAACTCGCTTGCAAGTAAAACACTCAGACACAAACTTAGCTATACTGTTCTTCATACCTGACCACCAGATAATTTGCTTCAGATTCCGATACATCTTTGTGGAATCAGGATGGTAGGCGACACTAGAAACGTGCGCTTCACTACACATCCTTGCTCGAATATCCTCAACAGTGGGAATACAATATCTGTCGCGGTACTTCAAGGTACCCACATCATCGATCAAAAATTTTGTAAACTCCCATTTTCAGCTCTGCTTCTGATATGCCGCGGATTAGATCGTCCTTCTGATCGAGCCTTGTAAGCATAGTCCAAGAAGGCTCTGCCACTTAAGGCCTCTTCCACCAAGGATTCTACAGAAAGGTTAAAGATCTGCGGAGTCTTCCTACTCAAGGCGTCGGCTACCATATTAGCTTTACCAGGATGATATAGGATATCAACATCATAATCCGCAACATACTCCAACCATCTACGCTGGCGCAAATTCAGCACCTTCTGAGCGAAGACATACTTCAAGCTCTTATGGTCAATGTAAATCTTGTACAGCGCGCTGTACAACAAATATCTCCACTGCTTCAAGGCATAGATCACTGCCGCAAACTCCAAATCATGAGTAGGGTAGTTTCTTTCATGAATCTTTTACTGCCTCGATCCATACACAATCACTTTTCCTTCTTCCATCAATACACAACCAATCCCAACGTGAGATGCATCCACATAAACCATATACTCCACTCCTTTGGCAGGCAAAGACAACACTGGTGCAGTACATAATCTCTTTTTCAGTTCTTGAAAGGCTTCTTCGCACTTATCACTCCACACGGAAGCAGTGTTCTTCTTTGTAAGCTTAGTCAATGGCGCAGAAAACATAGAGAATCCTTTCACAAATCTTTTATAATAGCCTGCCACCCCTAAGAAAATTCTTATCTCTTTAGGTGTTGATGCAGGCTTGCACGTTGACATCTAATATATCTACAGACGACACGTTTGCCCCTCTAACGATCCAAATCCTACACTCGCACAATCTTTCTTCGCAACACCACATTAATTAATTTTATCAATTATATGCTAGCATACGGGTAGCCAAACTGATTAGGATCGAATAGAGGCGATAAGCCAATATTCTTTCCGGCTAAAAGAACCCACCCGGTCCGAACGAGCGGTGTTGTACCAAAAGAGATCTACCAAAAATAATGATTCAGAAAAGGTAGATTTCTCCCAACAAAAGAAAACGAAGGTTCGCCAAACCTTTTAGATATTAAATAAATCAAGATAAACACAAACCAGTCGAAGGAAAAAACACGACTATTTAATGCTTCAAAATGCAACGCCAAGAATTTCCACCACAAGAATTAACTAGAGGGAAACACAAATGGAGTAGAAATATTTCGTTACCCAACCGGAATGGATGATTCTGGTTTTTTTCTCTACTTGCATCGCCCTTCAATGGCTCCGCCAGAGTCTCGCCGGATGGAGAGGAACTTGTCTGCCTTCGTCGCTTCACGCCTTGGCCGAGATCTTTGGTTAGTAAGAGAAGAGGTCAGCTATTGGAGGTGATGAAGAGGAGTGCTCGGGTTTTTGGGAGGAGAGGAAAACGAGAATAGAGAGGGGGAGAAGGTTGGCCGGCGGCCAAATAGAGGAGGAGGAAGGAGGAGGCCGAAATTTGCCTTAGAGGGAAAGAGGAAAGAGGGGGAAAATTCAAATCTTGAATTCTTAGGGTTTCTTTTTTTCATTCTCTAAATCTATATGAGAACCATACATGCCTATATATAGGCTTACACCACTCCATCTCCTCCAATTCAAAATTCAAAATTCAAAATTCAAAATGATACTATAATGGTTATATGCACCCATCATGAAATAAAAAAAATAATGCAAAATTTAAAAGCATGAAATTAAAATACTCTTGATGGTTATAGGCACCCATCATTACAAGAAATTAAAATGACATTGGCAATAAAACAAAAACATAAAAATGATTTAATAATTATAATAATTATTAATAGAATATTAACAATTATTAATATATTGGTTTGCGCCCAGGGTGGATATTATGGCGACGCTCCGCATGGTCATCACGGCGCCGCAAATCTTTATTTGGAGGCGGAGAAAGTTCTTCCATAAGCACGCCATTACCGTCTTCAATATGTTGAGGGCCGTCGTCTCCATCAATCCTCCCCCGCTCAAAAGTACTCGTCACCGATGAGTTGATCTGAATGCACCAGTACGGGAGAGCAACATCCAAAAGAGCCACCTTCGATCCAAGAACCCAAGAGTCATCGGAGGCCGGACGATCACGCCATCGAATCAAGTAACCGTAATCATTACCACAAGTAGAGGAGAGCACTTCAACCTGGAGTATCCTGCCATGCAAAAAGATGGTCCTGGGAGACCTTGGAAAAGCATTAGACAATAAAGGAAAATAAGTTTCTACATCAACTACCAACGTACCTCGAGTGAAGACCGATGAAGAGAGCGATCCAGGCACAAGCTCACTACCCAAACCATAAGAAAACAAAGTGGACCCAAACGGACATGCAGATAATTCAAGTGGTGGAGAAACATATGGCGTTAAATTAGAAACATTAAAAATTGGGGTAATACCCCAATCAGTGGAAAACTTCAAATGATATGCGTATTCTCCTAATTTCTCTAATATCCGAAAAAGGTCCAGCTCGCCAACTCGCCAACTTTCTATATTGCCCGAAGGCAACCGTTTATGGACGAGACGCACCAAAACTAAATCTCCAGTAATATAGTGAGACGCTCTTTTATGTAAGCTAGCATGAAGTTGATAAAATGTAATTGGTATGGTTAGCGCTTCACTAATGTGCTTATATACTTTTTGAGCATGAGAGGCATAAACTAGTGCCATGTGACTTGTCTTATAAGACAGTGGTAAAGAAATCAATTCAAAAGGCACTTGTGCTTTAAATCCGTGCATGATCTAATTCGGCAGGCAACAAGCATATAAATAATAATAAGACGCAACTTGATTGAATAATTTTGTAAAAGTGCGCCTAAGTATCTTACTACCATGTGGTGTAAACCCATGTGCTACGTGTCCCAACTTGAATACGGAGGCTATAAGGGTTAAGTCCGGGGGCACGGGAGCCTTAACATCAAAGATGGATTTCAATGGCTCCATAGTCGCAGTTCTAATTTGATATTCGTCATTTTAACGCTTGGCATGAAGATATGCCAAGGAGAACTGCTCATCATTAATAACAGAGTTGGACACTCCCGGGTCTGAAAAGATGTACGAGCGATACAACTCATGGGGCCTAACCGTGGTCACTAACGTGTGGAAATGAGAGTCATCATAAGGCGGTGGGTAAATACGTGCGACCGGGTGTGGGATATGGGTATGGGAAAGAGACACCACATCTAGAGGCACGATAACCAAAGAGTCAAAAACGAACGAGGATAGAACCATAGCTAGACACGCAGAGAAAGGAATAGCCAAATGTGTTGCGTAGTTAGAGCTACGCGGTGTGGTGAACAGATCAAAAACAAGCGCGCTCAACCGATTAATATCTAATTGCTGAGAAAATGCCAATATAAGAACTAACAGAGTGGGCGTGTCACAACAACTCAGTCTAGGGGTACCGATTCCACGACCTAAAACGTCAACTAATGTGGGCACAAACATAGGAGGAAGGGTCGGTAGAATCAAATCCGTGATAATATCCAAATCAGAATAAATTTCACTGATCGATGATAACATCAATGAACACTCATCCGTGGGTAAAACCAAAGAATCGTCCGAAAATACCACTTCCTTGCTTACAATTTCTTCCAACAAACTAGGCAAGTGGTTTAATTCAGAATCAGTATAGGCCTCAGAAATGGGCAAAATCGAACTCGACGTAAATTTTAATTCAGAGTGAACTTCAGATAAAGGAGATAACAATAAAGAACTATCGTTCGGGTTCATGGCGCTAAAATCATCCAAACATAAACTTCTCACATATGGTGAGACTTCCCAATCGGTTGGGACATCTTTTAAGTACGGGTCATCAATAATAATAGGGAAATCAACACTCACCAGTTCCTCAAATAACTTAGATATATTCTCATTAGGTGTAATCTTAAGCTCTAACACGACGGGGTTTGTAGTTTGGAGAGGGCCATCAATACTAGGGTGATCAGTCACAATGCTAGTCCGGCTAATAATAGGCAACATACTACTATCACAGATCGGAATGTAATCATCACATACATCATCTTCTAAATCACTAGGGATTCCCTCACTTTCAGAATCATCAGACTCGTCGGGCACTATCCTACGTAAAGGGATACTCTCACCTAGCTGGTCAACTTCATCATCCAGAGATTCTATATCCACATCAGAATACTCAGTGATACTAGTCACTATCTCTAGGGGCTTAGATGTCGAGGCTTATAGAGGCATAACCCTAGTGGTAACATCTATCGAGTCCACAAGAAATGTCCTATTAGAAGAGGTTTCCCTAACGGGGGGTGGTGGTTCTAATATGGCCTTTCCGGTCTGACACGAGTGAGCTTTATTCCTAGGAAGGTGGTGCTTCTCAATTTCTAATGCCGTGGTAAAAATGGCGTCTAGATCGGTGTGCCAATAGCATAGTAATTTACCCTGGATGTAGGGATTTAATCCCTTACGAAACCTAGAGAGGGTGATCTCTGACAACTCCTTCACACCACTTCTAACCATGATATCCTTAAAAAGACGCATATAATCCGACACCGACTTGTTCCCTTGTTTAAGGTTAGTCAAATCTTCAGTTATTTGTCGCTTGGTCTGGACGTTTGGTTTATAGTCATTCTTAAAGGCTGGTATGGATCTAGTGTCATAACTATACTCACTCGTAGGCTTAGTATTAGCAGGGCGAAGGTAGGCGGGATCAAATTGATCCGATAGTAGGCTACGCATGTGAGGCTAAGCGTAACGATATCTACCAACACGACGCTCTTCGTTTAACCAAAACAACTGGGCTTGACCTACTAGTCGCTCTCGGGCAAAGCTAACCTTTTTGTGGTCATCCCATAAGTGGCAGTTAAAATAATACTCTAATCCCTTAAGCCAATCTCTAAAAATTTGGGGACATCCTAAACCGTCATAAGTAGGATAAATGTGTTGTGCCCTAGGGGTGTGTTTAGCCGTATCCTTAGCATATGAATATTCTAACAGGGCATCATATAAGTCATATGCCATTTTATTGAGAACCGGAGAGAAAACTCAACCGGAACTGGTGCACATGCAATGAGAAATGAACTTGGCCCTATTTAATTTTCAAAGATGGAATTGTTCCCACTTAATAACTATGGCGATAAAAGATTGTTTTTGATTTTCTTGTACGAAAGAATATGAAAATTATTAAATAAATTTTTTTGAATTTTGTTTGCAGAAAAATAAAAATATTGGCCGCTATTGGCAGAACAAAATTAAACTTTTTTAATGATTTAATAAAAATAATGGCTTAATAAAAATAAAATATTTTTGATTTCTTACTAATAAATTGATAGGGAAATTCCAGAATTTTATTTTTTTGAATTTTGGGAAAAAACTGAAAATTTTAGACCGCTATTTGCAGACAAAAAATTTAAAAATTGATTTTTATGTTGTGCAATGAAACGTGCAAGTGCGTGTCGACGTTCTAATCCAAAGGACATCATAACAGTGACTATCATCTCGGGGTCAACTGAAATTCCATCCTTAATCACAATATGACCCAAAAGGACACTTGAGCTAGCCAAAACTCGCTCTTAACTTAACTTCATATAAAGCTTATGCTCTCTTAAGGGAGACAGAACTTGGCGCAAGTGCTGAGCATACTCCTCAGCGCTCCGAGAATATGCTAGAACATTGTCAATAAAAACAACCACAAACTGATCCAAGAAGTCAAAATGTAACACCACAAAAGGACATCACCAAAAACTCAAAATGTCCATGCCTAGAACGAAAGGTAGTCCGCGGAACATCCATCTCACGGATCCTCAACTGATGGTAGCTCAAATGAAGGTCAATCTTCAAAAACACCGTACTACCACGCAACTGATCAATAAATCATCTATCCACGACAAGGGATACCTTCTCTTGATAGTTACCTTATTCAATTCCCTATAATCAATGCATTGCCTCATAGATCCATCCTTCTTCTTTAAAAACAAGACGGGATCACCCCATGGCGAAGAACTTGGCCAAATAAATCTGTATTGCAGCAACTCATCTAGCTGGGTATGCAACTCCAACTCACGCGGGGCCATACAGTACAGTGTCTTAGCAATAGGGCGAGTACCCGGCTCTAGATCTATAATAAACTCCACATCTCTCTCAGGCGGAAGACCAGGAAGACTATCTGGGAAGACATCAGGAAACTCTCGCACCACAAGAATGTCCTCTACATGTGACAAACTACCAATGGATTCCAAAATAGAAAGCAAATAAGCATAACAACCAGAATCTAAAAGCTTCTGAGCACATACCGTAGAAATAATTGGGGAATCCTGGCGCAGAAGGCCATACATGTAACACCACAAAAATGAGGAAATAGAACTTAATGGTAGATATCATCGGGTGACAGTGGGTATCGCTGGCGATAGCACTCAATGCCTTCAGCGAAGCGTTGATTAGACTCAACGCACTCGACACTCTTAACGCACTCAACGAAGCATTGATTGAGCTATCAGAGTGGCGATACTGAGTATCGCTGGCCGATACTGCCATGTATGGTTGGACACATGTCGGATGGCCGGAATGTAGCCGATGAGTGGCAGTTGATTGGGTCAAAGCGGCTACCAACGATATCACCTAGGTGATAGCGAATATTGCCAGGCGATAATGTTAACTTTGACTTGTTAGTTGAAATTATGGCCATTGCTTTCTCTGGATGAAATGATCCCGTGGCTGGGATTAATCCTGAGACCACTTAAGATGAGGAGTGGAGAAAAGAAAACTTATTCATCTTCTCTCACTCTCTCTTCCTTTTCATTACTCTCTTGAAAGAAAGAGCTAAAGAAGAAGAAGGCTGAAGGCTGAAGCTTTGATAGCTAGGGGAAGGAGATCCTGTGGTCAGATTTGAGAGCCGAAGTAAGATCGGTGAAGAGAAAAGTAAGGAGCTCCTTTCCATCCGGATAAAAGACTTATTCATGGCTCCAAAAAGATCTACAAGGGTAACGATCTTCCTTCTTGGACTAGTATAGTCGTCCTTTTTGCATATGTACAGAATCCCCCCATCAAAAGGTGGAGAATCGTGGGAATTTTGATGGGATGATACGTAGTATCCCCGAGTTGGTTTTTCATATAGATCCAGAAATCGCAGTACGGAATAGACAGGTTGTGTGAAGCCCATCCGGACATGTTGGTCTGGATTGGTGATGTTTTGTTTTGCATGCCGGAGAAGACTCCGAGTATAAACAAGTGGTTTACGTGGTCTATGGGTTATACCTGTGAAATGAGAGTAGAAGGAAGTACTGGAGGTGTGCTCCAGGAAAATACCCAGAAAGTACCACAGTTTGCAGAATAGTTGGATATCGCCGGCAACAGCGAGTATCGTCGGTGATAGCTCGTGGTGAGCTCTGATTGATATGAAAGTCCAGTGTTTCTAGCACTGCAGGATGCTGTAGGGTTTTTTGGAATGATGTTCCCGTTATGATTGAGTGTGGAGACATAAGAGAAATGTTGTCGCTAATGTCAGGCTATATTGACTGTCGCTAGCGAAAGCTTCCTGAAAAGAATGTGCTTGCGCAGCCTGTCTCATGAAGATCATGGGGTTAGCAGGTGAGCTGTGTGCCTAGCTTTGGTTGACATGAGAGCCATTGTACATAACATTGGTTATGTTTTGATTACAGGAAAGGGGAGGCCGACCCACGTTGTGTTTATTTGCCTAGAAGGCTTCGGCTTTCGGCGATGGAACGATGATATGAGCAACGAGAAAGGGCTAAAATGTACCCGCTCAATGTTGATCGGATAAACAGACCTAAAGTACATGAGAGTTACAGTTGGAAAAGAGAGAGGAAGTCTTATGCTATAAGCCGGAAAGACTAAAATGCTTATAAATTGACCGTCAAGTCCGGGACCTTTGAACGGTGGGGGGACTAGGCATTGCCAGTACATCAAGAATGTGCCCTGAGTGCACGAAACGTTTGGCAGTGACGCAAACATTTATGATATATTGAAGGGTGCTTGACTGTACCTTCTTGTGATATACATATATGAATGCTATGACTGCAGGGAAGGAATACCGCTACCCCGGGAATGGGGTAGGGGTGTTAAAAATTAGTCAGCTAAAGTTGAATGTTGCCTTATTTGCCATCTTCGTGGTGGATTGTCCCTTTACAGGTGCTGAAGTGCCGAGCGAGAAATAGTGGGTTGAAGCCCTTGATGCAATGCCAGACCTTGAAGGCTAAGCGAAGGCTTTTATTGTTTTCATGTGTGGCCGACCAGCTTGTCGATGTTTTTAAACCACACTTTTGAAGTATAACTATAATGCATTAAGGCCATTACACATTGTTTATTTTGTAAACATTATTATATGGTGTTATATATACATTGGACATTTTTATGTATTAAGTTCAAGTGAACCAATGCTTCTTCTGATAGAATTCTCTGAATTAGGATTCATTTTGTCGTTTGATATTAATACGTAACTCCGCCGATTGTCTTGGTTTTCCTTCTCCGAATTCGTTGTTGAATTATTTTGAGGGGTGGAGAGCATGTGTAGGTGATTACCGTTATAACAAAATGAACTCATGAATGCCCACTTAGAAATGAAAATACACATGTTTGAGGAACCTGTGTGTTCTTAATAGTCGTTGTTTGCCTTTTGGGTAGTCGCTAAATTGTGTATGTTTACACATATAGGTGACTCGAAGTGGTGCGGGGCAGTCTGAACCCCAACGTTATGTTGAGAGTGTGGCACTAGCTGATGTGCCCACACCTCCTCCTTTTGCAGAAACAATACTCTTAGTTGCTGATGCGTCGGCAAGTGCACTGGTCGCTGTCAAGTAATAATTTTGGGAATAGCTTTCCTGAAGGTTGATCTCGAGGGAATGCAGGATGGGTATGTGATAGCGTCGCAGAAATATCGTTACTAAGAGTTGAATGAAACAACAAAGGGGGGTTGGTTTTTGATTCCTAATGCTAACAAAACAAAAAAAAACAAATGCGGGTCGTAAGCACCGCTTCGCTTGGTGGATGGAACTAGTGCAGGCCGCTATGACGTTCTTCGTGAGGCGGATGGAAGTAAAGTAAGCGGATGGAATGAACACAAGTGCGGAGAGTGAGGGTCGCAATCACCTCTTCAACCACCAACACTAGCCTTTGCTAGAGTGGTTCTAGTATGGGAGTGAAGTGGATATGAATGGATGCGAGTGCATCACAACTAACAAAAGAGGATGTAATTAACCCAAGCAAACTTCATTCATAGACAAATAAAAACAAGTTAAGGTTCATTACAAGCTTTAGAGTACAATCTACTATGGAGAAGAGGTAGAATAAACCGAAAAAGGGGAAAGCCTAGCCATGGTTCTTGGCCAGAGTGGTGGGTTATCAGTGCACTTCACGACTCTGACCGTGGTTTCTTTCGGATGCAAATGGGTTGTCAATCCACTTGTCTTCCTCCATCTTCTTCCCTTTCCTTCAATTCTCTCTCCCTTTTGCCCAAATGAGTTGTACCAGAAGATCTTTGTTGCATGCTGCTGGTCACCGGAAACTCTCCTATCAGTTGAATATGGCTTCGGATCTCCAGAGAAAGCTTCCCGGAGGGTGGAGGTGAGTGGAGGACCTGCTGGGATGAGGAACGACGCTTCACGCACAACAACGGGGCGAAAAATGGAGCAATGATGCCCGAATTCACAGAGCACGAGTTTAAATACTGCCGCAGAAAAAAAGAGCGCACGATCAATGGCACACGACCAGAGGTCGTGCGCAATGGATCAACTGATCGTGCTATTAGAAATTACAGAACTCCAGAAAATAGAATAAACGTGCATGAGTAGTGTCGCACGACCAGAGGTAGTGCGCACTATGTCCAATGATCGTGCGATTGCCCCAGACAGAACTTGGGAAAATGGAGAATAGTGCGCACGATCAGTGGCTCACAACCAGTGGTCGTGCGCTATAGATACAATGATCGTGTGCAGTACTCCTGTACCATTTGAGGTTCGATGAACAGATCTTGCATAACTAGCGGTCGTGCGCGAAGGAGTCCACTGACCGTACACGTGTAAAAATGCACAATTAGTGGCCCTTATGCGGAAAACATTCCCAAACGATCCCAGAACACACACACGACCCTTGTACTTGCAGCAAAAACAGAAGAGCCACCAAAATTGGCATTCCACATTCTCCAGACACAAAAAAACACCAAGCAGGGCAAAAGTATAAAAACTACAGAATCACACTGAAAACGGGCCAAAAGTGCACTTAACATGTAATGGACATAATAACAAATATGAACAATTATGGATCTTAAGTGTAGTGCATCCACGAGAAACCTAGCCCAGATGAGACCAAAAATATGTATATAACTTGGACTCATCAGTTGCTGAGGTAGTGTTTACAATGATGAATGCACAACTGACTAGGCAGGTGCAACCTACGTTGGTGCCAGTTCAGCTTGTTGTAGCGAAGCTTATGGCTGCTAGGCAAGTGCCTGCTGAGGCTTCAGTGGATATGCGAGCGACTGAATGACAACTAAAGCACTTCATCAGTTTATTCCTCCTACGTTTACGGGTGCAGGATCCCCAAAGAAGGTAGTGGACTGGGTTTTTTGAGTCAAGAGGATATTGACGGCAACAAAGACAAAGGAGGGACAGAAGGTCACCGTGGCTGCTTTCCTGCTTGAAGGAGAGGCTCAACTTTGGTGGGATGTGTTGGAGTTACACCACTTAGCGGGTAGACGACTATCAGAGGTCTCGATGGAGGAGTTTTCCAGATTATTCTTGGCAAATCATCTGCCATTGTCGTAGTAGATGGCCATGGAAAATGAGTTCCAGCGTTTGACTCAGGGAGAGGCTAGTGTGGATGACTACTTGCATGAGTTTACCAAGTTGGGGCATTATGCGGGATCTACTTTTGCTGACGAAGAGCGTAAGACAAATAGGTTCTACAAGGGACTTTTTGATGAGCTGATGTTGCTGCTCTCAGGTCCGATGAACCAAGGTTTTCAAGTATTTGATAATATGGCTCGTTCGTTAGAGAAGGACATGGAAAGGGTATAAGGAAAGAGGGACTTGGCTATGATAAAGCCCGATTTCAAAGTGTCACGGCTTGTAAAATATGGCTACCCCAAGAGATGGAATAAAAAGTCCAAGTCTACCGGACATACTCCATCTATTGTTCCTTCTAGAGCATCTGGGCGAACCACTCTTGCATGTTATACTTGTGGCAAGGTGGGCCATATGGCTCGAGATTGTTGGCAATATCGTCTAGCAGTTGATAAGAAGGTAGGAGCATCGTATGCTGAAAAGGGAAAGATGGTGGAGTCCACTGCTTCCCAATATACTCCAGCTCAGCCGAGGCTGTACAATCTTGGCCAATAGGAGGCCATCAAACAGGCTGATGTCGTCACAGGTATGAGTAGTATATAGTTTTCATGCTTTATATACATTATACCATATGAATTGCTTGTGTATAACTTGGTACCTCTTGGCTCTGTCCTTATTCGGGACCATGTGGTGAGAGCAATATTCGACAAAGATGCTTATCATTCATTTCTATCTAAGGACTTCGAATCGCGAATCAGAGTGCCTACTCTTGTGTTGACAAATAGACTAAAGGTGTTGTTACCTAACGAATGCTTGATGCGTGCGAATAGGTCTTGCTGTGTTGAGGTGTAGATAGGATGTTGGGATTTTGGATTGGAAGCGTCTATACTGCCGATATATGAGTTCGACGTAATCTTTGGTATGGACTGGCTCTCGGAGCAGTGTGCATGTATAGATTGCAACTCAAAGGAGGTCACACTGGGACAGAACACCGAGCTAGAGACTAAATTCGCTTGTATTCAAGGATCGAGCAAGATATTGATGTCTGCTCTCTAGGTAGTCGCGACTGTTAGGAAGGGCGCGAAGTTGTTCTTCACACTGTTGGTGGCTGTTGAGCTTAAGTACAGTTTGAGTGACGTTCCTATCCAATCGGAGTACGTGGATGTGTTTTCTAAGGATCTTCCTGGGCTTCTACCCCAGCGGGAGATTGACTTCCCTATTGAGTTGGTGCCAGTTCCAAACTTGTGGCCCGCTCACCGTACCATGTTGCATCAAAGGAGATTGCAGAACTAAAGGTTCAATTGCAAGAATTTCTAGAGCAGAGCTATATACGTCCAAGTACGTCACATTGGAGTGCACTGGTCCTCTTTGTGAAGAAGAAGGACGGAAGCATGTGTCTATGCATTGATTATCGAGAGCAGAATAAGCTGACAGAGAAGAACAAGTATCCGATAACACAGATTGATGACTTGTTCGATAAGCTGGTGGGATAAACTGTCTACTCAAAGCTGGATTTAAGGTCAGGTTATTACCAGTTGAGGACTAGGGAATGTGACATTCCCAAGACAACATTTGCTACACGCTATGGGCACTACGAGTTCACTGTAATGCCATTTGGGCTAACAAATGCGCCATCGGTATTTATGTACTTAATGTATCGAACGTTTAGAGTGTACTCGGACCTATTTGTGAACGTGTTTATTGACGGCATATTTGTGTACTCTCAGTCTGAAGAAGATCATGCAAATCATTTGCGGATGGTTTTGCACATCTTGAGAGAAACAAACTCTATACCAAGTTCTCAAAGTGTGAGTTTTAGCTGTCGTCAGTGGATTTTCTTTGCCATTTGGTTAGTGTAGAAGGTATTGCGGTAAACCCAACGAAGATAGTTGTGATACGGGAGTGGGCTGTATTGTCTACTGTTGCTAAAGTCAGGAGTTTCCATGGACTTGCGGGCTACTACATGCGCTTTGTAGAGAACATTTCGCGGATAGACTTACCTCTCACCATACTGATGAGGAAAGATCAAAAGTTCGTTTCGACGCCTGAGTGCGTGCGAGCTTTTGAGGAGTTAAAAAGTCATTTGACCACAACGCCTATCTTGAGTTCACCATGTAGTACACACGGCTATGAAATTTATAGCTATGCTTTAGGGAAGGTTTAGGATGCGTTCTTCTTCAGTTCAGAAAGGTTATTGCTTATGTCTCACGCTAGTTGAAAGTGCATGAGCAAAACTATCCAGTACATGACTTGAAGTTGGTTGCTGTGATTTTTAGACTTAAGCTGCTATGTCATTACTTAGATGGCGTGAAAGTTGATATATTCACGAACCATATGAGCCTTAAGTACTTAATTGATCTGAACATGCGACAGTGAAGGTGGATGGAGTTCCTCGGGGACTAAACCTTCCAAATACATTCTACTCCAGGGAAGGAAAATGTGGTCGCAGATGCCTTGAGTCATAGGACTCCTGTACTTGCAAGTTGGTTGCAGATGCATGATGAGAGTTTGATCAAGGAGTTGGAGGCCTTAGAAATTTCTTGTGTTAACAAGAATGCTACTGCAAATGCGTGCCTGAACTGGACTGAGGTATAATATGACCTTACAGACAGGGTTCTGCAAGAAACGGAACTCGATGAGAGTATGAAATGCTATGTAATGGATGGGTCAAATTCCCAATTCTCCCTGGATGATGGCCTTTTGAGAAAAGACGGTCGATTGTGTGTTTCGAATATGGGTAAACTACATGAGGAATTGATGTATGAAGCACACTTCACGAAGTACTCAATTCACACAGGGAGCAAAAAGATATACATGGACATGAAAAAGATGTTCGGGTGGCCAGGTTTGAAGAAAGACATAGCTCTTTACGTGGCAAAGTGTCAGAGTTTTGCTTTCGTGAAAACAGAATGTCAAAAACTTGGAGGTTTCCTGAAGTCGTTACCAATTCCGGTATGGAAGTTCGATGACATCTCTAAGGATTTCGTGCACGGGCTGTCGAGATCATAGAGCAGAAACAATGTCGTTTTGGTGATCGTTGACCGATTGACAAAGATATCACACTTCATACCAAACAAGAAGGATGATTCCGTGGAAAAGTTGGCTAAGTTGTATGTGTAAACATAGTACGATTGCAGGATGTGCCCCATAGCATCGTTAGTGACCGAGATGGGTGCTTTACTTCGAATGATTGGAGGCTAATCCCCCATTTGTTAGGTACTCAACTGAAGTTCAGTATGGCCTTTCATCCACAAACGAATGGTTAGACCAAGAGGACCAAAAGGGTAATGGAGGATATGCTTCAGATGTGCGCCTTTGATTTCGGGAAGAGGTGGGATGACCATCTCTATATGATCAAGTTTGCCTATAATAATATCTATGAAGCTAGTGTTCAGATGACGCCCTTTAAAGATTTATATGGTAGAAAGTGTCGTACACCTTTAGTGTCACAACCCACATTTTTCACCGTCAATAATGGTGTATCAGAGTAAGGAAAAAATGCGTGTCATGATGCCATGACAGTAGGGTGTAACTGCGGATGCTCAGGAATACACCTACTTAATCATGAAAAAAGATTCTTTAAGTTATTTAAAGATAAAATCAGTTTAAGTTTGATAGTTAGCCTCATCCCTCGGCTTGGTGGCTCATCTAGTCCACGAGGAAAGTAGTTATACGCTGCAGAAATTATCTTTTTTTTTTAAAATTAGACGCCCTATATGAGTTTAGAGGTTCCCAGAGGACACCTCAAAGTATGTAAGTACTAAATTTATAATAACAATAAAAGTAGATTTTTTTATGGTCGTTAAATATAGTGTTTCAATATTTTAAAAACCTGTCATGCATGAGTTAATAATAGCTGTTTCATACTTGAAAAAAACCTACCATACAATCCTAACATAAAACATCTCAGAGAGCAAGTAATGATATACACAGAAGGAAAACTAGCAGCTAACAAGTATCCAAAAATCAACAATCCTGTGGGCGTCAACAACTAACACGAACCCACATAAATAAAGTATGTCTACACTAGAAAAGAAAACCAAACAACAAACTACCTCTCTATGGCGAGGCAAAACCACAACCAACACAGCTGGCCAGGACCTCCAAAACCAGCACGATCATCAGCTACAGCTCTGAACCCGAGTCATTCCAAAGACAGAACACCTCCGCAAGAAAGTACAAGAGATGACAGAAAGTAAGCCAAAAGTAAAAAAAGTCAAGGGATACCAACCCAAGACCAAAGAAAAATACTTACATAAAATATAGTAGTCAGGTACAAAGGTAAAAAGAGAACACTTACATGAAGCGTCACGTATAACCACAGCACCCCAAATGCATAAGACTATAAGGGGAAAAGGTCAAGATTAAACCAACAGGAGAGAAACAAACCCCTATTAGCCACCAGTGGTCAACTCCACCAAAAACCAAAACGGGCGAGGTGGCCATCCCCAAAGACAATTTATCCGTCTAATTGCGGGGGAGACTGGATACTCCACCATTCACCGTAAATGCCCAAACACCCGGTAGAGCCCCACAAATTACTAATACGGAGAACAAACGTTACGGTGGTGGTTTCATCCACAAATAACACCCACAACCAAGGAAACCCTGAATGAAAACCCCGTAACGACCAGGGTTTAGAGCTCAGAGGCCCACCCTTCCTGGTCTGGAGGCGTGTCTCGCCCTGCAGCATCTCCACGAAGGAAACCATGATTTAAGTCTCAAGACAATAATGGCAGATCATATTCTACTGGAAAATTCTAGATTAGGAACGGTTGATCATCCTTTAGGAAGAATTTACAATCCTAAATGAACTCTAACACGTCCTACTTAAATGTTGAGGAGCAGTTATAAACAAACATGGTGATTATAAATAAACTAGACAAGAGATCTAAGCAGTAGAAAAAATAAGCAAGTTAATTAAATATCATGATAACAAAAGTTAGAAATACTTGCAAATCGGGGTAAAGAAAGGAAGAGAAGGAGGAAACTATCAATTACCTTGGTTTTACCTGGGAAAGACG
This sequence comes from Platanthera guangdongensis, assembly GCA_039583875.1. NCBI lineage: Eukaryota > Viridiplantae > Streptophyta > Magnoliopsida > Asparagales > Orchidaceae > Platanthera > Platanthera guangdongensis. Next base: position 35,193,408 of record CM077159.1, on the reverse strand, counting down.
TCCAAATCGCACCACAATGTAGATCAGAGCAAAAGAAGATGAGGGAAGTCGAAATCTAACAAGAATGGTCAAAAATACGAGTTAGGGACGAAAACCCTAGCAAGAAAAACTCAAGGAATGGGGAAAATTTTACCAAGATGGCAAAGCTCTCGTTGAGAGCTTTCCATTTCTATATTCGGTTGAAGATTTCGAGCACCGGAGCACCGTCAGCGGCCACCGGAAGAATCATGGAAAAACTTTCTCTCTCTCACTCACGTCGCTCTACTTCGGGAGATGAACAGGAGTTTGATCGGCTTAAAGAGAAAGAATAAGTTTTCTTATAAATATATATAAGGTATAGTTATAATATTAAAAATAAAGTTTTTACCTATAACAGTTGTTTTTCTAGGAAAAAAACAGGGGAAGAGGGTTATCTGGACCGGACCTCTTGAGAAGAAGAAGACTTCTCGGGAACAGGACAAGCACTACTCGAGAATGACATGCCCTCTCGGGAAACAAGACACTTCTCGAGAACAACAAGGCTGTAACGCCCCGAAACTCAAAAGAGCGACGGGTAGCATTTCAGACCAAGTTTGGAACTTGGTAGGGGTTACACGGCCTGGGACACGGGCGTGTCCCAGGGCGTGTCGTGCTCGGGTCGACGAATTTTGGAGTCAACGATCGTCGAGCAGTAAACACGGCCTGAGACACGGCCGTGTCCCAGGTCGTGTCCTTCACGGGGTGAAGCCGGGCCGTGGCGGGGGTCTTACACGGGTCAGCGCACGGGCCGTATCGGGTAGACACGGGTGTGTCAAATTCTGACACGGGCGTATCGAAGTACCCGCGTCCCTTGCAGGTTGTTCTTGGTCATGTGTCGATGGGAGAACACGACCGGGAACACGACCGTGTACTGGTTGACAGGGGCGTGTCAGGCTCGACACGGGCGTGTCGGGTGCCCATGTCCTTTTCGGGACACGTCAGTTTCGACGGCGAATGGGGAACATGGCCCTGGATACGGGCGTGTCACAGGCCGTGTTTGGCCCAGATTTTGGATTTCAAGCCCGGATTGTGGCCGTTCGTTTCCTTATTTTGGGATCCGACGGCTGGGAGTTGTTCCTGCTGGGATATACCGGGTTTAGGGCTTAGAAAACCCCATTTTACTTGGGTTATTCTCTTTCTAAAGCCTAGAGAGAGGGGAGTGCAAGGAAGATGAAAGGAGGCTAGATCCGATCACTGGCGGAGCTTTAGAGCTCCAAATTGCGAGCCGACTTCGGATCTATGGAGGCAAGGAGATTGCGGTGCTTTTCATCAGCATAGATTTCCATGGCACCAAGGAAAAACACTAGGGTAACGATTCTCATCCTATGACATGTGAAGTCCTCTTTTCCTTTGCATAGGAAGCCCGCTCTCGCGACTTTGCGATGAGTTTGAGGCATTCCTTCGGGTAGACATGAATAGTCCCCGTTGTATACATGTAGAGTCCGTAATCGAGAAACGGACATAGGAATGATGTGTGAAGCCTACCCGGACACGTTGGTCTGGATCGGTGATGTTGCATTGCATTAATGGCCGGAGAATACTCCGTGCAGATGTTTGTTTTTCGGGTTTTCTACGAGTTAGATTGCAATAGGGAGCCTTGGGGATTAAGTCCAAGGTGCACCCAGAAATCTGGGCAGATGCGTGATTCTGCTAGCATGGTAGCCAGGGAGCCAACTTGTACATAACTGGTTATGTAAAGTGTGTAATCGGATTGGGACTCGGGAAAGTTTGACCCGCGCATATGGCTTAAATTATCGTTGCGATGTGAGCAATGTGTTAGGAGGAACCATACCCGCTCTATGTCGTTCGGTTGGAGCCATTGGCATAGATGGAGAGTCTTAGGCGGTCTATGGCTTAAAATGACGTGACCAATGCCGGAAAGACAAAATGCTCACGAGATTGGCCGTCCAAGTGGAGGTGGTGAGACCGCAATGTCTATTGCTTAAATTGACGTGACGTTGATCGGTTCACCGAGAATGTGCCCTGAGTGCACGGGGTGTGTGGCCGTGCGTACCTACGCCTGTGATGAAGTGTTATTACTTTACTTCTTGGTTATGCTAATAAAGGGCAGGGAAGGAGCATTGCCGCCCCGAGTTCGGGGGCGTGATCGTTATAATTTGGTCAGCATAGCTGACCGTTACTTTTGTTTGCCACCGTGGGGTGGATTTTTGCTTGCAGGTGCTGCGGAGCCGAGCGACAAATAGCGGGCTAAAGCCCAAGTTGCTGAGCCGGCCATCGAAGGCCTAATTTTGAGTGTTTTCTTTTATTCTCATGTATGACCGGACTGCATGCCGTGGTTTGGAAAACACTTATATTTGAGTAAACAATTGTAAGGTCATAAGGCTGTTGTACTTGTGTATTGTACTTCATTCCTGTTGGTTTGAGTAGTGGACATTCATGCTCGTGCTGGGTTCTTTGTTTTGCAACCTTTAAATTGCTTCGGCTAGAATGACTCTGTGTAGGACGTTGATTATTAGTTGGATTGTTTCCACTGAGTAACCTTCCGGTTTGTCTGTGGTATATGGCGTCGGGCCCCGGCCGGACCTACTGCTACATGCTATGCGACGGATATGGGGTGTTACAATTTGGTATCAGACTACTGGTTTCGGTCAGGCTTAAATGAATTCGTGGACGAATTCTTTTAACGGGTTGTGAGCACATTTGTGTGCGTCATCGTTATAACATCAAAAGAACTCATAAATGTCCACTTAGGAATGAAAATACATGTGTTTGAGGAACCTGCGTGTTCCTATAATTGCTTTTTGCAATTTTGTATGGTCGTTTAACGATGTTTTGTACAACTATAGGTGACCAGAAGCGGTGTCATTTAACGATGTTTTGTACAACTATAGGTGACCAGAAGCGGTGCAGGGCCGTCAGAAAGCCCAGTTTCTAAGGCTAGCAGCGCACCAAATTATGCTTCTGCAACACATCCCTTGGCTGAAACCATATGATTGGTTGCCGAAGCAGTGTTTGCCATGATCAATGTGCAGCCTGCAAGGCAAATACAGCGGCCCGCTTATATGATGGAGCAGGTACCGCTTCAAAGGGATGAACCGAGAAGAGTGGAGCAGGTAGTGGTGGAGCCTTTGGTGCCGAGGAGAGCAACTGAAAGACAGCTCAAACATGTTATGAGCTTCAATCCTCCTGTGTTCTCGGGGTTGGGAACCCTATCTCAAGCTGAAGACTGGCACTCCCGAGTGAAGAGAGTCCTGAAAGCTACTGAAATGGAGGAGTGGAAGATAACCACTATAGATACGTTCCTGTTGGATGGAGATGTTAAGCTGTGGTGGGAGGGTTTGGAGCTGCATCTCTTGAGAGGAAGGCAACTTACAGACGTCTCGATGGAAGAGTTCTCGAGATTGTTCTTGACAAGGTACCTCCCTTCGGCGCAGAGGATAGCATTGCATAATGATTTCCATAGGTTGGTGCAAGGAGAGAGTTGCGTGGATGAGTATCTCCATGAGTTTACTCGATTGGGTCGGTACGCTTGCTCCACATTCACAGATGAGAAGCGTAAGACGAACCGTTTCTATGAAAGTCTGAGAGATGACTTGAGGCTACTGCTCTCGGGGCCGATGACGCAGGGCTTCTTGACCCTGGTCAATACGGCCCGGTCTTTGAGGAAGGACTTGAAGAATGTGCAAGCAAAGAAAAGCTCTGGTGATAAGAAGACGGAGTTTAAAGTGCTGATTACTTCGAAGTCTGGATATCGTAGGTTCTATGAGAAGGCTAGGACCTCGGGTCCAACCCCCTCTTCTGGTGCTTCTGGGGCGACTACGGGTCGGACTCCAGGTGCATGTTTTACTTGTGGAAAGTCGGGGCACTTTGCCCGTGACTGTTGGAGCGGATGTCCCAAGTCCAAGAGGAAGCCGGGAACAACTTATGAAGAGAAGGGCAAGGCGGTGGAGACAACCGCATCCCATTATGCTCCAACTCAACCAAGAGTTTATAATCTTGGCCAATAGGAGGCCATCAAGCAAGTGGATGTGGTGACAGGTACGATTTATATTTATAGCAAGTTAATTTTTAAATACTTGTTATGCGCGTGGTACTTTATCACTTCTTGTCTAGGATTTGTTGTGATTTGTGATAATCCGGCGAGAGCACTCATTGATATGGGAGCTTCGCACTCCTTTTTGTCCGAAAAATTCATATCGCGCATCGGAGTACCTACTTCGATGGTAAAGGACAAACTAGATGTATTGTTGTCGAATGGGTGCTCAATGCGCGTGGTCAGAGTCTGTGGCGTAAAGATCCTTATTGGGAGTCAGGAGTTCTATTTGCAAGCGTCGTTACTACCACTGGTGGAGTTCAACGTAATATTTGACATGGACTGGCTCTCAGAGTAGCAAGCTTATATTGATTGCGGTCGCAAGGAAGTCAAGTTGGGAACAGGTAGTGAGACGACTTTTACGGGCTTGAAAGGGTCGAGCAAGTCTTTGATGTCTGCTCTTCAGGTGGTGAAGGCGGTTCGTGCCGGAGCAGAGCTGTTTTTCATGCTAGTGGAGGTTTCAAAGCCTAAGCCTATGTTGGACAACATTTCAGTGGTAGCTGAGTACCCTGATGTGTTCCCTACCGATCTTCTTATAGCCCCACCTCAACGGGAGATAGACTTCACGATTGAGCTAGTGCTAGGTGCGAGACCTGTGTTACGCTCTCCGTATCGGCTAGTGCCTAAGGAAATAGTGGAGCTGAAGGTTCAACTGCAAGAGTTGTTGGAGCAGGGATATGTGCATCCAAGCTCGTCGCCTTGGAGTACACTGGTCCTTTTTGTGAAGAAGAAGGACGGAAGCTTGAGACTTTGTATCGATTATCAGGAGTTGAACAAGATAACGGAGAAGAACAAGTACCCGAACCTGATGATTGATGATATGTTCGATCAGTTAGTCGGGTCGACAGTGTACTCAAAATTGGATCTCAAGTCCGGTTATTATCTGCCGAGGATAAGGGAGAGTGATATCCCTAAGACAGCGTTTAGTACGAGATACGTGCATTACGAGTTTACAGTCATGCCGTTTGGGCTGACAAATGCGCTGTCGGTGTTCATGGATTTGATAAACAGGACTTTCATGGAGTACTTGGACCACTTTGTGATCATCTTCATCGACGACATATTGGTGTACTCGTAGTGTGAGGAGGATCACTTCAAGCATCTTCATTTGGTATTGGAGACGCTGAGGATGAATCAACTGTATGCAAAATTCTCCAAATACGAGTTTTGGTTGTCCTCAGTGACATTCCTCGGTCATATAGTGAGTGGAGAGGGAATTGCGGTGGATTCGACGAAGATTGTTGCGATAAGAGAGTGGCCTGTGCTTTCTACGGTAGCGGAAGTACGGAGCTTTCTGGGGCTTGTCGGCTATTACAGGCGCTTCGTGGAGAACTTCTCGCGGATAGCGTTACCCCTCACGACTTTGATGAGGAATGAGAAAAAGTTCGTTTGGACGCCGGAGTGCGCACGAGCTTTTGAGGAGTTGAAGTGTCGGTTGACCACGATGCCTATGCTGAGTTCACCGAGTGGGACCGAATGTTTTGAAATCTACAGCGATGCTTCGGGCAGTGGATTGGGATGCGTTCTACTGCAGCATGGAAGCATTATAGCGTATGGCTCGAGACAGCTGAAAGTGCACAAGATGAATTATCTAGTCCATGACTTGGAGTTAGCGGCCGTGATTTTTGCCTTGAAGCTGTGGAGATATTACTTGTACGGTGTGAAGATTGATATCTACACCGATCACAAGAGTCTGAAGTATTTGTTGGATTATAAATATCTAAACATGCGGCAGCGTAGATGGATGGAGTTCCTGGTGGACTACACGTTCAAGATCCACTATGTGCTTGGGAAAGGCAATACGGTTGCGGACGCATTGAGTCGCAGGGCACCATCTCAAGCCAATTGGCTGTCGGTCCATGACGAATGGTTGGTTCGGGAGTTGGAGGCATTGGAGATCTCTTGCGGAGACAAGCAGTTGAGTGTTGAAGCGCTATTTAACTGGTTGGAAGTTTAGTATGACCTGGCTGATCGGATTCGGCAGGCTTTGGATGTGGATAGCAGCATGAAGCAGCTCATGATAGAGGCTTTGGATGGGTCAAATTCCCAATATGAGGTTGTGGATGGATTGCTTTGGAAGGACGGTCGTCTGTGTGTCCCAAATGTGGGCAATTTGCGGGTGGAATTTGTTGGGTACATTGGTCAAATGTACCTGATTTGAAGAAGCCTCACCCAACTCAATGATATACATCATAATGTATTTGATGTATGTTGAGTTTACTTGTGCAGGTTAAGAAAGTACTGGACTGAAGCAAAAAGTTTCTAAGTCCATGTGTCGACACCCAGAGGAAAAGTGTCGACACTTAAGAAGACTTGTGTCGACACCCAGACAAGCAGTGTCGACACTTGGAGTCATTGTGTCGACACCTGGGATGCAGAGTCGACACCAGACAGAAAGTGTCGACACTTGGAGCTGTGTCGACACTCAGTGAAGAAAAGTGGAGACAGAAAGTGTCGACACAAGGAGCTGTGTCGACACTCAGTGAAGCTGTGTCTACACCAGAAAGTGTCGACACTTGGAGCTGTGTCGACACTCAGCAAAAGTCTGCAGAGACTAAGTACATGTGTCGACACTCAACACAATGTGTCGACACTAAGCAGAAGAGTCAGCATTTGAAGTAAGTGTCGACACCCAGCACAATGTGTCGACACACACCAGAAGAGTCAACATATGAAGTAAGTGTCGACACCCAGCACAATGTGTCGACACTCAGCTAAAGACTCAACACTTGAAGAAAGTGTCAACACAAGGAGCTGTGTCGACACTTAGCAAAGAACAGAATTATTTCCAAAATATTCTAAGTACAAGTGTCGACACTAAAGGAATGTGTCGACACTCAGCTGAAGTCTCAACAGAAGAATCAAGTGTCGACACAAGGAGCTGTGTCGACACTCAGCAAGATTCAACATAGAAGACTATGTGTCGACACCAAGAAGTAGTGTCGACACTTAACAGATACAACACAAGAAGTTGTGTCGACATAAAGGAGATGTGTCGACACTTAGAAGAATTCAGCAAACGCTAGAAGAACAAGTACTTGTGTCGACACTCAATTTCAGTGTCGACACATGCAGAAGAATCTGTGTCGAGACATACAAGGAAATGTGTCGACACCTTGTAGACTTGTGTCGACACTTACACAACATGTGTCGACACTTGGTCTATAAGTGTCGACACTTAAAGACAGAAAGTCTCGACACTTTCAGACAGTTAGAGAATTTCAAGAAATGACTGGATGATTTGACAGCTGCCGTTCCAGCCGGTCTACAGCACCTGTCAGAGATATCAGAAGTCAGTTATGGACCGGTCCAGCCGGTTACCATGAAGAAAGCCTATAAATAGGCACCTACAGTTTACAGAAACTGTTGTTCAGAGTTGTTGAAGTTGTTGATCAGATTATTGTTAAGGTTGATCACCTTGTTGAAGTAATTATTAAAGTGGTACAAAGAGTATCAACACAAGAAGATCTAGCAGTTCAAGTGCAGATCTAAGAAGTTGGAGAGAGAGGGCTCCTTCCAAGAAATCAGCCTCTGGAACTAGGCTGAGAAGAAGGATTCAGATTCAATTCTGGATCTTAAGTAGCAGAGGTCAAGGAACTACTGCAGGAGGATTCAGTCTTATTCAGTTCTACTCAAGAAGCTTTGAAGAAAGCTAAGTCAGATTGGATCCAGCTGAGTTCTTCCAAGAACTCATCAAGAATCTCTCAACTCCCCTCTTATCTTTCTGAGTTGTAGAGTTATTATTTGTAATACATTTTAACTTGTAGGATCTTTTAGATCTGAGTGATTTGTAAGCCTGTATTTATAAAGGCTGAGGGTAGGGCTTGTTAGCCTGAGTGTAGGAGATAGAGATCTCTGAGTGTAGGCCTTGTTGGCTGAGTGTAGGCCTTGGTTGGCTGAGTGTAGGCCTTGATTGGCTGAGTGTAGGCTTTGGGATAAAGCTGAGTTGTAAGGCTTTGGGCCTGAGGTAGGAACCAATTTGGGTTCTGAGACAGTGGAGAAGTTTGGCCGAATCTAGTACACTGCTAGATAGGCGAAGGGGGAAAGTGGATGTACCCATATCTTGGGGAACCACTATAAAACACTGCGTGCTGTGCTGTGGATTAGCTGTGTATGTTTTGTTATTGCTGTTTGCTGTGCAAAAGTAGTTAGAAATCTGTGATATAACTGTTTGGCTGCCAACAAAGTTAGAAAAGGATTAGGTCACCTATTCACCCCCCCTCTAGGTGTAACGGTCCAGGCCCATCAACATGGGACCCAGCCAGACCGCCGGCCTACCAGGGTCCAGACCCGGGCCCACCACTGGTAGTCAGCCTTTCACATTCAAGCCTGCAGGCCATGCACCCCAACCCCTCTCCGGCCTGTTTATCAGCACGGTAGGTTGTTGCCACCGGGTCTCGAACCCAGGACCTTGATAAGAGAGCTTTCCACCACTCCCTCATCACCAACTAAGCTGCAGCTCAGTTGGTGATGAGGGAGTGGTGGAAAGCTCTCTTATCAAGGTCCTGGGTTCGAGACCCGGTGGCAACAACCTACCGTGCTGATAAACAGGCCGGAGAGGGGTTGGGGTGCATGGCCTGCAGGCTTGAATGTGAAAGGCTGACTACCAGTGGTGGGCCCGGGTCTGGACCCTGGTAGGCCGGCGGTCTGGCTGGGTCCCATGTTGATGGGCCTGGACCGTTACAAAAAGTGCACTTTTTATAACGGTCCAGGCCCATCCCATGGGAACCCGCTGGCACCGCCGGCCTACCAGGGTCCAGACCCGGGCCCACCACTAGTAGTCAGCCTATCACATTCAAGCCTGCAGGCCATGCACCCCAACCCCTCTCCGGCCTGTTTATCAGCGCGGTAGGTTGTTGCCACTGGGTCTCGAACCCAGGACCTTGATAAGAGAGCTTTCCACCACTCCCTCATCACCAACTGAGCTGCAGCTCAGTTGGTGATGAGGGAGTGGTGGAAAGCTCTCTTATCAAGGTCCTGGGTTCGAGACCCAGTGACAACAACCTACCGTGCTGATAAACATGCCGGAGAGGGGTTGGGGTGCATGGTCTGCAGGCTTGAATATGAAAGGCTGACTACCAGTGGTGGGCCCAGGTCTGGACCCTGGTAGGCCGGCGGTGCCAGCGGGTTCCCATGGGATGGGCCTGGACCGTTATAAAAAGTGCACTTTTTGTAACGGTCCAGGCCCATCAACATGGGACCCAGCTGGAACCGCCGGCCTACCAGGGTCTAGACCCGGGCCCACCACTGGTAGTCAGCCTTTCACATTCAAGCCTGCAGGCCATGCACCCCAACCCCTCTCCGGCCTGTTTATCAGCAGCGGTAGGTTGTTGCCACTAGGTCTCGAACCCAGGACCTTGATAAGAGAGCTTTCCACCACTCCCTCATCACCAACCGAGCTGCAGCTCAGTTGGTGATGAGGGAGTGGTGGAAAGCTCTCTTATCAAGGTCCTGGGTTCGAGACCTAGTGGCAACAACCTACCGCTGCTGATAAACAGGCCGGAGAGGGGTTGGGGTGCATGGCCTGCAGGCTTGAATGTGAAAGGCTGACTACCAGTGGTGGGCCCGGGTCTGGACCCTGGTAGGCCGGCGGTTCCAGCTGGGTCCCATGTTGATGGGCCTGGACCGTTACACTAGGTGTTTAGGTACCATATCTTTCAGAATTGTTGTACAAAGCACATCACACCAAGTATTCAATTCACCCGGGGAGCAAAAAGATGTACCACGATGTGAAGAAATTGTTCTGGTGGCCAGGACTTAAGAAGGATGTTGCATTGTACGCGGCGAAGTGTCAAACATGCACCTTAGTGAAGGAGGAGTGCCAAAAGCCGGGAGGATTCTTGAAGTCCTTGCCTATTCCGGAGTGGAAGTTCGACGACATTACTATGGACTTTGTGCACGAGTTGCCAAGGTCGCAGAAGGGGAACGACGGCAGTTGGGTGGTCATAGATCGTCTAACAAAAGTGTCGCACTTCATTCCACATAAGAAGGATGATTCCGTGGAGAAACTGGCGAAGTTATATGTGGATAACATAGTACGGCTTCACGGTGTGCACCGCAGCATCATGAGTGACCGAGATGGGTGGTTCACATCCAATGATTGGAGGTTGGTGCAATAGATGTTGGGAACAAAGCTGAGTTTTAGCACAGCCTTTCATCCGCAGACGGATGGGCAGACCGAGAGCGTCAATAGGACGATGGAAGACATGTTTCGCATGTGCGTCCTGGATTTTGGGAAGCAGTGGGAAGACCACCTATACTTGGTGGAATTTGCGTACAACAATAGCTACAAGGCGAGCATTCAAATGGCGCCCTTCGAGGCACTTTATGGTAGAAGATGTCGCACGTTGTTGTCTTGGTTGGAAACGGGTGAGTCAAAGTTGTATAAGCAGCAAGAGGTGCAAGAGGCTACGTCGTTGGTTCGAATGATTCGAGAGAGGTTGCTAATCACTCAGGACCGCCAGGCTAAGTACTATAATGCCAAGCATAGGAACGTGGAGTTCGCTATTGGCGATTGGGTGTACTTGAAAATTATGCCGCTCAAGGGTGTCTCGCGGGTGCGGCAATTGAAGAAGCTAAGCCCGAGGTACCTGGGACTGTTTGAGGTTCTAGAGCAGATTGCCGAAGAAGCTTATCGATTGAAGCTATCAGTGGAGCTTAGTGGCTTACACGATGTATTCCACATATCGGCGCTGTGGAAGGCGGTGCAAGAGCCTTCGCAAGTGATTTAGGTCGATCAAGTGCCGGTCGATAATGGGTTGACGATGAAGGTTAAGCCTATATACATTGAGGACTCGGAAGTAAGCGGCTATGCAACAAAGAGATCAGGATGGTCAAGTTTCATTGGGACAACTACGGCCGGGAGGAGCTCTCATGGGAGCGAGAGCAGACCATGCTTGAGGAGCACCCGGAGTTATTCCGCTCAGGTACCATTTTAGTTTTGTGCTTTATTTCCCTTTTTGTAATTTCGGGACGAAATTCTTTTAAGAGGGAGAGAGCTGTAACGCCCCGAAACTCAAAAGAGCGACGGGTAGCATTTTGGACCAAGTTTGGAACTTGGTATGGGTTACACGGCCTGGGACACGGGCGTGTACCAGGGCTTGTCGTGCTCGCGTCGACGATCTGGCCTAGAGGTCGAAGAATTTTGGAGTCGACAATCGTCGAGCAGTGAGCACGGCCTGAGACACGGGCATGTCCCAGGACGTGTCCTTCACGGGGTGAAGTCGGGCCGTAGCGGGGGTCTTACACGGGTCAGCGCACAGGACATGTTGGGAAGACACGGGCGTGTCAAATTCCGACACGGGCGTGTCGAAGTGCCCGTGTCCCTTGCGGGTTATTCTTGGTCCTATGTCGATGTGAGAACACGGCCGGGAACACGGCCGTGTATTGGTTGACACGGGCGTGTCAGGCTCGACATGGGCGTGTGAGGTGCCTGTGTCCTTTTCGGGACGCGTCGGTTTCGACGGCGAATGGGGAACACGGCCCTAGACACGTGCGTGTCACAGGCCGTGTTCGACCCAGATTTTGGATTTCAATCCTGGAACGTGGCCGCTCGTTTCCTTATTTTGGGATTCGAGGGCTGGGAGTTGTTCCTGCTGGGATATACCCGGGTTTAGTGCTTAGAAAACCCCATTTTACTTGGTTTATTCTCTTTCTAAAGCCTAGAGGGAGGGGAGAGCAATGAAGAAGAAAGGAGGCTAGATCCGGTCACCGGCGGAGCTTTGGAGCTCCAAATCGAGAGCCGACTTCAAATCTATGGAGGCAAGGAGATTGCGGTGCTTTTCATCTGCATAGATTTCCATGGCACCAAGGAAAAATGCTAGGGTAACGATTCTCATCCTAGGAAATGTGAAGCCCTCTTTTCCATTGCATAGGAAGCCCGCTCTCGCGCGTTTACGGTGAGTTTGAGGCATTCCTTCGGGTAAACATGAATAGTCCCCGTTGTGTACATGTAGACTCCGTAATCGAGAAACGGACACAGGCATGATGTGTGAAGCCTACCCGGACAAGTTGGTCTGGATAGGTGATGTTGCATTGCATGAATGTCCGGAGAAGACTCCGTGCGGATGTTTGTTTTTCGGGTTTTCTACGCGGTAGATTGCAACAGGGAGCCTTGGGGATTAACTCCAAGGCGCACCCAGAAAACTGGGCAGATGCGTGATTCTGCCAGCATGGTGGCCTGGGAGCCAACTTGTACATAACTGGGTTATGTAAAGTGTGTAATCGGATTGGGACTCGGGAAAGTTTGACCCGCGCATATTGCTTAAATTGTCATTGCGATGTGAGCAACGGGTTAGGCAGAACCGTACCCGCTCTATGTCGTTCGGTTGGAGCCGTTGGCATAGATGGAGGGTCTTAGGTGGTCTATGGCTTAAAATGATGTGAACAATGCCAGAAAGACAAAATGCTGACAATATTGGCCGTCCAAGTGGCGGTGGTGAGACCGCAATGTCTACGGCTTAAATTGACGTGGCGTTGATCGGTTCACCGAGAATGTGCCCTGAGTGCACGGGGTCTGTGGCCACGCGTGCCTACGCTTGTGATGAAGTGTTGTTACATTACTGCTTGGTTATGCTAATAAAGTGCAAGGAAGGAGCATCGCCGCCCCGAGTTCGGGGGCGGGATCGTTATAATTTGGTCAGTATAGCTGACCGTTGCTTTTGTTTGCCACTGTGTGGTGGATTGTTGCTTGCAGGTGTTGCGAAGACGAGCGGTAAATAGCGGGCAAAAGCCCAAGTTGCTGAGCCAGCCCTCGAAGGCCTAATTTTGAGTGTTTTCTTTTATTCTCATGTATGATCGGCCTGCGTGCCGAGGTTTGGAAAACACTTATATTTGAGTAAACAATTGTAAGGCCATAAGGTTGTTGTACTTGTGTATTGTACTTCATTCCTGTTGGTTTGAGTAGTGGACATTCATGCTCGTGCTGGGTTCTTTGTTTTGCAACCTTTAAATTGCTTCCGCTAGAATGACTCTTTGTAGGACGTTGATTATTAGTTGGATGGTTTCCATTGAGTAACCTTCCGGTCTGTCTGTGGTATATGGCGTCGGGCCCCAGCCGGACCTACTGCTAAATGCTATGCGACGGATAGGGGGTGTTACAAGGGCAGTTCTAGCGTACGAAAAAGAACTTCTCGAGAATAACATGACAGATCACTATTACAGAAAAGAACTTCTCGAGAACAACCGGGTAATTCTCGAGTATTTAAAAACTTCTTGAGAACAGAAAGACGGTTCTCAAGTACGAAAAAGTTCTCAATAACAACAGTGCAGTTCTCGAGTATAGAAAAGAACTTCTCGAGAACAACAGGGCAGTTCTCGAGTACTGAAAAACTTCTCGAGAACAGAAAGATAGTTCTCGAGTATGGAAAAGAACTTCTCGAGAACAACAGGGCAGTTCTCGAGTATTGAAAAACTTCTCGAGAATAAAAAGGCAGTTCTCGAGTACTGAAAAACTCCTCGAGAATAGAAAGACAGTTCTCGAGTACTAACAAATCTTCTCGAGAACAAGGAGGAGGAAAAAAATCCGTTCTACGAACTCTGTTCGAAGTTCGTCGAACACAAAACTCGTTCGACGAACTCTGATAGAAGTTTGTTGAACAAAAAGTAAAAACCCGATCGACGAATTCAGTTTGAAATTTGTCATACGCAAGCCCGTTCGACGAATTCTACTCGAAGTTCGTCGAACCCAGAACCCAGAACCGCTCGACGCTTTGTTGAGCTCAACACAACGCCCAGAAAACAAAAACGCCTCCCGCCTTCGGTCAACAAAAAAAAACCTACCCTTTAGGAGGGCTTCCCGAGAATCAAAAACAAGTCCAAGGCTTTAATATAGTAATGATCACACTCAGATAGTTGAACAGGGAAATATTAGTTCAGAACAGAGGCCCAAACATGCGTTGAATTAAATGAATTTAACAATGATAACAACCCTAGAATCCGACGTACCATTCTTGAGACATAACATCAAATGCTCTCACAAGCGAAAAAAAGATCACCACAAGGGTCCAAACATATGCCGAGACTCCAAAATGCTCAGAATGCAATAGAACTGGACAAGCCCAAGGCCTCAAAACCTCATCCTTAATATTAAGGAAAGCATTCTAACCCATCAAAATCCCAAATTCAGGATAAACAAGCTCAACGGATGCGAGAACGCACAAACGGTGCAGCATCATCAACAAAATGAAAAAAGGGTAACGCCCTGACATCGAAATTATGACGTCGACAATCCAAATAATGACATCAGAAAATCGGGGGCATTACAGTCACACCCCCTAAAAAGAAGTTTTGTCTCGAAACCTAACACAACCTTAAAACCAATCCCGAAACAAAACTCAATTATTACCAACAACTTGATGACATACCTGAACTAAGGGAAGAGATGCGGATGAGATTCTCTCATCGCTGATTCCAATTCCCACGTCGAGCTATCGACGTTTTGATTTCACCGGAGAACTTTAAACATGAGGAAGGTCTTTCTCCACAACACTCGATCTTGAGAATCCAGAATACGAATAGTTTCTTCCACGTATGTAAGGTTGGGCTGAATTTGGGGCACCGAGTCAAGGACTTGACGATCACTGCGGATACACTTCCGCAACTGGCTCACATGGAATACATCATGGACACTAGGGAAGGTAGCAGACATCTCCAGCCTATAAGCTGACAGTACGATGCCCTCAAGAATTTGAAAAGGTCCCACATACCGCGGGTCTAACTTGTGGTTCCTTCTAAACCTTTTAACAACTGAAATCAGAGAAACCTTCTGAAAAACCATATCCCCAACAGCGAACTCCAGATCAACCCTTCGTTGATTAGCATATTTATCATATCGCTCTTGTGTCATGCGGAGCTTTTCTTGAATATGAGTCATGACACAATTCATCTCTTTAAGGGCTTCCGGACCTAGCAACGGTCTCTCACCAACTTCAGCCCAAAACAAAGGAGTCCTAAAATGCCACCCATATAAGGCCTCAAACAGGGCCACTTGTAGACTCTCTTGGTAACTATTATTTTACGCAAACTCCATGAGTCTGAGATGTTCATCCCAAGCACCACCATGATTCAAAATATAACACCTAATCATGTCTCCCATGATCTGATTAACTCTTTCCGTCTGACCATTTGTCTGCGGATGATAGGCGGTGGAATACCTTAAATCAGTACCCAACCCCTCCCGTAAACTCTTATAAAAATGAGATGTAAATCTAGAGTCTCGATCCGATACGATACTGACAGGAACTCCATGCAATCTGATAACTTCATCACGGTACAATTCAGCTATCTTCTTCATAGAATATCCAATCTTAAAAGGTACAAAGTGATCACTTTTAGTCAATCTATCAACTATCACCAAAACAGAGTCGTGACCACGGGGAGATCTCAGTAAGCCAGTGATGAAATCCATCGAAATACTCTCTCACTTTCAACTTGGAATATCAAGAGCTGTCAATTTACCTCCAGGCCTCCTATGGTCAGCCTTAACACGCTGACACGTATAACATTCCGCCACAAACTTTTCTATATCATTCTTCATCCCCGACCACCAAATAATTTGCGAGGATGCAAAATCTACCCCGATACTTTAAGGTATCCAACTCATCCAAGGAGAAATCAGGTAGCTCTCCCTTCTCAGTTCTATTCCGGAGATGCAATAAATCTGGATCATCCATCTGGTATGCTCTAGTAAGGGAAATCCAAGAGTGCTCTTTTGCTTCCAAACTAGCAGATAGAGCATTATTCCCAACTTCAATGTCCATCAACAAGAATTCTTCTACTAAGGACTGTACAGACAAATTAAAAATTTTGGCTATCTTTCGACTCAAAGATTCAGCTACTACGTTAGGCTTTCCTGGATGATAAAGGATTTCCACATCATAATCAACTACATATTCTAACTACTGATGCTGGCGCAGATTTAATTCCTTCTGAGTGAAGACATACTTCAAACTCTTATGGTCTATATAGATCTTGCACAGTGCGCCATACAATAAATGTCTCTAAAGCTTCAGCGCATAAATTATGGCAGCAAACTCCAAATCATGCGTAGGATAGTTTCTTTCATGAATCTTCAATTGTCTTAATCCATACGCGGTCACCTTCCCATCTTGTATCAAAACACTGCCAAGTCCAATATGTGATGCATCCATATACACATTGTACTCAACCCCTTTAGTAGGCAGGGCTAAGACTGGAGCAGTACACAATCTCTTCTTTAACTCTTGGAAAGCTTCTTCACACTTTTCACTTCAAATGATTGCAGTATTCTTCTGGGTAAGTCTAGTTAAAGGAGCAGACAACACTGAAAATCCTTTCACAAATCTTCTATAATAGCTAGCCAGTTCTAAGAAGCTCCTAATCTCCTTAGGTGTAGAAGGTCTCTCCCATTCCATAAAAGCAGAAATCTTGGTCGGGTTTACAGAAATACCGTCCTTGCTTACAACATGCCCCAGAAAGGATATCTGAGATAGCCAGAACTCACACTTGCTCAACTTCACATAAAGCTTATGCTCCCTCAGGGTCGACAAAACCAATCGCAAATGTTGAGTATGCTCCTCAACACTGCGGGAATACACAAGGACGTCATCTATGAATACGATCACGAAACGATCCAAGAAATCCTTGAACACTCTATTCATTAACTCCATGAATGCAGAGCGTGCACTAGTCAAACCGAAGGACATCACCAAAAATTCAAAATGTCCATGCCGTGATCAAAAAGCGGTTCGTGGAATATCTGCCTCACGAATTCTCAACTGGTGGTAGCCTGAACGAAGATCAATCTTTGAAAATATCGAGCTACCACGCAACTGATCAAATAGATCATAAATTCTCGTCAAGGGATATCTATTCTTAACAGTCAACTTATTCAATTCTCTTTAATTGATGCAAAGCCTAATCGATCCATCCTTCTTCTTTACAAATAATACAGGAGCACCCCACAGAGAAGAAATTGGTCTAATAAACCCACACTGCAGTAACTCATCAAGCTGAGTATGCAACTCATCCAACTCACGCGGAGCCATGCGATACAGTGCTTTGGCAATAGGACGAGTACCTGGCTCGAGGTCTTTCACAAACTCTATCTCCCTCATTGGAGGAAGTCCTGGAAGATAATCAGGAAAACATCTGGAAACTCTTGCACCATCGAGACATCCTCAAGAAGTGGTGTAAAAAAAGTAGTTTCCAAAGCAGAAATAGAAACAAAAAATGCCTCACAACCAAACTTGATAGCATGACAAGCACGTAACACATAAATGATAGAGGAAACCTTGTCCTGAAAACCATAGACACCCATAGGTTGGCCATTGTCCATCATGAAATCTAGTCGTTTTGCATTGCACTGGATGACCGCATCATACTTGGACAGCCAGTCCATACCCAAAATCACATCAAAGTCTGCCAGATGCAACACAATCAGATCCACAAAGGCTAGGAAATCGCCTAGATAAATAGGGCATCTCAGAACTCCTTGGTTATATATTTGTTGGGTACATTGGAAACTAGGTACCTGATTTAGAGAAGCCTCACCTAACTCAATACTATACATCATTATGTATTTGATGGGTTGTTGAGTTTTGATGTGCAGGTTAAGGAAATGTAGAAAAGTTTCTAAGTACAAGTGTCGACACTTGAGAAGGAGATGTGTCGACACCAGAAGACTGATTGTGTCGACACACAGGACTTGTGTCGACACACAGAAATTCTCTCGACAACAATTGTGTCGACACATAGGACTTGTGTCGACACACTCAAGAATTATGTCGACACCAACTATGTCGAGACGAGAAGCAGATTATGTCGACACACATATATTCAAACGATAACAACTGTGTCGACACACAGGACTTGTGTCGACACACACCAGGATTCTGTCAAACACCAACTATGTCGAGACTAGAAGTTATTGTGTCGACACACATGACTTGTGTCAACACATTGTTGGGTACATTGGAATATATGCACCTGATTTGAAGAAGCCTCACCCTACTCAATGATATACATCAAGGTGTATTTGATGTGCTTTGAGTTTATTTGTGCAGGTTAAGTAACTGCAGGTTTGCAGGAAAAGTTTCTAAGTCCATGTGTCGACACCTAGAAGAAAAGTGTCGACACTTAAGAAGGCTTGTGTCGACACCTAGAGGAGCTGTGTCGATACTTGGAGTAATTGTGTCGACACCAAGAAGGCAGAGTCGACACCAGAAGGAAAGTGTCGACACATATAGGCTGTGTCGACACACAGTGAAGAATTGTCTACATAATCAGTGTCGACACTTAGAAGCAGTGTCGACACCCAGAGAAACTTTGTCGATAGCAAAAGTGTCGACACTAGGAGGCTGTGTCAACACTCAGCAAATATCAACAAAGTTCAAGTACATGTGTCGACACTAGGAGGCTGTGTCGACACTCAGCAAACTTCAACAAAGTTTAAGTACTTGTCTCGACACTAGGAGGCTGTGTCGACACTCAGGAAAGTCTCAACACATGAAGAATGTGTCGACACAAAGGAGATCTGTCGACACTCATCAAAGTCTCAACATATGAAGAATGTGTCGACACAAAGGAGAAGTTTCGACACTCAGCAAAAGTTTCAACACAGAAGGCATATGTCGACACAAGGAAGATGTGTCGACACTTAGCAAGTTTCAATACAAGAAGATGTGTCGACACAAAGGAGTTGTGTCGACACTTAGTAGAATTCAACTAAGTATTAAAGAAGAAGACTTGTGTCGACACACAGGATCAGTGTCGACACATTCTGAAGAAACAGTGTCGAGAAGCAGTTACAACAACACAAGGAGTTGTGTCGACACCATGAAGGCTAGTGTCGACACTTAGTCTACTTGTGTCGACACTTGGTCTATTTGTGTCGACACATAAATACTATCTGTCTCGACACTTTCAGACAGTGACAGAGATTTCAAGAAGTGACTGGATGACTTGACAGCTGCCATTTCAACCGGTCAACTGCTACTGTCAGAGCTGTCAGAAGATTGTTAGAAACCGGATCAGCCGGTCACCATGAAGAAAGCTTATATAAAGGCTTATTCCTTCAATAGAAGGGAATCGAATCAATGAAGTGAAAAACAACAAAATAAGAAGAAGACCTTCAAGTGAAGATCTAAGAAGTTGGAGAGAGAGAGCTCCTTCTAAGAAGTGCAGTTGTTGAACCGGGCTGCTAAGTTAGATTCAGATTGAGATCTGAATATCAAGACAGAAGTTGATTAAAGATCATCTTCAGGAGATTCAACCCTACTGTGTTCTAATTCAAGAAGCTTTGAAGAAAGCCAAGGGAGGTTTATCTCAGCCAAGTTCTTCCAAGAACTTATCAAGAAGCCAGTCAACTCATCTCTCTCTATCAAGAGTTGTGGTTATATACTTTGTATTTTCTAATTTTTGTAGGATCTTGTATAGATCTGAGTTGTAAGCCTAAATCTATAAAGGCTGAGGTAGGGCCTGTAAGCCTGAGTGTAGGAGAATCATTTCTCTGAGTGTAGGCCTTGTTGAAGGCTGAGGTAGGGTTGTTGTGCCTGACTGTAGGTCTTGTTGAAGACTGAGTGGTAGGGCTTGGTGCCTGAGTTGTAGGAGTGGGATCACTCTGAGTTGTAGGAACCTGTTTGGTGTTCTGAGTTGTAAGATCTGAGGATCTGAGGAGAAGTGGAGAAGTTAGGCTGAATTTAGTACACTACTAGATAGACGAAGGGGGAAAGTGGATGTACCCAGACCTTGGGGAACCACTATAAATCCTGTGTGCACTCTGTGAATGTATGCTTGTATGGTTGTTGTGCTGTGTTACTTGTAGAATTGCAATTACTGTTCTGTATTTCTGATTTTAAAGTTAAAAAGATATGTCACCTATTCACCCCCCCCCCCTCTAGGTGATTAGGCACTGTTTCTTTCAAGTGGTATCAGAGCGAGGTTGCTCAAAAAGGATATAACAGTCTGAGTAAAGATGCTGTAGGCAGAATCATTATAATCAAAAATCAAGAAAATGGGTTCAACTGAGAATCACAAAGAGCTAGGATCCATGAAATTGCCAATCTGCAGAAAAGAGATTTTTGGCATATGGAAAGAGAGGGTTAGACTTTTTATGGAAGCCTCTGACCCAAGAATTTACATTACAGTCAAAGAAGGGCCATATGTGCCAATGAAAGTATCTATTCTGGATGCAAATTAGAGAACTCCCAAAGACTATTCAGAAATGACTAAAGATGAAATAATTCTGGCCACTATGGACAAGAGGGCCCAGAATATTATTGTAAGTGTAATTGATGATGCCACATTTCAGAACCTAATACATTGTAAAACATCAAAAGAAATGTGGGACACACTGATAGTTTACATGGAGGGATCTGAAGAGGTAAGACAAGACATGAAGTCCTTGTTAAATCAAGAGTATGAAAGCTTCAGACAAGGAAAGTCTGATAGCATTACTGAATGCTACAAGAAATTCTATAGGATTGTTAATGAGTTGATGTCCTATGGAAGAGAATTCAACAATTATGAGCTGAATGATAAGTTCTTGAGATCCCTAACTAAGGACTGGGATACTAAGATTTGTATCATAAGGGAAATGGCCAAACTAGCTGATATACCTCCTCCAACATTGTTTGTAAAACTGTTATCTTATGAGATGCAGCTAATGGTTAGGAAGGAGGAAGCGAAGACTACAAGAATGGAACACAAGGAAAGAGCTGTGGCCTTCAAGACTGAAGCTACTAAGAAATATATAAACAAGTCTCCATCTCCACCACAAATAGTTGCTGAGACAGTATCAGAAAATTCAGATAGTAAAAATTCAGAAAGCAGTGAAAGTGATGAGGATTTTGCTGCATTTACAAGACAGTTTCAAAAGTTTCTGAAGAAGAAGCAGTGGAGGTCTAAGCCATCCACTTCACAGTCTAAAGATGACTACTATCAGAGAAGGAAGTCATCAAGGAATGACAGAAGAAGGTCCAAGCCAAGCAAAGTTACATCCTCAAAGATTGTGTGCTATTGTTATAGTAGCCCTGGACATGTAGTGGCTGACTGTCCTAAAAAGAGGAAGGAGTCTACTATAGATAAGAAGAAGAATCAGGTTAAGGGCAAAAATGAAAAGTCTTTTGTAGCTAAGAAAGACAAAAGTCTGACTGATCAATCATCATTAGAAACAAATTCTGAAGCTGAAGCTTATATTGGATTGTTTGCTGAAGAGGAGGAAGATGAGTTCATGCAGCTAATGAACTCAATTTATGAGCATGAGGACATTTAGTGCAATGGACTGATGGCCTTAACAGAAGGAGACAAGATCCAGGATCAGCCTGGACCAAATAAGGTACAATGTCTTTCAGATTATAGTACTGATTCAGAATCAGATACATCTACATCAAGTGATGTGGGTGGGTCTGAATCTGAGGGTGATATTCACCAGTTGATGGATGAATATAGAGATGTATTGCAGGAACTTAAGAAGAGCAAAAATCTGGTCAAAACACTGAATAAGGAAATTGCTAATCTTAAGTTGGCAGCTGCTGATTCAGATAAAGTGTTAGATCAAAAACTAAATGAAATAGTCAGGCTGAAGAACATTACAGTTATTCAAATGGGAACTATTACATTTAAGAATGACCAAATTAGGAATCTGGAGGTTAGACTTCAGAAGGAGAGAGAGATTGTTGCAAGTTTTTATAAACCAAAATCAGTTTTACCTTTGATAGATGAGTTTATTCCTCAAAAGGGTAAGACTGGATTGGGGTTTACAAAACCTGCCAGGACAGTTAGGTCCAAATCTAAGGGCAAATCCCCAGTACTCAACAAGAAGCCTGCTGTAGATACTACAGCCAGGGTTGTACCTAAACAAAGGTACAACAGGTTTCAGTGCTGGTGTTGTGGCAAGATAGACCACTTTGCCATAGACTGTTGACACAATTTAAGTGTCAAGGAGAGTAGCAAACTGCCTGCTAGAAGATCTACAGGTAGTTTTGTTAAAATTCAGACTAACTTGCACCAAGGACCCAAGAGTTATTTGGGTTTTAAGGTTAAGTAATCTTTTTTGCAGGTGAGTCCAAGTGGCCATGCCCCTATATGGTACTTGGACAGTGGATGTTCCAGGCATATGACTGGAACTAGGGGATTGCTGAAGGACTATACACCAATCAAGGATGGTCCTAAAGTTACCTTTGGTGGTTCAGAAAAAGGAATCATCAAAGGCTTTGGTAATATTTCTAGCAACCTAATTACAATTACTCATGTGGCTTATGTAAAGGGTTTGAAACAAAACCTCATTAGCATAAGTCAGCTGAGTGATTTAGGATATGACATCTCATTTGTCAAGGATGGTTGTCATATCAGTAGGTCAAATGATCAAAAGATCATTCTGATAGGATATAGGAAGAGAAATGTCTATTGTCTAGACATTATGTGTGAGAACATTGTTTCTCCTATTTGTCTTGTAGCTGATGAGAAAGTCTCACATTGTGTTAAATGGCACAAGAGGCTGGCTTATCTTAACTATAAGATAATTGGCCAACTCTTTAGCAAAGAGTTAGTGAGGAATGGTCCTCAGGTTAATTGTTTAAAGGTTGGGATATGCTCAGCTTGTTAAAAGGGCAAGCAGACCAAATCCACCTTTCATAGCCTTGAGAACAAAGATGCTGTGAGGTGTTTATACCTCTTGCATATGGATCTTTTTTATCTTATGCCAGTTCACAGCCTAGATAGGAAGGTCTACACATTTGTGGTAGTTGATGACTACTCAAGGTATTCCTGGGTGTTCTTCCTAAGGCAAAAATCTGAAACACCAAGTATCTTGCATAGTTTTGTTAAACAAATTCAGAATGAATTGAATAGTACAGTGGTCAAAATCAGAAGTGACCATGGTACTGAATTTCAGTCTGAAAGTATGACAAAACTGTGTGAAGAGTTTGGAATTTTTCAGGAATTTTCCTCACCAAGAACACCTCAGCAAAATGGTATTGCTGAAAGGAAAAATAGAACCTTGATAGAGGCTGGTAGAACCCTATTGAGTGACACTTCTCTCCCTGAATATTTCTGGGCTGAGGCAGTTAATACTGCATGTCATGTAATCAATAGGGCTACTATCACCAAGAGCCACAAGAAGACCCCCTATGAGATTGTGAAGGGCAGAAAACCAAATCTATCATATTTCAGGATCTTTGGTTGCAAGTGCTATATCCTTAACAATGGTAAGTCTTATCTAACCAAGTTTGCTGTCAAATCCCAAGAGGGGATCTTTGTTGGGTACAGCAACAACAGTAAGGCTTATAGGGTCTACAACTTGATTACTCAAGTTGTAGAAGAGTCTATTCATGTAGTTTTTGATGTAGCTAGACTCATTAAAAATGAATTGCCTAGTAGTGTTTGCAGCTCCACAGGTGTAACTGAGAAGATGGACAAGCTTACCTTAACAGAAGGTCCTTCTACAAGTCAGCAAGTGGAGGATGGTAGCTGCTGTCCAGGGGGAGTACAAGATACTCCTGTTGCTAAAGAAGACCAGGAGGAGCAGCTGAATGAAGAAACTGAAGGTGTACAACCAGAAGACACGCTGCCTCCAGCAAATAGGCATTTAAAAGATCATCCAGCCAATCAAATTATTGGAGATCTCAGACAAGGGGTACAAACAAGGAGCAAGAATCTAAGTTCAGTTCTCTACTCCAGCTTTCTATCCCAAGTAGAGCCAAAGAAATTTGAAGAAGCAATCCTAGACCCTCATTGGATTGAGGCCATGCAAGAGGAGCTGAACCAGTTCAAAAGATGCAAAGTCTGGGAGCTAGTTCCTAAACCAAAAGACCACAATATTATTAGAACTAAGTGGATCTTTAGGAACAAGTTGGATGAGAATGGAATTATTATAAAGAATAAAGCTAGACTAGTTGCAAAAGGATATAGGCAGGAAGAAGGTATTGATTTTGATCAAACCTTTGCTCTAGTAGCCAGACTGGAAGCAATAAGGATGTTCCTTGCCTATGCAACATTTCAAGGATTTAAGGTATATCAAATGAATGTTAAGTTAGCTTTTCTGAATGGAAACCTGAAGGAAGAAGTCTATGTAGAGCAGCCATCAGGTTTTGTAGATTCTCTTAAACCTGATTATGTATATAGACTTAGGAAAGCTTTGTATGGTTAAAATAAGCCCCTAGGGCTTGGTATGAAACCCTGTCTAGTTTCCTCATTGAGAATAAATTCACAAGGGGGAAAATAGACAAGACTCTATTCCTTAGGGAATCCAGAGGCAAGATTATCTTAGTCCAAATATATGTAGATGACATAATATTTGGGTCTACAGAAAGTATTCTTTGCAGAAAGTTTGAAAAACTAATGCAAGGACAATTTAAAATGAGCAGTATGTGGGAACTTAAGTTCTTCTTGGGTCTCCAAGTTAGACAGACTGAAGATGGTTTATCCATATGCCAGTCTAAGTTCACCCTAGAGTTGATAAGGAAGTATGATATGGAATCATCCACTACCATGAAAACTCCTATGGGGTCAACAATGTCTCTAAGCAAAGATGATGCAGGGAAGCCTGTAGATGAACCATTGTATAGAGGGATAGTTGGCTCCCTACTATATTTGACTGCTAGTAGACCAGATATCATGTATGGTACATGTGTCTGTGCTAGGTACCAAGCTTGCCCTAAAGAATATCATTTGACAGCAGTCAAAAGAATTTTGAGATATCTTAAGGGAACACCTTATTTAGGCCTTTGGTACCCTAGGAATGGAGATTTTGAACTGACAGGTTATTCAGATGCAGATTTTACAGGCTGCAAGGAAGATAGAAAGAGTACCACAGGTACCTGTCAATTTCTAGGTGGAAGACTGGTGTCTTGGAGTAGCAAGAAGCAAAGCAGTGTGGCTATCTCCATAGTAGAATCAGAGTATGTGGCTGCAGGAAGTTGCTGTGCTCAACTTCTATGGATTCAACATCATCTAGAAGATTATGGTATTCAAGTAAGTAGAACACCTTTATTTTGTGATTCTACTAGTGCCATTTCTATTGCAAATAATCCTATCTCTCATAGTAGGACTAAGCATATAGAAATAAAATATCATTTTCTAAGAGAACGTGTGGAAAAAGAAGATATTTCCCTAGAGTATGTTAAGATAGAAAATCATTTAGCTGAAATGTATACTAAGCCCTTAGATGAAACCAAATTCAATAAATTTAAAATTGAATTAGGGATGATAAACTTAGAATAGTTTACAAAATTGGCTAAGTAAAATGGTGTCGACACACAGAGTTGTCTGTGTCGACACTTAGTAGTGGTGTCGACATTTCAGAGAAATGGTGTCGACACATCTAGGATGTGTGTGTCGACACTTCAGAGAATTAGTGTCGACACATGCAGTGTAGGTGTCGACACATCCAGGGTGTTTTCGACACTTAGGATTTACACAGAATTAGTCTAGTAGAGTCTCGACAAAGTGTCGAGCTGAGTGGTGTCGACACATATATAAGTGTCAATACATATATTCTGTCGACTATACTTGTGTCGACACATAGCTGTCGAGACATTAGCAGTAAGTGTCGACACTTTTCAACAGTGTCGACACAATTTAAGTATTTTAACGCGCCTTTTCACCTTCGATTCTAGAAAGGTATAAATAGGCTTTCCCCAGTGTTTGTCGACACGCTCACCTTAGTCTCGAGACCAAACTTGTGTGTCGACATCTCTCTTCTCTAAATCCAAAATTTCTTCAAACCCTAATGGCGCCCAAGCTAGAAGAGAACATTAATGAAGGATATGAGCTCGTGCGACACGCCTTTGATGACACGGAACCCGAAATCAAAGGTGTGGTAACCTAATTACTGAGACTGGATTGGAATACCTTGTATCAGAACCAATCAAGATCTGGAAGAAGGAGGTCCTTGAATTTTTGAGTGCAGCTTCACTTGATGATACTGGACTCAAGATTAAGTCCAGAGTACATGGGACCAAAGTTAAGGTCACACAGAAAAGTCTAAGGAAGGTACTTCAACTACGAAGAACAAAAGAGGAAGAAGATGTATCTGCTTCTAAGACTAGAGAGGCATTGAGATGGTGTGGACTGGATTCAAACCTGAAAATTGGATCAGTTTTCAACAGAAAATGGATGAACATTCAAGGAAAGTTTCTATCTGAAATAGTAGGAAAAGTAATACTGAGCAAGCTTGGTGGGCATGATAGAATATCTGCTCATATGTTCAGTCTGATGACAAGAATAATTTTCCAGCTTAAGACTGACTGTTCAGTAGTACTGTTTGATAAGATAAAAGAGAGCATGAAGAAACCCAATCTGGGAAGAATTCTAAGTCTATACCTAGCTGGAAGTATTCCTGAGGTGATGAATCAAGCTGCTGGTTCAAAGATAAACCACATGAGGAGAATGGATGTCAGAATTTTCTCAAGATGGGATAGGGTGCTGACAAAGGAACTGCCATCTCTAGAAAACGACACACCTCAAAAGAAGAAGACAACCATTGTGGTTCAAGAATCCTCCAGCAGCTCTGAAGAGCAAGTGGTCTTTAGTCCTGATGATGAAGAGACTGGAAATGTTGGTCAGTCACCAGCAAGACAAGAAGATACACAAAGGCAGGGGGAGCTACCCTCAGCTAGCCCAATTCACCTGGATCCACTCCAGGGGGAGCCTCTACTTGTGGAAGAGCCAACTCCACTAGAGAGTGAAAGGGCTACTCAAACCATACTAGAGGTAATCACTGCAATTAATCAATTAGATTTCCCTATTGAGGATGAAGTTTTGACTGATTCATTACCTGATGCTCATCAGCAAACACAGATACAACCTCAACCACAAGATGTTGTTATGGAGGACACATCTGTTGCTGATAAAGTGATTGATGAGATCAGAGATTCTCCAGCCCATTCTCAAAAGGAATTCACCTTAGAGGAGCTATTCCCTGATCTTGTACAGACAGATCTTGAGAGAGAAATAGCTGCTGTTGAGGGGGAGAAGGCCAATATTGAGGGGGAGCATGTGGAGATTGTAGAGCAAACTGTAAGCAAGGAGACTGAGGAGCCAAGAGATGCTGAAGGGCTACCAAGGACTGAGAAGGATTCACATCCTAGTCCTAAGGATAGAGTAGATATAGTTAGTACTTCTGCATCATAAGATGAAGAGGCTGTTAGAGCCAAGAAAAGGAAGTTCCAGGTCTTCAAGAGAAGAACCCAGAACTATAAGAAAGCACTACAGACAATTGCTCCACAACCAGCCCCATCTACTGATTATAGTTCACTGATGGTGGCTTTGCAGATTAAGCTAGATGAGCAAAGAAAAGCTTTGGAAAAGTATATGGATGAAGGGCATAAATCTCTGCAATTTGATCTGGCACAAGATATCAAATCTATAAGATTTGAAGTGAATCAAAACAAAAAGGAAATGACTAACTGCTTCCATAAAGGAGGAAATGTAGTAGTCTATCTGGCTACTCATCAAGAGAACATCAAGAAGCAGGTTGATGACATTGTAGTGAATCAAGGCTATGTCTTGGAAAACCAGATAAGGATGAATGATAATTTCACTGCTTCACATAATGCCATTGTAATTGAAATGAAAAATATAAGTACTGCACAGCCTACAGTAAGTGCCACTGCCTAAGAAGAATTTGATAAGAAATTACAGGAGAGTCTCACTGCTGTGAAAACTGCCATTGAAGATTCTCAGAAGGCTATTTCTGCCCAGCTTCAGAAGTTCAAACCATTCTATAAAGATGGAGTCAACTATTTGAATACACAGATAAGATTCCAAAAGGATGATCTTAGGGATCACATAGAGAGAGAAGTCATAAAGGGGGAGAGGATACTAGTCAAAGCCGGCTCTGATCATGCCAAATGGATTTCAAACTCCATCAGAGCAACTCTTGGATATCCACCTTTATGTGATGATGACAATGTGACAGAGTCTGGAATAAATCCTGCATACTTAGGAGGAGAGCAAGCTGAAGTGGCTCAAGTGATATATCCTCCTGCAGATTTTGATATGATACATCAGGAGGTACATTCTATGTATAGTCCTCCTAACGGTAATCAGAATATCATTCTTGAGAAAGTTGTCCAGCCTGTGCCAGAGGCAATCTTAAAAGAGCAAGAGACTTTGTTAAAAGAACAAGAGGCCCAATTATCTAAGAAAAGATTCAGAGAGCAAGCTGAATTAAGGCTAGATTTTGAACAATGGAGCCCCACATCCAGGAATATCATCTTGACTGCTTGGAAGACTGCTAAGGACAATGTCCTGGATAGAGGCAAGTGGTATTCTGAACAGGAGTGGAGAAAACATGAGAATAAGCAAGAGGCCATAGTACAATATAGAAGGAAGGCTAAACTGGGAAAGCTACCTCCTAATGCACAGGAGCCTAGCAGGTATTTCCCTAAGCCTTATCACTATTTTGAAAGGCAGAAGATAAAGGTTGAAGAGCTGAAAAAGAAGGATCTCAAAGGGAAGAAGCCTGCTGCTGCTGATGATAATGAAGCTCCAGTTCAAGCAAAGATTCAATCTGGAAAGGGCATTGTAATCAAGGAACCAGAGCAGCCATAGGATAGCATTTTCTTAAGTTTACAATTTGTAATCATTTGTTTTTAACTCTATGTAAACTTTTGATTAATGAAAATGTTTGGAGTTGTAAGAACAATGTCAAATGTTCAATCTATTACATTAATTGTTCTGAGATAATTGTTTATACATATTCTGTTCATACATGTTTAAGTATTTTCCCTGTCTTTTAATATTGTTGTACATCATACTGAGAATTTGTTATGTATGGTGTATATCATTGACTAAGGGTTATGACTTCTCCAAATAGGGGGAGATTGTTGGGTAAATTGGAATATATGTACCTGATTTGAAGAAGCCTCACCTTACTCAATGATATACATCAAGGTGTTTTTGATGTGCTTTGAGTTTATTTGTGCAGGTTAAGTAACTGCAGGTTTGTAGGAAAAGTTTCTAAGTCCATGTGTCGACACCTAGAAGAAAAGTGTCGACACTTAAGAAGGCTTGTGTGGACACCTAGAGGAGCTGTGTCGACACTTGGAGTAATTGTGTCGACACCAGGAAGTCAGAGTCGACACCAGAAGGAAAGTGTCGACACGTACAAGCTGTGTCGACACAAAGTGAAGAATTATCTACATAATCAGTGTCGACACTTAGAAGCAGTGTCGACACCCAGAGAAACTTTGTCGATAGCAAAATGTCGACACTAGGAGGCTGTGTCGACACTCAGCAAATATCAACAAAGTTCAAGTACATGTGTCGACACTAGGAGGCTGTGTCGACACTCAGCAAACTTCAACAAAGTTTAAGTACATGTGTCGACACTAGGAGGCTGTGTCGACACTCAGGAAAGTCTCAACACATGAAGAATGTGTCGACACAAAGGAGATGTGTCGACACTCAGCAATGTCTCAACACATGAAGAATGTGTCAACACAAAGGAGAAGTGTCGACACTCAGCAAAAGTTTCAACACAGAAGGCATGTGTCGACACAAGGAAGATGTGTCGACACTTAGCAAGTTTCAATAAAAGAAGATGTATCGACACAAAGGAGTTGTGTCGACACTTAGCAGAATTCAACTAAGTATTAAAGAAGAAGACTTGTGTCGACACACAGGATCAGTGTCGACACATTTTGAAGAAGCAGTGTCGAGAAGCAGTTATAACAACACAAGGAGTTGTGTCGACACCATGAAGGCTAGTGTCGACACTTAGTCTACTTGTGTCGACACTTGTTCTATTTGTGTCAACACATAAAGACTATCTGTCTCGACACTTTCAGACAGTGACAGAGATTTCAAGAAGTGACTGGATGACTTGACAGCTGCCATTTCAACCGGTCAACTACTACTGTCAGAGCTGTCAGAAGATTGTTAGAAACCGGATCAGTCGGTCACCATGAAAAAAGCTTATATAAAGGCTTATTCCTTCAACAGAAGGGAATCGAATCAATGAAGTGAAAAACAACAAAACAAGAAGAAGACCTTCAAGTGAAGATCTAAGAAGTTGGAGAGAGAGAGCTCCTTCTAAGAAGTGCAGTTGTTGAACTGGGCTGCTAAGTTAGATTCAGATTGAGATCTGAATCTCAAGACAGAAGTTGATTAAAGATCATCTTCAGGAGATTCAACCCTACTATGTTCTAATTCAAGAAGCTTTGAAGAAAGCTAAGGGAGGTTGATCTCAGCCAAGTTCTTCCAAGAACTCATCAAGAAGCCAGTCAACTCATCTCTCTCTATCAAGAGTTGTCGTTATATACATTATATTTTCTAATTTCTGTAGGATCTTGTATATATCTGAGTTATAAGCCTAAATCTATAAAGGCTGAGATAGGGCCTGTGAGCCTGAGTGTAGGAGAATCATTTCTCTAAGTGTAGGCCCTGTTGAAGGCTGAGGTAGGGCTGTTGTGCCTGAGTGTAGGTCTTGTTGAAGACTGAGTGGTAGGGCTTGGTGCCTGAGTTGTAAGAGTGGGATCACTCTGAGTTGTAGGAACCTGTTTGGGGTTCTGAGTTGTAAGATCTGAGGATCTGAGGAGAAGTGGAGAAGTTAGGCTGAATCTAGTACACTACTAGATAGGCGAAGGGGGAAAGTGGATGTACCCAGACCTTGGGGAACCACTATAAATCCTGTGTGCACTCTATGAATGTATGCTTGTATGGTTGCTGTGCTGTGTTACTTGTAGAATTGCAATTACTGTTCTGTATTTCTGCATTTAAAGTTAAAAAGACATAGGTCACCTATTCACCCCCCCCCTATAGGTGATTAGGCACTGTTTCTTTCACACATTCAACAGAAGTTGTGTTGAGAAGATAAAGAAGGGCTGAGTCGACATTGTGTGAGCTGTGTCGACATCATCAAGAATTATGTCGATACATTGTCTATTTGTGTTGACACATTTGAAGTATTGTCTCGACAATTTTCTGCTGAGACAAAGTACAATGAGGTATCAGGTGTCAAGACCGAAGACTTGACATCTGTCATAACTAACAAAGCTGTTGCATCTGTTAGAGTTGTCAGAAGGCCGTTATGAACCGGATCAGTCAGTAACCTTGGATGGGGTCTATATAAAGATATGTTTTATCATCAAATAAACATCCAAAAAAGAAGAAGAGAAGTCTTCATCAAGAAATCAACAAGTCTCTGGAAGATCCTGAACAAGTCTGCAAGAAGAATTCAGAGCCACATCTGAATAGAAGAAGGAAGCTGGATTGAAGATCATCTCCAACTTCACAAGAAGATCAACCTTACTTTATTCAGATTCAAGAAGATTTGAAGAAGCTAAGATAGGTTGGATCTGAAGAAGTCAGATCTATCAAGAACTGATCAAGAAACCTTCAATCCTTTCTCTCTACCTTGGTGAAGGATTTATTCTCTTTATAATCAATTTTCTTTGTAGGATCTTATATAGATCTGAGTGTAAGAGAGTTATCTCTCTGATTTGTAAGACTAAGTTTATAAAGGCTGAGGTAGGGCTGAGTGCCTGAGGTAAGGGATTTATTTCTCTAAGTTGTAGGCCTTGGAAAAAGGCTACGGTAGGGCTTAATTGCCTAAGTTGTAGGAGTGTGGACTCACTCTGAGGGAGGGTTCTCTGGAAGAATCTGATTTGTAGCACTTGGTGAAGTGTGAGCTGTAGGAACCTTTCAGGGTTCTGAGTTGTAAGATCTGAGGATCTGAGAAGAAAGAAGGGAGTTATGCTGAATATAGTATGCTGCTAGATAGGCGAAGGAGGAAAGTAGATGTACACATCACATGGGGAACCACTATAAATCTGTGAGCATTCTGTGTTGGCTGTGTTTGTTTTTTAATCTGTGCTGTGATAGATATTGCATAAGTGGTCAAACAGTGATATAATTGATCTACATTAGTAAAATAAAAATTGAACCTATTCACCCCCCTCTAGGTGTTTAGAATATCTTGAAACCAATTCTTTCAAGTGGTATCAGAGCGAGGTTGCTCAACAATAGACTTAACTGTCTGAGTTGATCTATAAGGCAGTTATCAGTTATAATCAAAATGGGTTCAGGTGAAACGCACAAGGAACTTGGATCCATGAAACTACCTATCTGTAGAAAGGAAATTTGTGGCATATGGAAAGAGAGAGTCAGATTGTTCATGGAAACTTCTGACCCAAGAATCTACATCACAGTCAAAGAAGGTCCATTCATTCCTATGAATATCTTAGCTCTTGATGCCAACATCAGGACTCCAAAAAGCTACTCTAAAATGACAAAGGATGAGATCATCTTAGCCACTATGGATAAGAGAGCACAGAATATAATAATTAGTACTATAGATGACTCAACCTTCCAAAACTTAGTTCATTGCAAAACCTCCAAGGAGATGTGGGATACTTTAATTGTCTATATGGAGGGATCAGAAGAAGTGAGAGAGGATAGAAAGTCTATGCTAAATCAAGAATATGAAAGCTTTAGACAAACCAAAACAGACAACATAACTGAGTGCTATAAGAAGTTTTTTAGAATAGTCAATGAGCTAATGTCATATGAAAGAGTGTTTAGCATATATGAGCTCAATGATAAATTTCTCAGATCACTAACCAAGGACTGGGTTACCAAGATATGTGCCATCAGGGAAGTGGCCAAACTTGCAGACACCTCTCCTCCAACTCTATTTGGAAAACTGCTATCATATAAGATGCAACTTATGGCCAGAAAGGAGGAAGAGAAAGGCAATTGGTCTGAGTACAAAGAGAAATTTGTGGCCTTTAAGGTTTAATCCCCAAAGAAGGACATGAGGATATCTCCATCTCCTCCTAGTAAATCTGCTGAAGTTAACTCAGATAATTCTGACAAAAACACATCAGACAGCCCTAATTCTGATGAAGACTTTGCTGCCTTCATAAGGCCATTCCAAAGATTCTTGAAGAAAAAATAGTGGAGAACCAAGCCATCCTCATCACAGTCCAAGGATGACTATTACCAGAAAACCTAATCTTCTAAAAAGGACATGTATGACACTAAACCTAGCAAATTAACTTCTTCTAAGATTGTTTGCTATTGTTGCAACAGGTCTGGATATGTTGTTGCTGACTGCCCTGATAAAATAAAGGAATCTAATGACAAGAAGAAACATCAAAATAAGGGCAAGAAGGAGAGATCCTTTGTTACAAAGAAGCAAAAAAGTTGAACTGATTCCTCTTCATAAGATTCAGGAGAAGAGGCTGAAGTTGAAGCCTATATTGGACTGTTCACAACTGAAGAGGATTCAGAAGAGACAGAATTCTTGAAAATGCTGGACTTTATAAATGAGATTGAAGATCATCATTGCAGAGGGCTGATGGCATTGACTGTGAAATATTAGTGCTAGGATCAGCTAGTCCCAGTAAGGTAAACAACCTATCTTCAGTTTCTGATTATTACACTGGATCAGAATCAAAAGCATCTGCATCGAGAGATGAGGATGATTCTGAATCTGAAGGGGATGTTCATCAACTAATTGATGAGTATGGTGATTTGTTGCAAGCTCTTAAGAGAAGCAGAATCCATAACAAGAAACAGGCTAAGGAAATTGCATCTCTTCAACTGGTTGCATCAAATTCAGCAAAAATGCTGGATTTGAAGATGAATGAAGTTGCTAAACTGAAAAACATAGCTGTTATTCAGATGGGTACAATTACCTTCAAAAATGATCAAATCAAGAGTCTGGAAGTTAGAGTTCAAAGAGAAAAGGATCTTGTGGCTAAATTCTCAAAGCTAAAGTCAGTTTTACCCCTAATTGATAACTTCATTGCACAAGAGGGTAAGACAGGATTAGGCTTCAAGAGAAGATCTAGGGCAGCTAATTCCAGAAGAAAAGGCAAAGCCCCAGTTCAGCCACTAGCCTTCAAACCCCCTATTACTTTTAGGAAAGTGATGCAGCCTACTAATAGATATGACCATGACATCACACATGGTCAATGTAAGCTTGGTGTTTAGAATGACATGGGTGCAAATGCCAATAGGGCAGCCCATGAACAAATACACCAGGTTCTTCATGAATCATCAGTGTTTGATGCACCATCCCCAGCACTCAATAAAAGAACCACTGTACCTACAGTTTTAAGGACTACTAACAGCAATGCTATTAAAACTATACTAAAAAGAAGATATAATAGATATGAGTGCTGGTGTTGTGTCAAAGTGGGTCATTATGGCATTGATTGTTGGCACAACACTACTTTCAGGAAAAATTCCAGCTTACCTGTCAAAAAGGATGCAGGCCAGAATGCCAAGTTTCAGTCTAACCTGAACCTAGAACCCAATAATTATTGGAGTTCTAAGGTTAAGTAATCTTATTTGATGCAGGTGGGTCCAAGTGGCCATACCCCAATATGATACTTGGACAGTGAATGTTCCAGGTATATGAATGGAACAAGAAGGATGCTAAAGGATTACTCTCCCATAGAAAATGGACCCAAAGTGATCTTTGGTGGATCTGAAAAAGGAGTCATCAAAGGGTTTGGTAACATTTCCAATAGCACTATCACTATCACCCAAGTTGCTTATGTGAAAGGTCTGAAACATAACCTAATAAGCATAAGCCAACTAAGTGATCTTGGTTATGGCACTTCTTTTATTAAGAATGAGTGTCAGATTAGAAGAACAAGTGATCAAGAGGTCATCTTGTCAGGTTATAGAAAAGGAAATGTTTATTGTCTAAATTTTGTGAGTCAGAATAAAGATTCTCCTGTTTGCCTAGTTGCATATGAGAAAGCTTCTCATTGTATCAAATGGCACAAGAGGCTTGCTCACCTTAACTACAAGACTATAGGTCAACTCCTTACTAAAGAGTTAGTGATGAATGGTTCTTAAGTCAAGTGCTTCAAGGAGGGTCAATGTTCAGCTTGTCAAAAAGGCAAACAGACCAAGACCACCTTCCACAGTCATGATACCAAAGATTCAGTGAGGTGTTTGTACCTTCTGCATATGGATCTATTTGGTCCTATGCCAGTTCATAGTCTAGGTAGGAAAATCTATACATTTGTGGTTGTGGTTGACTATTCTAGATTTATATGGGTTTTCTTCTTAAGGCAAAAATCTGAAACCCCTACTGCTTCCACAATTTTGTTAGGCAAATTCATAATGAACTTAACAATTCAATGATCAAAATCAGAAGTGACCATGAGACTGAATTTCAGTCTGAATGCATGACAAGGTTTTGTGAAGAACTATGGATTCATCAAGAGTTCTCCTCACCTAGAACTCCTCAGCAAAATGGTATTGCTGAAAGAAAGAATAGAACTCTTATTGAGGCTGGCATAACACTACTAAGTGACACTTTTCTCCCAGAATATTTCTGGGCTGAGGCAGTAAACACTTCATGTCATGTTCTCAATAGAGCTTCCATCACCAAAAGCCACAAGAGGACACCCTATGAGATTATGAAAGGAAGAATACCAAATTTAGCCTACTTAAGAATCTTTGGTAGCAAGTGTTATGTTCTTAATAATGGTAAGCACTATTTAACTAAGTTTGCTGCCAAATCCCAAGAAGGGATATTTATTGGGTACAACAACAATAGTAAGACATACAGGGTCTACAACTTGACTACTCAAGTTGTAGAAGAATCTGTCTATGTAGTCTTTGATGAATCTAAGTTAATTAACTGTGATATGTCTAGCACCTCTTGTAGCTCTACAAGTTTGAAGGAAAAGATGGATAAGCTAACCATTAGTGAAGACCCACCTGCAAGGCAGGATGAAGAAAATGATGGATGCTGTCCAGGGCAGTACAAGAGCCACAAGCTGATGATGATAAAGACAATGAAGTACAACTTGATTAAGAGATTGGAGAAAATCAAGTTGTGTATAGATTGCCTCCAGTAATAAGACATCTAAGAGATCATCCAGCACACCAAATTATTAGTGATCCAAGACATGGTGTACTGACCAGGAGCAAGAACTTGAACACAATCCTTTGCTCAAGTTTCTTATCCTAGATGGAACCCAAGATATTTGAAGATTCCATACAAGACCCAAATTGGATTGATGCAATGTAGAAAGAACTGAATCAATTCAGAAGATGTAAAGTCTGAAAGTTGGTTCCTAAACAAAAGAATCATAATGTCATGGGGACTAAGAGGATCTACAGGAACAAGCTAGATAAAAATGGCATTATAGTCAAAAACAAAGCAAGACTGGTAGCAAAAGGCTATAAGCAGGAAGGAATAAACTTTGACCAGACATTTGCCCCAGTGGCAAGATTGGAAGCAATAAGGTAGTTCCTTGCTTATGCAGCTTATAAAAGGTTCAAGGTTTTCCAGATGGATGTAAAGTCACCATTTTTGAATGGTGACTTAAAGTAGGAAGTTTATGTTGAATAACCCTCAGGTTTTGTAGATCCTCTTTATCCTAATTATATGTATAGGTTTAAGAAAGCTCTATATGGATTGAAACAAGCCCCTAGGGCTTGGTATGAAACACTGTCTACCTTCCTCATTGAGAACAAATTCTTAAGGGGAAAATAGACAAAACTCTATTCCTATGGGAATAAAAAGGCAAGATCATCCTAGTCCAGATATATGTTGATGACATTATCTTTAGATCAACTGAAAACAACCTTTGTAGAAAGTTTGCTAAACTTATGCAAGGGAAGTTTGAGATGAGTAGTATGAGTGAGCTGAAATTCTTTTTGGGACTCCAAGTTAGACAGACTGATGATGGCTTGTCCATATCTCAGTCTAAGTTCACCAAGGAGTTAATTAAGAAATATGACATGAAGTCATCCTCCACCATGAGAACTCCAATGAGGTAAAGTATGCCTATAGGCAAAGATATTGCAGGAAAACTTATAGACGGGTCTTTGTATAGAGGGATAATTGGCTCCCTTCTTTACTTGACTGCTAGTAGACCAGACATCATGTATGCTGCATGTGTCTGTGCTAGGTATCAAGCTTGCCCAAAAGAATCTCATTATACTGCTGTCAAGAGGATTTTGAGATATCTTAAGGGAACACCAAATCTTGGCCTTTGGTGCCCTAAGAATAGAGATTTTCTACTAACAGGTTATTCAGATGCAGACTTTGCAGGATGCAAAGAAGGTAGGAAAAGCACCACTGGCACATGTCAGTTCTTAGGTGGAAGAATGGTGTCATGGAGCAGCAAAAAGCAGACAAGTGTGTCTATATCCACTACTGAGTCTGAATATGTAGGTACATGCAGTTACTGTGCTCAGCTTTTATGGATACAACATCTACTTGAAGACTATAAGGTAAGTAGAACTCCATTATTTTGGGATTCTACAAGTGCCATTTCTATTGCTAGAAATCCTTTTTCACATAGCAGAACTAAGCACATAGAAATCAGGTTTCATTTCATTAGAGATCATGTTGAAAAAGAAGACATACGTTTAGAATTTGTCAATACTAATTATCAAATTACTGACATGTTCACCAAACCACTTGATGAAACTAAATTCAATTACTTTAAAATTGAATTAGGCATGCTCAACTTGGAATAAGAATGATAAAAATGACTAAGTAAATCTGTGTCGACACATAAAAACATCTGTGTCGACACTTAGTAGTTGGTGTCGACACTTAAGGAAAATACTGTCGACACATCAAGAAGATTGTGTCGACACTCAGAATTTGGTGTCGACACATAGCTCTCCTGATACTTAGATATTGGTGTTGACACATACAGTCGTCTGTGTCGACACGCAACAATTAGTGTAGACACTTATGGTTGTCTGTATCGACACATCGTAAATGGTGTCGACACATAGTATTGTAATACCATAAAATCCTCTGTCGAGACTTTAGTAGTCTGTGTCGACACAATCCCAACAGTGTCGACACAATAAGCTTATTTCCACCCGCCTTTTGACCTTCTTTGTTTAGTAACATATAAATAGGTCGAAGCAAACACCTGTCGGCTACGCTCTCAGAATTCTCGAGATCAAACATTTGTGCCGACAAGCCTTCATCTTCCTTCTTCTCTCTCTCTCATCCCTAATGACGCCAAAGCTGGAAGAGAACATCAACGAGGGCTACAAACTAGTTCGCCATGCGTTTGAGACTACCACGCCAGAAATCCAAGCGGTGATTACCCTAATCATCGATAATGGATTGGAGTACTTGGTCTCAGAACGTACAAGGATATGAAAAAAGCAAGTTCTTGAATTCTACTCGTCGGCATCCATGGATTCGACGGGGATGAAAATTAAGTCATCTATTCAAGGAACAAAGGTAAAACTAACATAGAAAAGTTTAAGAAAAACACTTCAACATCCCAGGATTAAGGAAGAAGTTGACATAGCATCTTCCATGACAAAAGATTCTCTTCAATGGTGTGGAGTGGATCCCACAACCAAGATTGGATCTTCGATGACCAGGAAGGGAATGAATTCCCAGGGCAAGTTCCTGTCAGAGATTATAGGGAAGGTTATTCTATGCAAATCAGGAGGACATGATATGATTTCAGCCTATATGTTCAATCTCATGATCAAAGTTATCTTCAAGGTGACAAAAAACTGGTCTGCTGTTGTCTTTGACAAGATCAAAGAAGGAATCAAGAAATCTAATATGGGCAGAATACTAAGCCTGTATCTGGCCTTGACTATTCCAGAAGTGATGAATCAAACTGCGGGCTCTAAGATTAATCACATGAGGAAAATGGACTTAAGAATACTGTCCAGATGGGATAGGGTATTGACCAAGGATGTCTCTACATCTCAGAAATCCCAGAAACAGGTTCAGACAAAGAAGAAACCTCAACACAAGCCAGCTGAATCTTCCAGTTATTCAGAAGAAGAAGTTGTTTTAAGCTCAAATGTAGAAGGACCAGAGAGTACTAGAAAATCACCTGCTCTAGAAACTGTGAATAATGGTCAGGTGTAGGGGGAGCAGATTCCTGCAAGCAGCATCCCAGTGGATCAGGTCCAATTAGAGCTACTCCACGGGGGAGCTAATGAGCCACTTCAAACTTCAGCTCAACAAGTGGCATCACCTTTAGGGGGAGCTGAGAATGTCCACAAAGCTGCATTGGACAGTGAAGCAGCCACTCAATCTATCTTTGAGGTAGTACATGATATAAATCATGCTGTTGTAGGTACTGAGAATGGTGCACTGGACGTGCATATGAATGATGTTGATACGAATGATCAAAATAATGTCCTTGATCATGAAATTACCATGGAAGAACCTTTTGTTTTTGAATGAGGTCCATCAACTGAGAAAGAAACAGTTACTCCACCAGTTCAGCTACAACAAGAGGTTACATTAGAAGAATTGTTTCCTGATTTACTAGGAGCAAGGACTGAGGGGGAGACGCCAAGAAATGAGAAGGAGCTACCCATTGTTGTCACTAGTCCAAAATACACAGTAGACATAGATACTTCATCTGATTCCTCAGAAGATGAAGAGGCCTCCGGGGCTAAGAAGAGAAAACTTGTGGAGCTCAGGAAAAGGAGCTCAAGCTATAAGAAAACCTTGCAAACTACCCCACAAATACAAGCTCCTGCAGTTGACTTAAGTTCTCTTTTAGTGTCACTACAAATGAAATTGGATGAGCAAAGAGTTGCTCTTGAGAAATATATGGATGAGAGTCATAAGGAACTGCAGTCTAACTTGGCCCACGATATCAAATCCATCAGATTTGAGGTCAATCTGCACAAAATGGAAATGACTGAATGCTTCTAAAAGGGAGGTCATGCAGTAGTCTACTAGGCCAAACAACAACTAGCAGCCAAAACTCAGATAGATGACATTGTAATAAAATAAGGATATGTTCTGGAGAATCAAATTAGAATGAATGACAATCTCATAGAATCTCATAATGTTATAGTCACAGAACTCCAGAATAAAGCCACTGCTTTAACTGACCACCTTGTTAAAGTAAAGTCTGAATTTGAAAAACAACTCAAAGTAGATTTGGCTGATGTTCACACTGCTATCCAGTCCTCTCAAAAGGTAATTGCTGATCAGCTACAGAAGTTCAGATCCTTCTACAAAGAAGGCACAAATTATCTAACTGATCAGATAAGATTTCAAAAGGATGATCTGCGAGACCATATCGAAAGAACAGTCATAAAGGGGGAGAGGGTATTAGTCAATGCAGGCTCAGATCATACTAAATGGATAACTAATGCTATCAGAGCAATTGGTTATTCACCCCTTTGTGATGATGATAACACTGCTAAATCAGGAATTCAACCTGTGTACAATAAAGGGGTTCAGCAGGAAGTAGGCCAAATTATTTATCCACCTTCAGATTTTGCTGGAATTCAGTTTGTAGTACAACATATATATAGTCCTCCAAAGGAGGTACAAAATGTTTTTATTGAAAAGGTTGAAATGTCTGGAGCTGCTTTGCAAAGAGAGCAAGAAGCACAAAGAGCTAGGGATGCTCAGAAAGAAGCTCAATTATCTAAGAAAAGGTTCAGAGAGTAGACAGAATTAAAGCCTGATTTTGAACAATGGAGTCCCACCTCCAGAAACATTATTCTTACTGCTTGACAAGCTGTCAAAGACAACATGCATGATATTGGCAAGTGGTATTCTGAACAAGATTGGAGCAAATATCAGAAGTGGAATGATTCCATATATCAGTTTAGAAGAGATCTCAAAGCTGGAAAAATACCTGCAAACTCTGTAGAGCCTAGCAAATACTTTCCAAAGCCTAATCATTACTTTGAAAGGAAAAAGGTCAAGGCTGAAGAGCTAAAGAAGAAAGATCTGAAAGGAAAGAAGCCAGCTGATGACACTGAAACTAATGTTCAAGCTAGGATACAGTCTGGCAAAGGAATTATTATCAAGGAGCCTGATCAATCCTATGATAGATTGACTAGGTTTAAGAACTATGTAATTTGTTGTTCTAAAAATCCTTGTAATATAATAAACAAAACTGATTCCTGATCACTATATCTTATCATATTTATGATAATATTACATTCTGTTTCTGTTTATGAGTTACCCTGTCTGAGTAATACTTTTATACATCATAATTTTTGTTTTATTGTAAGTGATGTATATCATTAACTAAGGGTTATGACTTCTCCAAATAGGGGGATATTGTTGGGTACATTGGAAACTATGTACCTGATTTGGAGAAGCCTCACCTAACTCAATAATATACATCATTATGTATTTGATGGGCTGTTGATTTTTGATGTGCAGGTTAAGGAAATGCAGAAAATTTTCTAAGTACAAGTGTCGACACTTGAGAAGGAGATGTGTCGACACCAGAAGCCAGATTGTGTCGACACACAAGACTTGTGTCGACACACAGGACTTGTGTCGACACACAGAAATTCTCTCTACAACAACTGTGTCGACACACAAGACTTGTGTCAACACATGCAAGAATTCTGTCGACACCAACTATGTCGAGACGAGAAGCAGATTATGTCGACACACAGGACTTGTGTCAACACACAAATATTCAATCGACAATAACTGTGTCGACACATAGGAATTGTGTCGACACACACCAGGATTCTGTCATACATCAACTATGTCGATACTAGAAGCTATTGTGTCGACACACAGGACTTGTGTCGAAAAATTCCACAGAAGCTGTGTTGAGAAGATAAAGAAGGGCTGAGTCGACATTGTGTGAGCTGTGTCGACATCATAAAGAATTGTGTCGACACATGGTCTATTTGTGTTGAAACATTTGAAGTATTGTCTCGACATTTTTTTGCTGAGACAAAGTACAATGAGGTATCAGGTGTCACGACTAAAGACTTGACAGCTGTCATAACTAACAAAGCTATTGCATCTGTCAGAGCTGTCAGAAGGCCGTTATGAACCGGATCAGCCGGTAACCTCAGATGTGGTCTATATAAGGATATGTTCTATCATCAAATAGAAATCCAAAAAAGAAGAAGAGATGTCTTCATCCAGAAATCAATAAGTCTCTGGCAGATCCTGAATAAGTCTGCAAGAAGAATTCAGAGCCATATCTGAATAGAAGAAGGAAGCTGTATTGAAGATCATCTCCAACTTCACAAGAAGATCAACCTTACTTTGTTCATATTCAAGAAGCTTTGAAGAAGCTAAGACAGGTTGGATCTTAAGCAGTCAGATCTATCAAGAACTGATCAAGAAACCTTCAACCCTTTCTCTCTCTACCTGGGTGAAGGATTTATTCTCTTCATAATCAATTTTCTCTGTAGGATCTTATATAGATCTGAGTGTAAGAGAGTTATCTCTATGAGTTGTAAGACTAAGTTTATAAAGACTGAGATAGGGTTGAGTGCCTGAGATAGGGGATTTATTTCTCTGAGTTGTAGGCCTGAGAAAAAAGCTGAGGGAGGGCTTAATTGTCTGAGTTGTAGGAGTGTGGACTCACTCTGAGGTAGGGTTCTCTGGAAGAATCTGAGTTGTAGCACTTGGTGAAGTATGAGCTGTAGGAACCTTTCAGGGTTCTGAGTTGTAATATCTGAGGATCTGAGAAGAAAGAAGGGAGTTAGGCCGAATCTAGTATACTGCTATATAGACGAAGGGGGAAAGTGGATGTACCCATCACTTGGGGAACCACTATAAATCTGTGAGCATTCTGTGTTGGCTGTGTTTGTTTTTTAATGTGTGCTGTGATAGATATTGCATAAGTGGTCTAACAATGATATAATAGATCTGCATTAGTAAAATAAGAATTGAACCTATTCACCCCCCCCCCCCTCTAGGTGTTTAGAATATCTTGAAACCAATTCTTTCAATATTACCAATTCATCGGAGGGAAGCTTGACATTGAAGGAGTCTCCTACTTATCCACGTTCAAACGATGTTTATTTACGAACCTCCGAGCCACAAAGGATTGGGTGGAACCCGAATCGAAAAGAATGCGCACCCACCTATTTCGCAGCTTAAACTCCCCTAAAACCATAGCATACATAACTAAACGAACAAAAACTAGGGCAACTAAAGAGAATAAAAAAAGTTAAACTAGGGTCTAACCTGAAAACACTTGGGTAGAGGTCTGAGCTTCCTCTATGGTCACAATATTTAGCTTTCCTTTCCCTTTGTCTTGGTTTGGCGGCGGCTACAGAGCCCGAAGCGGGGCATGCTATAGAAGAGTCTGAGCCTGGGGGCTAGAAGACTTCAGGTGCTCCTTCAGCCTGCACTGGAAGCAAGTCTTATCCTTCGATCAGCAATGAATGACGTCATGAACCTTCTTTGCATAGATCAGGCACACCAGATCACGTTTGAGAGCACCTTGGATGGCGAGCACCTTTTACTGCTTCAGGGTGGCAGTCCTCTTAAAACACCTTTCGAAGGGGTGACCAGGTCGACCACAGAAGCTACATATTTATTTACTTTTCTTTTTAGAAGAAGGTCCAGATGTCCTAGAGTTTTCATCCTCATCACCTTTCCTCTTCTCTTTCCTTGCCGCAACACCTCGATTCTTGGCATTTTCAGTCGCCTCAACCTTCAGAGCGGCTTCCACTGCCTCAGCATAGCTTTCAGCTCTATAAGCGCATGCCAATTGTTAGACATTGCTTCTTAATCCCCCGAAAAAAGTGCTTCACTCTCCCTACCTCCGAAGTTACCATATCAGGAGCAAATCTGCTCAATTTACTGAAATCGATCTCATGTTCGCTCACCGTGAGCTATCTCTGCTTCAAATGCAGGAAATTGTTCATCCAACTGTCCTGCTCGATCGAGGGTAAAAACTTCTTAAGCAGCATCTTCTTAAAGGACTCCCATGAGCATCCTTCCTTCAAACCTTCCTTTTCTTGAATCCACCAAGTCTTTGCCAGGCCTTTCAGCTGGTAGGCCACAATCATTACCTTTTGGGCTTCAACAATCCCTGAATATGTGAACATCTCATCGATAGTGATGATCCAGTCATCCAAAACCATAAAGTCAGAACTCCCGTCATAAGTGGGATGTATCAATCGCTGGAAATGAGATATAAGGTTCATCTCCTGTGGTACTGTCACTGGGGGTGCCAAAGGGGAAGTATTAGCAGGTACGGCTTGAACCGCGACAGAATCTTACGCTAAGGGTTGCTGCGCGGGAGCGGCAGACAGCAATGACTGAATCTGTGACTGCATCGCAACAAGCTGCCTCGATAGAGCCTCATTACTCTGACATAAACTCTCGATCAACACATCACTCCGAGCACCTGACGACTCACCCTCTGACTAGAGAGTCGACCTAGTCACAGGACGCTTTGGCGGCATTTCTAAAGTGTAACAAACAACTCATCAAAAAAAAATCCTAGATTACAACTAGGCCACACAACTAGTTCAGACCATACTTAAGAAACTTGCTAATGTGCAACTTGCCCTGGGATTTTATAATGATGTGATGTCCTACTTAGGATGCTATCCTCTCATCCTATTTACTCATGTGCCTACGAGATGAATGCATGAATTCTTTATTCTTCTTTAAAATCATATGTATACATATGTCATCATGTAAACCTTAACTTAGCACGCGTACATATGCGATGATATGCTATGTATGCAGTGCTATGCATTCTAAAAAGGACTTAATGCATGCATGAGCTGCATACACATGAAATGTTATGCATCACATAATACATAACATCACATGCAACGAAAAATAAAACGTGCTAATGGGCACCCATATGATGATGGTTATGCATGCCATACTACATAACCGTCACATGTTGCCTCCTACGGTGGATCCATATACAAACACATATTATGCATCCCATACTACATAATATGGTTTGTATACTTCTTA
The DNA here is from genome assembly GCA_039583875.1 of Platanthera guangdongensis. NCBI lineage: Eukaryota > Viridiplantae > Streptophyta > Magnoliopsida > Asparagales > Orchidaceae > Platanthera > Platanthera guangdongensis. The sequence continues at coordinate 35,148,697 of CM077159.1, read as the reverse complement.
TCTTTATTATATAAGGATGGAGCTAAGTACTCAATGGTGTAACATTTTAATCCAGTTATACCCCTATTAAAATAGTATTTTGGGGGTTAAAATTGAGCTCTTTCCGTCTTTTGACCGGCTCAATGCTAATGAATTTAGATTTAATTCCTTCCCTGCACTGTTCGCCCAATAAAAAAACCCGATATTCCTCTGTGTAGATAGGGCATCTAGCCGACAACCTTCCTCCAGGCATCGCAAGCACTTTCTCCGACGCTGCCAGATCGCGATTGCTGCAGCGGAGTAGCGAACCGGCGGGTCGGAGGCCCTCCTACGACATTCTTGGCGTGCTCGACTGCCTCTACATCCCGATTTCTACCAATCCTTCTATGCAGGTAGGGCAACCATAAACACTATATTCCACCTTCCTCGCTTCCCTGTTTACGCCAACTCCACGGCTTCCCTATTCCCGCAAACTCCAGCACATCAGCCTTCAATGATAGCTCTCGACTTCTCTGCATAGGTACATCTCTCAGCCGCTGCTTGTACCCCCGCTGCTTCTTATGTCGGAACTTCCGCAGCAACCCTAAAGAACGGGGCTACTCCTTCACTGATCTTCGTCGTGCTCTCTCCGGAGCCGGCGCTTTCCGGAACTACAACACGGTACACCTTCTTCCCTCTTTCTACCTTCTGCAGATCTAAACCATGACCCTTCTTCTTCACAGATCTCCAGATCTACAGTGTCTCCTTCCTCCAAAACTGATATTTCGAAGTAAGAATTTTAGGTATTCTACCATGTCTGCATCTTCTTTGCTGCATTTTAATAATTTTGCATTCTACCATACCTAGATCTAAACCATGCCCCTTCTTTTGCACAGATCTCCAGCGTTCTCCTTCCGGATCTCCAGCTTTCTTCTTCTCCACAGATCTCCTTGCATCTATTTGGAAGTAAGACCTTTTTTCGTTCTTTGCTATCTATTAAGCCATATGCCGCATACAAATTAAAACCTGGTTTGATAAGTTCTGGATTCTCTTTTTCTTTGTTTGGTCAATGTTACTTCACGCCATGATTTCTGTTCTAGGTTATAGGTTCAAATTTTTTGAATCATTATTTTTTAAAAAACAACACATAAGGTGTTTGTTCTACTGTCCAAATGAGCCATTTTCATCTTTTTCCTTGCTCCATTCCAGGTGCGACTACACCGCTGCAAAAGTGCAGGAGCTTTCTTAATTTGTGAAACTTGGTTCCAAGCCTCATTTCTTCCAAATTGATTGTGATGAAATGAGGTTAGAGTCCTTGAAAGGTTTTTAATCTCCTGCAATGCTTTGATTGTTCTGTTCATTGTTCTGCTAAAAACAAAACCCTTCCTCTAGGATTATCACTTTCGTATATTTTGGCTATATGGAATTATACCGTATTAATATCATATAAATTCATACCTAAAATGTAACTGAGAGCATATGCTTTGATTGTTCAGCTCATTGTTCTGCTCAAAAAGAAATCCTTTTTCCAGGATTATCACATTTGTATATTTTTGGCTATATGGAATTATACTGTAATAATATCATATAAATTTATACCTAAAATTTAACTGAGAGCATTTCATATGATTGTTCATGCATGTTTGATTCATTGTGAACTAACAAAGTTTCTATATTGTCTATTTTAATAGGCACCACAACGTGGATGCAATTTCATGTTCTCTGAATCCCAAACTATTCTAGAGGCCATTATACCAATGCTTCTAGGCACGTTCATCCTTCAAACTATTCCATTTCGTTTTAATTGAGATCTATTGTAGTATGGAGGAATATATCAAGATTAGACAAATCCTCATCCGCTCAAGCACAAGTTCACATCTTAATCCACATGGTACTGATTTCATTTCATACATTCATGTCTTTTTTGTTCAACTTGAATAATGGTTGTTATCTTTCTGTTTTTTATATTGAAAATATAATCCTTTTATCAAAAACATTTGTTATTAGCTTTTCTGCGTTAAGAAAATAATTTGTTATTTGCATTTCTTATCTTCAATTTACAATAGATCAAAATGGATATAAAATTTAAAATATACTGAAAACACACATTAAGCGTAAGGGTATCAGTAATCATCAATCCTACAATAAAAGTAATCAGCAACCATGTCGCCCCCGCGAGAAATGTCACCCCCGCGAGAAATGTCGCCCCCGCGAGAAATGTCGCCCCCGCGATAATTGTGTCCCCCGCGAGAAATGTCGCCCCCGCGAGAAATGTCGCCCCCGCTAGAATTGTCGCCCCTGTGACAATTCTTGCCCCCGCAAGATTTGTCTCCCTCACAACAATTATCACCCCCACGATAATTGTCGCCCCCAAATGTTGTCTCCATGATAAATGTCGCCCCCACGACAAATGTTGCCCGCACGAGGTCCCCGTGCACGACTGCTTGTCATGCTATGAGTTTAGTGACTATGCTTCGGTTAAGAATTACTGATGACACATCAGTGTGTGTATGTAAATGAATGACGGGAAACAAACTAAACGAGATTGGCTGGTTCGACCAACTTGTCAAACCAACCTCCCTCTGATTCCAACTATCACAACCCCCATTTTTCACCGCCAATAAAGGTGTATCAGAGTTCGGGAAAAATGCGCATCATGATACCACGTCAACAGGGGAAAACTGCGTACGCTCAGGAAAATACTTACTTAATCATGAAAAAAAGATTCTTTAGGTTATTTAAAGATAAAATTAGTTTAAGTGTGGTAGTTAGTCGTATCCCTCGGCTTGGTGACTCATCTAGTCCACGAGGAAAGCAGTTATATGCTGCAAAAATTACTTCTTTTACAAAATTAGACGCCCTACATGAGTTTAGAGGTCCCAAAGGACAACTCAAAGTATGCAAGTTCTAAATTTATAATAGCAATAAAAGTAGATTTTTTTACGGTCGTTAAATATAGTGTTTTAATATTTTTAAAACGTGTCATGCATGAGGTAATAATAGTACTTTCATACTTGATAAATACCTACCATGCAATCCTAACATAAAACATCCCAGAGAGCAAGTAAGCACATATGCAGAAGGAAAACTAGCAGCTAGAAAGTATCCAAAAATCAACAATCCTGTGGGCGTCAACAACTGTCACGAACCCACATAAAACAAAGTATGTCTGCACTAGCAAAGAAAACCAAACAACAAAATACCTCGCTATGCCGAGGCAAAACCACAGCCAAGACAGCTACCCAGGACCTCCAAAACCAGCATGGCTATCAGCTATACCTCTGAACCTAAGCCATTCCAAAGACAGAACACTTTAGCAAGAAAGTACAAGAGATGGAAGAAAGTAATTCAAAAGTAAATAAAGTCAAGTGGTAAAAACCCATGACCAAAGAAAAATACTTACATAAAATACTGCAGTCAGGTACAAAGGTAAAAAGAGAACACTTATGTGAAGCATCATCTATAAACACAACACCCCAAATGCACAAGACTATAAGGGGAAAAGGTCAAGATTAAACCCACAGGAGAGAAACAAACCCCTATTAGCCACCTGTGGTTAACTCCACCAAAAACCAAAACGAGCGGGGTGACCAACCCCGAAGACAACTTATTTGTCTAATTGCGGGGGAGACTGGATACTCCACCATTCACCGCAAATTCCCAAACACGCGGTAGAGCCCCACAAAGTACTAATAGGGAGAACAAATGTTGCGGTAGTGGTTTAGTCCATAAATAACACACGCAACTAAGGAAACCCGGAATGAAAACCCCGTAATGACCCGGGTTTATAGCTCAGAGACCCACCACAACCCTTCCTGGTCTGGAGGCGTGTCTCGCCCCATGGCGTCGCCACGAAGGAAACCATGATATAAGTCTCAAGACAACAATGACACATCGGATTCTACTGTACAATTCTAGATTAGGAACGGTTGATCAACCTTTAGGAAGAATTTACAATCCTAAACAAACTGTAACACGTCCTACTTAAACGTTGAGGTACAGTTATAAACGAACATGGTGGTTATAAATGAACTAGACAAGAGATCTAAGTAGCACAAAAAATCAGCAAGTTAATTAAATATCATGATAACAAAAGTTACAAATTCCTGTAAATCGCGGTTAAGAAAGGAAGGGGAGGAAACCATCACTTTCCTTGGTTTTACAGGAGAAAGACGTCCAAATCGCACCATGGAGTAAATCAGAGCTAAAGAAGATGAGGGAAGTCGAAATCTAACAAGAATGGTCAAAAATATGAGTTATGGCCGAAAACCCTAGCGAGAAAAACTCATGCAATGGGGAAAATTTTACCATGATGACGAAGCACTCGTTGAGAGCTTTCTAGATCTATATTCAGTTGAAGATTTCGAGCACCGGAGCACCACCAGAAGAATCACGGAAAAAGTTTCTCTCTCTCGCCCACGCCGCTCTGGTTCAGGAGATGAACAGGAGTCTAATCGGCTTAAAGAGGAAGAATAAGTTTTCTTATATATATATAAGGTATACTTATAATATTTAAAATAATTTTTTTACCTATAACAGTTGTTTTTCTAAGAAAAAACTGGGGAAGAGGGTTATCTGGACCAGACCTCTCGAGAAGAAGAAGTCTTCTCGAGAACAGGACAAGTACTACTCGAGAATGATATGCCCTCTCAGGAAACAAGACACTTCTCGAGAACAACAGGGCAGTTCTCGAGTACGGAAAAGAACTTCTCGAGAATAATAGAGCAGTTCTAGAGTACAGAAAAGAACTTCTGGAGAACAATAGGGCAGTTCTCGAGTACTGAAAAACTTCTCGAGAACAGAAAGGTAGTTCTCGATTATGGAAAAGAACTTCTCGAGAACAACAGTGCAGTTCTCGAGTACAGAAAAGAACTTCTCGAGAATAACATGGCAGTTCTCGAGTACTGAAAAACTTCTCGAGAATAGAAAGGCAGTTCTCGAGTACGGAAAAAAACTTCTCGAGAACAACAGGGCAGTTCTCGAGTACTGAAAAACTTCTCGAGAACAGAAAGGCAGTTCTCGAGTACGGAAAGGAACTTCTCGAGAACAACAGGGCAGTTCTCGAGTACTGAAAAACTTCTCGAGAATAGAAAGACAGTTCTCGAGTACTAACAAATCTTCTCGAGAACAAAGAGGAAAAAACCCTGTTCGACGAACTCTGTTCGAAGTTCATCGAACATAAAACTCATTTGAAAAACTCTGATCGAAGTTTGTTGAACACAAAGGAAAAACCCGATCAATGAAATCAGTTAATAATTCATCGAATGCAAGGCTCGTTCGACGAATTCTGCTCGAAGTTCGTCAAACCCAGAACCTAGAACCACTCGGCGCTTTGTCGAGCTCAGCTCGATGTTTCATTGAGCTCCGCTCGACGATCGTTGAGCTCAACACTGTGCCTAGAAAACAAAAACACCTCCCGCCTTTGGTCGACGGAAAAAAAGCTACCCTTTAGGAGGGCTTCCCGAGAATCAAAAACTAGCCCAAGGCTTTAATATAGTTATTATCATACTAAGATAATTGAACAGGGAAATATGAGTTCAAAACAGAGGCCCAAACACGTGTTGAATCAAACGAATTTAATAATGACGACAAACCTAGAATCCCACGTACCATTCTTGAGACATAACATCAAATGCTCTCACAAGCAAAAAAAGAACACCACAAGGGTACAAACACGCGCCGAGACTCCAAAATGCTCGGAATGCAATAGAACTGGACTAGACCAAGGCCTCAAAACCTCATCCTTAATATCAAGGAAAACATTCCAACCCATCAGAATCCCAAATTCCGGATAAACAAGCTCAACAGACGCAAAAACACACAAACAGTGCAGCGTCGTCAACAAAACGAAAAAGAATAACGCCCTGACATCGAAATTATGACGTCGACAAACCAAATAATGACATCAGAAAATCGTGGGCGTTACATTTAGCTTGGGCAGAAACAGGCAAATCAAAGTTGCATAAGTGTACGGAGGTCGAAGATGCAAATTCGACTATACGCTTGATACGTGAGCGGCTATTGGTAGCCCAAGATAGGCAAGTGAAGTACTATAATGCCAAGTACCAAAATGTGGAGTTTGTGGTGGGCGATTGGATATATTTGAAAATCAAGCCCTTCAAAGGAGTGTTCAGGATTAGACGCTTGAAAAAGTTGAGTCTGAGGTATCTTGTTCCGTTTGAAGTGGTTGAGTGGATTGGAGAAGCTGCCTATCGATTAACTCTTTCATCAGAGCTAAGTGGTTTGCACGATGTGTTTCACATATCGGTGTTGTGGAAATATTTGAAAGAGCCTATGCAAATGGTCTTTGCTGATCAAGTACCGGTTGATGGTGGGCTGATTACGAAGGTTAGGCACATTCAGATGGAGGATACGGAGGTCAGGTAGCTATGAAACAAGACAATCGGGATGGTCAAGGTCCGTTGGGATAATTATGGCCGTGAGGAACTCACATGAGAGCGTGAGAAAACCATGCGTGATGTGTTACTCGAGTTGTTTGTATAATAATGTTGTAACATATTTGTTGTTGTTTTTCTTACCTACAGATGAATAAAATTTTGGGACGAAATTTTTGTAAGGAGGGGAGGTTTATAACACCCCAAAAATGAGAAAATAGAACTTAAAGGTGGATATCTCTGGATGATAGTGGCTATCACTTGCGATAGCACTCAACGCCTTCAACGAAGTGTTGATTAGAATCAACGCACTCGACGCACTCAACGCACTTGACGAAGCATAGAGTGAGCTATCAGTGTGGCGATAGTGGGTATTTCTCGGCGAAACTGCCATGTATGGTTGGACACGTATTGGATGGCCAGAAGGCGGCCGATGAGCGGTGGTTAACTAAGATCAAAGCGGCTACCGACGACATCGCCCATACAATAACGGATATCGCCAGGCAATAGTGTTAAATTTGACTTATCAGGTGAAATTATGGCCATTCCTTTCTATAGATGAAATGATCCTGTGGCTGAGATTAATCCCGAGACCACTTAAGCAGATGAGTGGAGAAAAGAGAAGTCATTCCTCTTCTCTCACTCTCTCTCTTCTTTTTCATTACTCTCTTGAACGAAAGAGCTAAGGAAGAAAAAGGCTGAAGGTTGAAGGTTTGCTATCTAGGGGAAGGATATCCTGTGGGCAGATTTGAGAGCCTGAGTATGATCCGTGAAGAGGAAAGCGATGCTCTCCTTTCCATCTGGATAAAAAACTTATTCATGGGTCTAAAAAGATCTACAAGGGTAACGATCTTCCTTCTAGGACATGTGAAGTACTCCTTGTTGCATATGCGTGGAATCCCCCACCAAAAGGTGGAGAATCGAGGGAATTCCGATGGGTTGATACGTAGTATCCACGGGCTGGTTTAGCATATAGATCCGGAAATCGCAGTACAGAATAGGCATGCTGGGTGAAGCCCATACGGACATGTTGGTCTGGATTGGTTATGTTTTGTTTTGCGTGCCTGAGAAGACTCTGAGTATAAACAAGTAGTTTACGGGGTTGTGAGTTGTACCTGAGAAATGAGAGTAGCGGGAAGTACTGGAGGTGTGCTCCAGGAAAATACCCAGAAAGTACCACAGTTTGTAGAACTATTGGATATCGCTGAACGATAGTGAGTATCGCCGACGATAGCTCCTAGTGAGCTCTGATTGATGTGAAAGTCCAGTGTTTCTGGCACTATAAGATGCTGTAAGGTTTTCTAAACAGATGTTCCAATTATGATTGAGTCTTGAGACAGAAGAGAAATGATATCGCTAACACCAGACGATAGTGACTATCGCAGGTGATAGCTTCCAGATAAGAATGTGTTTGCTCAGCCTATCTCATGGAGACCTTGGGGTTAGCAGGTGAGTTGTGTCCTTGGGTGCCCAGCTTTAGTGGCCATGAGAGCTGTTGCACGTAACATTGGTTATGTTTTTTATTACAGGAAAGGGGAGGCCAGCCCGCTTCGTGTCTATTTGCCTTGAAGGCTTCGGCTTTCGACGTTGGCACAATGATATGAGTAACGAGAAAGGGCTGAACTGTACCTGCTCAATGTCGATCGGTTAAAAAGACCTAAAGTACATGGGATTTACTGATGGCAAAGAGAGAGAGAGAGAGGAAGTCTTAGGCTGTAAGCTGGAAAGACTAAATTTCTCATAAATTCACTGTCAAGTCCGGGACCTCTGAACGATGGTGGGACTAGGCATTGCCAGTACACTGAGAATGTGCCCTGAGTAAACAGAACGTTTGACAGTGATGCAAAGTTTTTTGATATATTAAAGGGATCTTAAGTGTACCTTCTTGTGATATACATATATGAATGTTATGCCTGCAGGGAAGGAATACCGCTGCCCCTAGAATGGGGTAGGGTCATTATAAATTGGTCAACTAAAGTTGACCGTTGCCTTGTTTGTCGCCTTCGTGGTGGATTGTCCCTATGCAGGTGCTGGAGAGCCGAGCGGAAAATAGCGAGCTGAATACCTTGATGCCATGCCGGCCCTTGAAGGCCAAGCAAATGCTTTTATTATTTTCATGTGTGGCCGTGCACCGATGTTTGTAAACCACACTTTTGAAGTATAACTGTAAGGCCTTAAGGCCGTAACACTTTGTGTATTTTGTTAACATTCTTATATGATGTTATATATATAGTGTACATTCATATGTATTGAGTTCAAGTTAACCCATGAAGCTTCTGCTAGAATTCTCTGAGTTAGGATTCGTTTGGTCATTTGATATTAATACGCAACTCCGCCAACTGTATGTGGAATATGGCGTGGGGCCTCGGCCAAACCCTCTGTTATATTTCATGCGATGGATGGAGGTGTTATAATACACAGTCCTGGGGTGGCCGTTGTACATTTTGAACTACAAACACATAAACTTGCATTTTATGACTGCATCATATATGGACAACCAGTCCAAGCCTAGAATCACATCAAAGTCCTCCAGGTCTAGCACCTTCAAATTTGCAAAAGCTAGAAAATTGCCTAATAGAATAGGAAAACTCTGGATACCCTGGTCTGACAACACTGAGTCACTAGAGGGAAACTTAACATGAAACGGATCGCCAACTTGATCAAGAGTTAAACGATGATGATCCATGAAAGTCTTAGCCACGAATGAGTGCGTAGCACGAGAATCAAAAAGAACGCACGCCCAATGTTTCTTTTCCTTAAACTTACCTATAAAATTGCATACGTAACTAATCAACCAACATTGAAACTAAAGCTACAAGCTAAGAACTAGATTAGAATCTAACCTGAGATCACATGGGTAGATGTCTATTCTTCTTCCAAAGTCATCACATTCAGCTTGACCTTCCCATTATACAAATGTTGAGGCGGCAACAAGTCTTGAAGTGGAACTAGCTGTAGCGGGGGCTGAGAATTCAGGAATCTAGACTTCAAGTTCCCTTTCTGTCCACACTGGAAGCATACCTTATCTTTACTCCAACAATGGGCAACATAATGTACTTTCTGCTTACATGAAGCATAGACTAGATCTCCTTTGTGGGTGCTCTGAATTGCATGCACCTGCTACTGCTTCTGAACAATCAACCTTTTGAAACACTTTTCAAATGGATGGCCTGGCCAGCCACAGAAACTACACACCTCCTTGCTTCCCTTCTTCGAAGCAGGTCCAAAATCCTAAGAGCTTTTACTATCGCCAGACTTTCTCTTATCCTTCCTCATTTGCATGCCTCGATTCTTTGCATTATCGATCGCTTCAACTTTCAGAGAAGCTTCTACTGCCTCAGCATAATTCCCAGATCCATACGCACTAGCCAACTGCTAGATGTCGCTTCTAAGACCACCCAGAAAGCACTTTACTCTGTTCGCTTCAGAGGCTACCAAATCCGGGGCAAACCTGTTTAACTTGCTTAACTCTATCTCGTACTCACTGACAGAGAGTTGTCTTTTCTTCAGATGTAGAAAGTTGTTCAACAAACAGTCTTGCTCAACCGACGATAGAAATTTCCTCAGCAATAATTCCTTGATGGATTCCCACGAACAACCATCTGTAAGGTTCTCTTTTTCCCTTAACCACCAGCTCTTCGTAAGACCCTTCGGCTGGTATGAGACGACCAACACTCTTTGGTCAGCAAATATTCTTGAGTATGAGAACATTTCCTCTATAATGATGATCTAGTCATCCAAAGCCATGAAGTCAGCTCTATCGTCATAGGAAGGAGGTCCTAATCGCTAAAATGCAAAAGGAGATTCATCTTTGGTGGCAGCAAAACTGGAGGTACCAAAGGAGTAGGGGGAACGAGAGCCGCTTGACCCACAGCAGGGTCCTGCACTGTAGGCTGTTCTCTTAAAACGACAGTCAACAACGCCTGAATTTGCGATTGCATCTCAACCATCTGCATTGATAGAGCCTCATTACTCTGCTACAATCCTTCAGTCATAGCCTAACTTTGTGCACCTAACAACTCACCTCAGACTGGGGAGTTGACCTCATCGCAACACGCTTAGGAGGCATCCTAATAACACAACGAACAACAAATCAAAACTAGCTTAATGCTAGAACTACCGAACTTAGTTCATACCATACATGTATAGATACTTTCTCATGCTGCTAACTTGATCTGGGATTTTCATAAATGATGATATGCTTAACTTAGGATGATATACCGTCATACTCTTAACTCATGTGCATTAACTATGAATGCATGATTTTGTTTTATTCTTTTTGGTTTAAATCCATGTGTGTACGTTTGTCATCATGTAAATATTATCTTGGCATGTGTGCTAATGCTATGTTATGCATTTCATGTTGTGTTATGCATTCTAATAAAGGCCTTAATGCATGTTATGAGCGGCATACACATGAAATATTATGCATTCCATAATCCATAATATCGCATGTAACAAAAAGGTAAAATATAATGGGCAATCATGTGATGATTGTTATGCATCCCATATTACATAGCAGTCACATATTGCTTCCTATGAGGATCCATATACAAATTAATATTATGCATCCCATACTACATAATATGCCATGTATACTTCTTATCATGCTTATGAGTGTAGTGTTCATTCTTCAGCCAAGACGTACTGATGACACATCAATGTGTGTATGAAATGAAACAAGACCACTAAAACTACACCTATGATACCAACTTTCACAACCCGCATTTTCTCATCATAAAACATTATATCAGAGTAAGATAAAACATGTGCTGTGATGCCATACCATACATAGGATAACTGCATACGCACAGGCAAGAACCTACTCCTAACACTTATCATGAAAATATCAAGTTTATCTTGAAGAAAACATGTTTTAGTTAAGTTTGATGGTCGTATCCCTTGGCTTGGTGTATCAACTAGTCCATAGATGAAAATATAAATATACTCTGCGGAAAATACTTTATTTGTCTCGATTATTATCCTACATGAGCATAGACCTCCAAGAGGACAACTCTTGATATGCATACCTCTAGAATTAATTTAAGTAGGAAATGAGCTTTTACGTTCGTTAAAATATAATGACATTTGATTTAAAAGATGCCATGAGTATGAGATAAGCATAATGATAATTTATAGCTTGAAAATAACTAACACGCAGTCCTACCATAAATCCTTCACAGAGAGCAAAAGAAACTGACAAATCATCTAGAAAGTGACTTAACCGCTAGCAAGTAACTTAACATTCTACAAAATCTCCAGTGGGCGCTAACAACCTGACACGAACCCACCAAACATCATGCACATCTGAACTAAAAACAGGACAACAAAACTACCTTATGAAGAGGAGGTAAGAACCACTGCTACTACTACTGAAAACCTAAGGCCACCAACTTCAGCCACACAACCTGCTACAGCTCCAGGCCTGAGACATTCAAAAGAAGGAATGCCTTAACAAGAATGAACAAGTGGGAAAATAAAAGCAAAGGTAAATAAATAAGTGAAGTTAAAGGGTTACCGACCCAAGACAGAATGGTTGCTAAACCACAGTATATAAATCATAAAATAATAAGCATATGAAGAATTTAAAGAAATTTAAGTATGAGAAGTTGCACCAAGTGTAATATGAAGCCATGCTTCATTAACATCAGCAAGTGCATGCATAAGAACATATGTGTATAAATATATAAACAAAAGAGACTGATCAGCTCAAAACACGTGAATCGTTAACATTTGTAAAAACGTTACTAAGTTGGGGGCCACATTGTCCAACACCAAACTCCAGACCAAACATCTCATAAAGGCACTGTGGTGGTGGCCACATTGTCCAATACAACCCAACAACCCATAAGAAGAGAAGAAAACCCACCAGGTGTAATGATTCACAAACCGACATTGAGGTGGTGGTCCTTTATCCACTGCCAACCAAGGCCACAAATGACCATGTATTATATAAATAAATGGAAAGAAACCCAAGGATTAGCATCTGATTTTCATAACGATGCAAAGGGAAGAAAATCAGAAGTTACTAAGGTATACTCAATGAATATGACTTGACGAACTCAAAGTCACGCGACGGATACATTAAACTTACACAACACAAGCTCTAAAATCACTCGATGCCAAGACTATAGCCACTCGACGCCTCTCTACTTCACTCGATTCCAAGACAGATGTTGTCAACGCACTCGATGCCAAGGAAGAGTCACTCATCACACTCAACACCAAGGCAACTACACTCAAAGCACTCGAAGCCTAAGAAGCTATACACAAATCACTCGGCGCCAAAGAAGTTACACTCAACGCGAAAGAAAATACACTCAACGCACTCGATTCCATGGCATCACTAGGCAAAAAAGACTTAACTTCTTACAAATACTCGACGCTCTCGATGCCAAAGGCTAAACACTCGACGCACTCAATGCCAAAGGATGAACACTCGACGCACTCGATGCCTAAGTCTAAACACTCGACTCACTCGATGCCAAGGGCTAAACACTCGACGCACTTGACACCAATGGCTTAATACTTGATGCCAAAGGCTAAACACTCGACACACTCGATGCTAAGGGCTAAACACTCGACGCACTTGATGTCAAGGGCTAAACACTCGACACCAAGGGCTAAACACTCAAAGCTCTTGACGCCAAAGTAGTTACACTCAATGCCTGGACCTAACTCAATGAATTTCACTTCACTCAATGCCTAGCTGAGTTTACTCAATGCACTCGAAGCCAAGGAAGCTACACTCAAAGCACTCGACACCTAACTGAGTTTCCTCAACACCTAAGGCAGAATACTGACAAAAACTCTCATACCTAAACAGTGGTTAATAGACTCATAAAGTTTGACAACAGTTAAACTTAGGCCATGAATAAGTTCCATGAAACGAGAGAAAGGGAGTGGTAGACAAGGCAGAAGCCCAAACATAGGTAAAAGAACTCTACAATAACAAAAGCAAGAGGAAAGGAAAGAAAATTTTACTGCTGTATTATATAAGAGACAGCCAGGATTAGACAAACATTCATAGAAGGAGACATAAGGAATTTATAAGAGGCTAGGCAAGGGAGTAAACCACCATTTGACTCAAGATCTACATAAATCCGGCCTCTTGAGTGCTCCGCTCCAAGCATGGGACGCAAGAAATCTTAGGCAATGATTCCTGAAACTTTACGGGGCAAACGAGAGTTAAGTTCAAAAACACTAACACCTAAAGTCCAATAAAACCAAATAAACTACCACCAATGCATAGATCTCGGCGAGAGCTTTCCGGATCTATCCTCCAATGACGATTCCGAGAACCAGAACTCCTACGGGAGGCAGCTAAAGGCCTTGCGATACCCGTCGCCTCCTTTCTTCCGCTCTCTTGGTCCGATGGCTTGGGGAAGAAGATATGGAATAGGGTTCGGTTTTAAGTATTTATATATATAATATAATAATATTATTAATAATTAAACGTCCAACAGACCAAAAACTCGAATAACCTCAAATTTCTACGAAATTCGTACCGAGGCTAAACATAAATGCTACTAAACCAACGACGAATTCAAAATTAAGATTTGACAAACCAGACTCGGGTTAAAAATCCCCGAAGTCACAACCAACATCAATATACTAAAATACACCGAGTCAACCTCGGATTTCGATGAGCAAAAATCATGCTCCAACAACGACACCCGTTAACTACGCGTCAACGTAACGCCCTAACATCATAATTATGTCACTACAAAAATTTAAAATAAACATCGAAAAATCAGGGGCGTTACACCTGCATGTTCCATTGTTTTCTTTTTGCAATATTGTTGGTTGCTTAATTGTGTATATCACGATTATAGACGACTAGAAGTGATGCAGGGTAGCCTGAACCCCAACATTATGTGGAGAGTAATGCACCAACTGAGGTGTCTACACCTCCTCCTTCTGCTGAAATGACATGGTTGGTTGTTGAAGCCGTGTTCACATTAATTAATGTGCAACCAAGAGGGAAAGTACAACCTCATACCCTTATGGTGGTACGTGAGCCGGTTGGCGTAGTTGAGCATATGGTAGTGAGACAAGTGGTCGTGAAGCCAGTGGCTGAAAGGCAAACGATGGAAAAGTAATTGAAACATGTGATGAGTTTCAAACCTCCCGTGTTTACAGGTACTGAAACCCCAACCCAAGCTGAAGATTGGCTCTCGAGGATAAGGAGAACCATGACGACAACGAAAATAGAGGAGTGGTTGAAAGTCATTGTTGCTACCTTCCTATTTGAGGCAGAGGCGAGGCTATGGTGGGATGAGTTAGAGCTGCACCAGTTTGGTTGTAGGCCATTGATTGAAATCCCGATGGAGGAGTTCTTGAGACTTTTCCTTGCGAGAAATATTCCATCTACACAGCGGATTGTAATGGAAAATAAGTTGCAGAGGTTAACTCAGGGCGAGAGTTCTATGGATGACTACTTGCATGAGTTTACAGGGTTGGAGCAATATGCAGGCTTTACGTTTATAGACGAGGAGTGAAAGACCATTATGTTCTATGAAGGACTGTGGGATGTTCTGAGGTGGCTTCTCTCAGGTCCGTTGATACATGGTTTTCAGACATTGGTGAATATTGCTCGATCCATGGAGCAAGATTTGATGTTTGTGCAGCGTAAAAACTGTATAACCCAGTGTTCGCCAAGTGGGACTGCCAGATAGGCGAGATAGGCGGGCGAGCGGGCCAACATAGATTTCCTATCTACGCCATCTACTAAGGAGTTGAGCGAAACTCGCCATGTCGATGCCATATTCTAAGGCATTGAGTGAAGCTCAACCTATCGATGCCATCTTCTAAGGCATTGAGTGAAGTATGCCCTATCGATGCCATCTTCTATGCCGTTGAGTGAAGCCCGCCCTGTCGACGCCATCTTATAAGGCATTGAGTGTAGCTCGCCCTGTCGATGCTTTCTGAACTTACCAGATTTCTTCTCAGTTTCTATAGCTTTGACAGCACCTTAGGCTTTGCTAGGCAGGCGAGCGAGTTGCGTGAGAAATTTTGACCAGCCCGCGCTCACCTTAGTGGCCATCCGACCGAGATCACCGGTCCGCCTCTGTATGAGAGGCAGGCGAACCGCGAGAGTCTGCCTCGCGCTCGCATAAAATAGAGGCGAGCTGCGCGAGCCAGGACGCGTCCTCCAAGTTGAGTAGTCACCTGGTCCCAATTTCCCCCTTTGAGTGGGGTGTAGATACCACGTGGTTAACACATTTTGGTCTGAAAAATGTGACTAGGTCTGTATTTGGCTCCTCAAAACAATAGAGTTTGGATTTTGGCAGATTGCTTTTGGCTACAAATAACCATTCAGAACAACGAAGTTATGCTATTTGCATGCCAGGTTTCGAAAACTATAAATAGACCCAACGGGGTACCTCAGAAGACAAGATTTCCAGTCCTATTACTCTCTTGTCTTTTAGTGCTTTCTGAGGTGCCCTTAGCTCAACATAGGCTAAGGAGAGGAAGCGGTCTAAGATCTTCAGGTTGTGTGGTGGTGCCTCCGTGCTGGAGCCTTGGGCCAGTTTCAAGTTCTAAGTCTTCGGTCAGCCAAGCTTGCTAGGCAAAGTAAGTGTGTGATCACCCCGTCTCATAGGGTTCGGACTCCACAGTAGCCGGTTTTCGGTTTCAACACGAACGACTTGGCAGTAAAGAAGCCAGAGTTTAAAGTACCAAGTTCAGTGAAGTTTAGATATGGAAGGTGGAGGAAGAAGGCTAAGTCTGCGGGACTAGCTTCTTCTACTATTTTTGAAGTGACGATAGGGCGAAGTCTGCTCGCTTGTTACAAGTGAGGCAAGGTGGGACATATGACTCGAGATTATTGGAGTGATCGTCCAAAGGTTGAGAGAAAGATGGGTGCATCGTGTGCTGAAAAGGGAAAGGCAGCGGAGTTAACTGCATCACAAGCGCAGCCCCGAGTATACAATCTTGTCCAACAGGAGGCCATTAAACAAAGTGACGTAGTGACAGGTATGAGTTAAGATACATTTTTTATTTCATTCCATACTTGCTTCCTTGTGCATTGCTTAACTTGTTTGAATTAGGCTTTTTCTTGATTTTGGATTGTTCAGGGAGAGTACTATTCGATACATTAGTCTATCATTCCTTTCTATCTGAGGACTTTGTGATGCGTATCAGAGTGCCTTTTTTGTATCGATAGATAGAGTGAATGTGTTGCTGCATAACGGGGGCTTGATGCTCGCAGATAGAGCCTGTTAGGTTAAGGTGCAGATATGAATCTTGATTTTGGTTTGGAAGCATCTGTACTACTGATATCTGAGTTTGCCGTGATCTTTGGCATATACTGGCTCTAAGAGCAGCGTGCCTGTATTGACTGCAACTCAAAGGAAGTCATACAGGGGCAAAACACCGCACACGAGACTAAGTTCGCGGGTATGCGAGGATCGATCAAGATATTGATGTCTTCTCTCCAAGTAGTCAAGCCGGTTCAGAAGGGTGCAGAGTTATTCTTCATACTATTGGAGGCTGTAGAGCCGAAGCCTAGTTTGAGTGACGTTCCTATTTTATCGAAGTTTGCAAATGTGTTTCCTATGGATCTCCCTAATCTTACACCCCAGCGAAAGATTGACTTCACGATTGAGTTGTTGCTTGGTGAAAAACACATACCACACTCACCGTACCTTGTAAAGCTAAAGGAGATGGAGGAACTGAAAGTTCAGTTGCATGAATTCCTAGAGCAAGTATTTATATGTCCAAATATGTCTTCCTGGAGTGCGCCGGTCCTCTTTGTGAAGAAGAAGCATAGAATCTTGCGTCTATGCATTGACTATCGTGAATTGAACAAGCTGTTAGAGAAGAACAAGTATCTGATTGCGTGAATCGATGATTTGTTTGACAAGCTAGTTGGATCGACTATTTATTCGAAGTTGGATTTGAAGTTCGGCTATTGACAGTTGAGAATTCGAGAAAGTGATATTCCCAAGATAGCATTTGGTATACACTATGAGTATTATGAATTTACTATGATGCCTTTTGGCTCGCTAATGCGCCATCGATGTTCATGAACTTGATGCACGAGAGCTTTATAGAGTATTTGGACGTATTAGTGATTGCTTTTATGGACGACATACTGGTATACTCTCAGTCGGAAGAGGATCATGCGAATCATTTGAGATGGGTTCTTCTCACCATGAGTAGGAATTGACTTTATGCCAAGTTCTCTAAGAATGAGTTTTGGCTATCTTCAGTGGCTTTTCTTGGTCATGTAGTTAGTGAAGAGGGTGTTGCTAGGGATCCAGCAAAGAAAGTTGCAATACAAGAGTGACATGTACTTACTTCTGTAGAGGAAGTCAGGAGTTTCCTTGGACTTGTTGGCTATAATAGGCTCTTTGTAAAGAACTTCTCGAGAATTGCTTTACCTCTAACTACATTGACAAGGAAGAATCAGAAGATCGTTTGGATGCAAGAGTGCGCTCTAGATTTTGAGTAGTTGAAGAGTCGTCTAACCACGATGCCTATGTTGTGCTCACCATGTGGAATAGAAGGCTTTGAAATCTATTGTGATTTCTCGGGGAGTGGCTTAGGCTGCATTATTCTGTAATTTGGTCATGCGATTGCTTATGGATCTCATCAATTGAAAGTGCACGAGAGGAATTATCTGGTTCATGACTTGGAATTGGCAGATGTTGTAACGTCCCAATTCGTGCTAGACCCCTCGTACGTGTTTTTAGTCAAGAGAGATAACTCGGGTTCGTGGTGCACAGCTGGGCAGGTTTGCACATGAGCCGGGGAACCGCTGACTCGATGCTGGATTCCTAGTTACTACCGCACGACGGTAGAGGGATAACGTGCGACGATAACAGTCATCGATGGCATCAACTGTATTCGATGAGCGTCGAGAATACTCACCGATCGTCAAGTTTCTATTGCATGGTTGTAGCGGGATGCCATGCAGCGGTATTGATCGTCAAGTGTATTGAACGGATTTGAAGAGCGACGAGTGAAGTCGTCGATCGTTAAGTTACTACCATGTGGCGGTAGAGGGATACCGCTCAACGGTAGTCGAGATACGTTACCGGCAATGCTCTCTGTGAGAAACCGACCAGCAGTAGCAATACCACTGGCGGTAAGGTTTTGGCATAATTCTCCGTTAGCTACCGCGCGGTGGTAGAAGAGTACCATACAGCGGTAATGGGACAAGTGGCAGCGCCTGAATGGTGGATTTAGAGGTACCGTGCGGCGGTAGCAATTCTGCATGGAGGTAGCTCTCGGATCGGGAAAACCCTAGGTCTATTTGGCTGTTACGTTTTATATGGTGCCCAAGTCTTGGCCGCCGTCTTCTTCTCTCGGTGTCGAACTTCATCATAGGAGATGTTGAAGTATTAGACCGGGCGGCCTTGAGGTCTTGTCTGGCGGGTTGTTGACTGTGCGGTCTAGCGGTTCCTTTCCAGCAGGTTCCTTTTCTGACTGTTGCTGTTTGTAGTCCGAGCGGTCTGGCGGTCTCACTCAGAAGCCTGGAGACCGGGCGGTCTATCGGTCTCCTATTACGGCATGTTCTCTTCCTGCTGGAGTTGCCGAGCGGTTAGCCCATCTGTCTAACCGCGCGGCCTGTGCGATCTCTTTATTTTCTAGCCGCTCAGCCCTGTACTTTTTTAGTCCCACATTGTTTGTTTGTACTCTCTCATATCTTCTCCATTCTATAAAAGGGAGGTCATACCTTTGTAAATGATATCTTTTTTGGATAATAAACTTTCAATTATTTAAATTTCTGTCTGTTTGTTAGCTGCGTGTTCTCTACTTTTACATGGTATCAGAGCACTCGGTCCTTTCCTCCTGATTGCGCTCTATCTGTTCTCGCGACTTGTTTTCTCTTCTATCCGCTGCCCTGTTCGCATAGCTTCTCCCTGTTCGCGCGACTTTCTTTAGCCTGTTCCCTTGGGTCCCTTGCTTCCCCTTCTCTTCTATTCGCTCGGCCTCTTTCAGTTCGCGCAACCTCTTTCCCTGTGCCTTGGTCTGCTTCCTGGCCGTTGGTGTTTTGCCACCGTGCTGCTGCAGCTTCTTCTCTTTAGCCCACTGCGGTTTCGTCCTTGTTCGCTGCAGTTTTCTTTCCCGTGTCCCAGCCTCCTCCTTAGGTCATGGGCTTGCTCTCCTTTTTTCTCTCCCCGCGGCTTCTCTTCATCTCGCGCGGTTTCTTGCCTTCTCTATGGACACTACTTCCGGTCTCTCCACACCCGTTATCTCTACCTCCACCACTCCTGTAGCTCCTCCTCCTCCTACTCCTTCGGGCAACCTTGGCACGCTTTCTAAACTTGTTGGCTCCAACTATCCCGATTGGAATGTTTCTTTCACCTTTCTTCTTCGCCCTCAGCGCAAGCATGATCACCTCACCGATGACCCTCCTCCTCTTAACTCTCCTCAATTTGATGATTGGGATGCGAGTGATGCCCTTATCCGCACTTGGCTGGCCAACAGCCTCTCTGATGAGTGCCTTCCCGTCATTCGCCATGATGAGACGGTCAAGGCCGCTTGGCTTCACCTTGCTGCTCTCTATTCGAAGGGAGGCCAGACGTCCCGCATTTATACTCTTTATGCAGACCTCTTCGCCCGCCCTTCCATGTCTCCCGCTGCGGCTTATCAGCAGGTTCAGGATCTTGGCGCAGAGATCCTCCAGAATCGCCCCTTCTCTGCGGACTTGGCCGACCAGCACAAACACTTCCAGGAACTCCTGGTTGTTTGTTATCTTCTCCGTCTTCCCGATTCCTATGATATGATCCGCCAGCAGATCTTGGGTGAGGCGGAATCTCCTACTTTGGATGCCACCGCGGCTCGCATTGCTGTTGTTACTTCACTGCTCTAGCGGCCTCTATTGACCTCCCCCCTTCCCAGGACTCCTATGCTCACCAGGCTCAGCGGGGGGGCCCTAGTGGCAGCAGCCACTCAGGCGGGCGTAGTTCATCCAGGTTCCTCTGCTCTCACTGTGGTCGTTCCAGCCATTCTGTTGACCGCTGCTGGCAGAAACATCCTCATCTTCGCCCTTTCGGTGATGCTCCTTCCTCGAACTCCGCCTCCTCTCGTCCGTCTGCCTCTGTGGCCACGACTTCAGGTAGTGCCCATGTCGTTACCCAAGGTAAATGGATGATTGACTCGGGTGCTACAAATCATATGACTGGCAACCCTCATTGCTTCTCTCTCCTTGAAACGCATGACCGGCTGCCCCCGGTTCGTGTGGCGGATGGTTCACCGTCCCCGGTTCTTGGGATGGGCATGGTTCATGTCACCCCGTCGCTTCGCTTGGAGGACACTCTCTATGTCCCGAAGTTCCTGTGCAATTTATTATCTATTACTACTTTATGCCTGCAACTTCAGTGCTCCGTCTTATTCACTCCCACTTCTTGTTCTTTTCAGGACCATAGGACCTAGCGGACGATTGTTACTGGGACTGAGAGCGGCGGCATCTACTTTCTCGATAACATTTCCGCTCTGTCCGCCTACTCCTCCACATCTATAGATCTGATTCAATGGCATCTTTGCCTTGGACATCCTCCTCCTCAGATTCTTCGACATCTTCTACCACACTTACCTCCGACCAGTTCTCCGCTAAACTGTGATGCGTGTCAGCTTGGCAAACATCATCGCTCCTTCTTCCCGCCGAAGCAAGGCTGTGGCTCCTCTCAACCGTTTGATCTCATTCATTCTGATGTCTAGGGTCATGCTCCTACCCTCACCGTTGGTCGGGGTAGTTCCTACTTTGTAACTTTTATAGATGATTTTTCTAGATGTACCTGGGTGTATCTGTTAAAAGATCGCTATGAACTCTTTTCTATCTGCAATCTTTCTATTTTATGATTAAAACTCAATTTGGCATTTCTATTAAAGTTTTTCGCTCTGATAATGCTAAGGAATATCTTAGTCATGAGTTCTCCTCTTTCTTTCGGTAACGTGCTCTTCTTCATCAAACCACCTGTGTTTACACCTCCCAGCAGAATGGGGTGGCGGAGCGTAAAAACCATCACCTCCTTGATGTCACTCGCACTCTCATGATGCAGATGCAAGTGCCCCACTCCTACTGGGGCTACGCTGTGCTCCTCGCCTGCTATCTCATCAATCGTCTTCCCTCCACGGTTCTCCATGGCCAGACCCCCTTCTCCATTCTATATCCCCGCAAGGAACCTTTTCCTCTCCCTCTCCGTGTCTTTGGGTGTACGGCCTTTGTTCACGCTCCGTCCGCTACCCGTGACAAGCTTTCCCCCCATTCCACCAAGTGTGTCTTTTTGGGGCACTCTACCACTCAAAAAGGCTATTGCTGTTTTGACCCCGTTCTGCGCAAACAATTTGTCTCCACAGATGTGACATTCTTCGAGAATGCATCCTCCTTCTCTCTTGACTCCCCTCTTCCTCTTGATGTCTCTGCTTCTCCACCGCCTCTCTCCATTCCTTCCACGCATATCGACGTCTCCCCTCTTCCCTCATCTCCTCCTCCGTCTCCTTCTTTGTCCGTCTCATCCCCTACTCCTCCTTCCTCCTCTTCGCATCCGTCTCTCTCTAGTCCTGGGCCAGACATCTCTGCCACTGACGCTCCGGTCGCTGAGGCACGCGTCGACCTGGATCTTCCCATTGCTCTTTGCAAAGGGGTGCGGGAGTGTACTCAACAACCGCTTGCGGCAGTTGTTTCCTATGAGAGGCTTTCTCTTTCTCACAGGTGTTTTGCCTTGGCTATCTCCGCTGCTACCACTCCCCGCACCTATCAGGAGGCTCTTGCTATTCCTCATTGGAAATCTGCCATGGATGAAGAGATGACTACTCTTATAGAAAGGGGTACCTGGACCCTTGTTCCTCCACCAGTGGGTACTGATGTGGTTGGCTGTCCCTGGGTATTTGTTTTGAAATTTCGCCCCGACGGCACTGTGGATCGCTACAAGGCCCGGCTGGTGGCCAAAGGCCTCACTCAAACTTACGACATTGATTACTTTGATATTTCTCTCCGGTTGCTCGCCTCAGCACCATCCGGGTTCTTCTCTCTGTGGATGTTAACATGGATTGGGCTATTTCCCAGCTTGATGTCAAGAATTCCTTTCTCTATGGAGATCTTCAGGAGGACGTCTACATGGAGCAACCTCCTGGGTAGGAGCGACGTCTCATGCTTGACCTAGGAGAGGTCTATGACTATCCTCTTCCTTGTTCTGTGACAACAAGGCCGCTATATACATATCCAAAAATCCGGTCTTCCATGAGAGAACAAAGCATATAGAGGTTGACTGCCACTTCATTCGGGAGGAGGTTTTGAAGAAACAGATTTGTACTCTGTTTGTCACCTCTAACAAAGAATTGACAGATATCTTCACAAAACCGGTCTCTACTTCCTTCTTCCACATTTGTGACAAGCTGGGCATGATTGATATCTATGCTCCAGCTTGAGGGGGAGTGTTGAAGTATTAGACCGGGCGGCCTTGCGGTGTTGTCTGGCGGGTTGTTGACTGCGCGGTCTAGCGGTTCCTATCCAGCAGGTTCCTTTTCTGACTGTTGCTGTTTGTAGTCCGAGCGGTTTGGCGGTCTCACTCAGAAGCCTGGAGACCGGGCGGTTAATCGGTCTCCTATTGCGGCATGTTCTCTTCCTACTGGAGTTGTCGAGCGGTTAGCCCATCTGTCTAACCGCGCGGCCTGTGCGGTCTCTTTATTTTCTAGCCGCTCAGCCTTGTACTTTTTTAGTCCCACATTATTTGTTTGTACTCTCTCATATCTCCTCCATTCTATAAAAGGGAGGTCATGCCTTTGTAAATGATATCTTTTTTGGATAATAAATTTTCAATTATTCAAATTTTTATTTGTTTGTTAGCTGCGTGTTCTCTATTTTTACAGGAGACAAGGTTGACGCCGTCATGCCGCTAAGGAGGAGGACACTTTCTATGGTAGGAAATGAGGTGAGCTTCCTACCATCTCCCTTGGTTCTAAATCTTCAGATCCAATGTGTAGGAGAGACATCAACTCAAGAGAGTTGGATTTGAAAGTTTAATGGAGATTTCCTAGGAAGGGACCACACTGGAACTTTATTCTAGGACCTTCTCCTCTCTTTATTACGAAGATGGTGGTCTTGGTCTCTTGAAGAATCATGGTCTAATGAGGGAGAAAGGGTAGAGAGATGTTGGTTGTACTTTGTGTGGTGGCTGGAGGATAAAGATGAACCGATGTCATCCGTTCATCGTTACAATGCGTGCAAAATGTTGTACATAAATATATTTTATGTGCGCAGCAGGCTTTAAGGCCGATTTTGAAACATCCTGATTTGTGCTAGACCCTTCGCACGTGTTTTTGAGTCAAGGAAGTTGACTCGGGTGCAGGGTATACTGTTATGAAGGTGGGGAAAAGGACAAGCCACAGGTAGGCTTTGAGAAAAGTACAATTCATCGAGTTGGATTCGACAAATTCGTCAGATTTACTTAGATGTTTTAGTCAATTCGTCGAGATAATATGAGATTCCCTACGATTCATCGGATATCGTCAAATGATACTCGACGCATACGACGTAATTTCTTAGGGGATTTTCGGCCAGTAGGATTTCGCAGGATTTCGCAGGATATACTTGACGAATTCATTGAGTCATACTACATGAATTCGTCGATAATGACTGGGACACTTCTGGTGAGACATGTACAATTTGCCACATATCGTCGAGTTGGACTCGACGAATTCATTGGATTTACTTAGATGATTTACTCAATTCGTCGGGATTATATGGAGATTCCCTATTATTCGTCGGATATCATCGAGTGATAATCAACACATACGACGATTTGACTTGTAAGATTCAGAGAAACTCATCAATGATACTCGATGAATTCATCAGATTTACTTCGAATGTTTAGACGATTCGTCGAGATGATATAGAGGATTCCTACGATTCGTTGAGTATGCTTGCGTTTATTCAATGAATTTGACTTGGCAGATTTTCGGTCGGGCTGTGTTCACTGACTTATACGTACAGGCTGAACCAGGTTTTGGGATCTATGCTGAGTGACTCTTTGGATCAATCTTTTCAACAAATACTTGTTTAATGTAATAATTGGCAGTCCAATGAGGAAGTGACACGTGGTGAAGTAATCTTAACCCTAATCCTTCCTTATAAAAAGGGAACAATCAAAACCCTAGACATCTTCATTCTCTCTGGTCAAATCATGCCGAGCTTGATGAGAACAAAGAGGGACGCGGTGGTGGATTCCCGAGATGGACGAGTGGTGGACTTCTTGGAAGGACTCTGAAGTTGTTTCCCTTGGTATTCCTTGCCTCCCGAGAATGATCTGAAAGAAGTCCGACATTGCCAAGCCGCCAAGACGAAGAACCTGATCTATGGCTAAAAATGAGGTGAGCTTCCTGCCCTCTCCCTTGGTGCTTGATCTTTAGATATATTATAGGAGAGATGTCCACTCAAGATAGAATAACTTTGGTGCGTAATAAAGATCTCCTAGGAAGAGACCACGCTAGGACCTTTGTCCTAGGATTTTGGTGTCTTTAACCTTTCGTCTCTTCATTATGATGACGATGGACTTGGTTTCGTGAAAAATGGTGTTCTATTGAGGGTGAATAAGGGAGGAGGAAGATCTGAATGTAACTTTGTAGGAATGGATCAAAGAAGAAGACGAACCGATGTCATTCGTTCTACTTTGCGATGCATGTAGAAATCTGATTTCTATATGCAGCAGGCTTCATGCTCGATTTAAGCCATGATCCGAGTACTACCTGGTCTTGGACTAAACATGAAAGTTGTAGCCCTCTAAAACACCTTTCCAACGGATGGTTGCACATTTTGTGGTGAGCAATGTGGCTCCCACAAAGTGTGACAAAATTTGCTGCTTTTAACTAAAATAAGTCTGGAATAGACTTTCTATCTAAGTAAGTGATGTGTTAGCCGTGCATCCAGAATTTTGGGTTCATTAGGAAGATTATAGCCAAGTGATATATTGAATTGGGTGAATTTATTATATATAGTCTTGGATGAACCTTGGTTGTACAAATGACTGATTCATGAAATCCGATAAAGATGCATTTAATAACACTTTGATGAATGATGTAGGTTTTGGAAGAGTTGTGATGCATGATGCATGAATGTGTAATATATAGCTATGTGGTAATTTATATTCTTTGGAAGAACATGTGATCTACCAATTGTAAAATTGTGCGGATCATATTGGAGCATAAGTATCATGATGAATGTTTAAGGATATAAAGTTTGGGGAAGATGAATAATTTGATTTACATGTGCATGCTAAACTTAAAAAAGGGGCTAGATTAATATTACGCCCATGATCATGCTATGAGCTTATTGACCTTTTGAATTGAAAGTATGATTGGAAACAGTCCACCTCATAGAGTTATGTTAACTCCCTACGGGTAGTGGTAAGGTTCATATAATGGTCAAAGGGATTTGATATCCTAAGTTGTGACAGAACCTTGCGTGCTTTTGAGCATGAGATTATTATCATGAGAAGGGACTCGGTTGGAGCCCTTGGATGTTTGATGCCATGGCTAAGTGTAATTACATGCGCTATGTGTTGACATGCGGTGTCGTAATCCTAGGTTAAGGATAGTATGGTAGGTCTACGGGCTCGCCAATTGTCACACCGACGAGAGTTGGCAGATAGACCTTGGGCAGTTGGGCTTGGTCCTTGGTGCTCATTCTTGAGGCTCCTTCCATGCCAGTGGATGGTTGGGCTTGGTCCTTTTGTGATATGTTCCCAGAGGCTCCTTCTGTGCCATGATGATAGGCTAGTTGGGATGTGTTCTTGGTGCACATCTACTCAAAACCCCTTTTGAGCCATAGTATGCAGAGGCTCCATTGTTGTGTTCTTAGTATTGAGGCATATAGAGGTCTAGGCCTTATAGTGTGGATACCCTCCTAGTAGTTGAGATGCCTGCTCTACTGTCTCCGTTTGGTCATGATGGATGATGCCTGAGAGGTTATCTACTTGCTCGAAAATTGGGAACTAGAAGACTATGTTGACATAGCAAAACAAAGTGTGTGAGTTGCATGTGTGCATCAAAAATAATAATTGCATTGCATTGCATAAGATCCTCATCATATAAATTTGTATGGGCACTTTTATATGATGAGATACTTTCTGTTAAGCCGATACTTAACTTATAAATTTGTGTGGACATTTTTATAAGTTAAGTTCTAATTCTACGGTTAAATTATATATTGTAGTTGATTGTTCTTCCCTTTTTTGAATTGTAAGTGTAAAAAGATGTTGTCACTTACTGTTATATATATATATATATATATATATATATATATATATATATATATATATATATATTATACCTCCTTTCTTTCCTGCTCCCGGTGCCTAAGAGCCGTCAGGGAGAGAGGATGAGATAGCCACTTAGTCTTTATGACTAACGGTTACTACGATGATCTTTTTAGGAGGACACCTAGCCGATAAAGCAGTAGCACCAGCAAGTTATGCAGGAGGGAAGCCAAGCCAGGGTGACAGGTCTTATATAACAATACCCTCGCTGTCGTCGGTTACTAAGGTGTAAGTTTTTTGAGAGACTTTTGTTGTAGCCTTCGAGCAATTTTGTCGTACTCTGATATTAAAGTAACCGATGTAGTTTCTTTTAATTCTTGTACTGCGCTTTGCACATTCACTTATTGTGATGCGTTGACTTCTGTTTATTGTCTTTATGTTGGGTTGGCATGGATGATACTTATGAAGTCGATAGAATAAGCGTCTTGTGGTACTGGTTAACCCATTTGCTGAAGCTACCACAAGGTGGCTGTTCTGGGCATAAGACCTCCTTCAGCCGTGTGTTATATTCTGTGAGGGTGGGGGGGGGGGAGGGTCTTACAGATGTTAGGTATGATCCGACCTGATACAGGTCTTGGGCTCAACACGAAAGTGGTAGCCCTCGGAAAGGGATTTTTAACCAATAGTTACACATTTTCATAGGAGCTATGTAGCTCCGGGAATGTTCAGTCAAAGTTGATGTACTGTAATAACCTGTGTGTACTATGCGTTTTGTCTAAGTGTACACAACTGTACTGAAATCTGATTTTATGCATGATGGATTTGGATTTGGACGCCAGGCTCAACACTGAAGTTGTAGCCCTTGGAGATACCATTACGACGAAATTATTGGTGGATTGAGCTTCTTGAAAATCCGGATTTGGAAAGTTATGGCACGTAGCCATGATGTCTTAACCATCGATGATCACCTTGTTTAAAAAATTGATTACCGGAAGGTTGGATGGCAAATAACTGAGGACATTGTGATCACATCGTGCATGACTAACAAACTCAGGTATAGTATATATATCGTAATGAGTTGTAGGTTTACGAAATGAGCTCTGTTTGAGGTGATTGAAACGATATTATTAATGTGCACATGTTTATTCCTAGAGAAAGAGTTGGATGAGAAATATCTTATGGATATGAGACGAGTTGAACCATGATCTCGATATTAAAGGGATGAATGATGTAGTCCACTGCTTAGAGTTATGTTAACTCCCTATAGGTAGCTGTGAGGGACTGATGAGGTGATTGAGGTGAATTGTCACATGGTTTAAATTTGAACCCTTGGTGCTTTGGAGTACGGAATGTAAAAGGGGTTATAAGTGCGTGTATGTTGACCGCACAATGTTGGATATGGTTTGAAGGGACTTGGTTGGATCCCTTGGTTGTATGATGGTATGTAAATGTGAATTGAATGGGTTGGGTGTGTGTTGACAAATGATATATGATCCTGTGAAGAGGACTTGGTGGCAAGTCTACGGGCTCTCTAGTCGTCACAACGACAAGAGCTGGCAGTTAGACCTTGGGCAGTTGGGTTTGGTCCTTTGATGCTCACTCCTGAAGGCTCCTTCTGCACCAAAGGATGATTGGGCTGTGTTCTTCAGTGATATAGTCCCGAATACCCTTTCTGTGCCAGTTATAGGCCAGTTTGGCTGTGTTCTTGGTGCACATCTACCCGAGAACCCTTCTGAGTCGTAGTATGCAGGGGATTCACTACTATGTTCTTTGTGTTGAGGCATACAGAGGCCTTGGTTTGGTAGTGTGGATGTCCACCTAGTAGTGGAGACGCCCGCTCTATTGTCACCGTTTGGCCACGACGGATGACACTTGAGAGGTTAGCTAACCTGTAATTCGTCAAGATGAAAAAATACTAAGGAATACTTTACATGAGAGTACTCGTTAGGAGTACTCATCAGGCGTACTCGTCAGGCATACTCATCAGGAGTACTCCTCAGGAATATTCGCGGAAGTACTCGTATAGAGTACTCATCTGGAGTACTCGTCGGGATTACTCATTGGGGGTACTCGTCAGGAGCACTCGTAAGGAGCAGTCATCGGGAGTACTCATCGGGAGCACTCGTCCAGAGTACTCATTAAGTGTACTCATCACAATAACTAATCAGTAGTACTCATTAGGAGTACTTGGCGGGAGTATTGGAAGCCTTTAGGAGAGTACTCACACCACCTCTTGGTTTGGGAATAATATTCTAGTTAAAGATGGAGCGGTTGTTCGTAAACCAAACCCCTCTTGGATTTGCCTTATAGGACCTCGAGGAAAAATTTAAAGGCACCATGACCCCCCCAACCCTCGCCATGCTGGGCTAGTTCAGCATCTGCCTCACTTGTACTAAGCTAAGCAATCACTTTAGGAGGGCAAGTGCGCACAGACTTTTGTGTGTGTGGCAGTCCCTCCTCACTACAACACACAAGTCTTGTTTGTGGGTAGTCTGGAGTTATTCTTTGTGCTCGCTAGCTTGTTCTCACCGAGTCTCCCGTGGATTGACCACTAAACAAGTTGCCTTTGGTCACCTCCTTATTTCAAATAGAAGGGATCAATTTTTTTGGTTCCAAAAGGGTTGGTAGTGGGGGAGGTCATGATCTAAAAGAAAATATAGGGATCAGAGATCAATAATAATAAAAGTAGAAAACCTATTTTAGAATACTACCGCCGCACGGAAGACCAGTTGCCGTCGCGCGGTAGTAGAGAAATGTTCATCGTCTTCCTCTTACAATCATCTCTACACATACACTCAATCCCACATCTTGTGTTATGGAAATCGAAAGCTTGAGAGACATAATATAAACTCTAATCAAGAAGACTCTATCTAAACTATAGGTCAATGAAGAAACACAAAACCCTAACATCAATCTAGTTTCTACTTCCAAAATGGCATAAAATCCACTGTGTTTAGCTTAGAACTCAAAATGACATAACGTTAATTGTTAAAATCACAAAGAAAACACAAAAGATCAAGAAAATAAATTAGCTTCCCTCAGGTCTAGCGAGCAAGAAAAGCGTAGAAATAAAAGGTGAAATATTAGGGCAAAATGACATATCAAACCAGTTCGGGCATGTTTAAAGCACGCTAGTGCGGCATGGTAACTTACTGTCCGCAGTAGCTGAATTTCCTATAATTGTTTGTGTTTTAAATTGTCTTGAATTTTTTGTTTTACTTTTTAATTTTGTTACAATTTTATTCTTCTCTCAAGGTTTTCGTTCTAAATTTGAAAATGATATAAAATTAAAAAATTAAAAATTTGCAAGCAAATATTTTGATTTAATTTTGCATTTTAATTTAAATGTTTGCCTTTGTTTATTATTTTGTTTAAATTAAAATTTATAAAATAAAAAAGCAATCAAAATCACTAGTTTTGGGGCATGCATAACTTGAATCAAAAACTTAAAGATTACATACAATATTTTGATTTAGGAATGTTGATCCATTTTTACATTGTGAGTACTATGTTGTGATGTGTCTCAATATACTGGTATTAGTTCTTGAGTGCTACTAGATAGGTGGTGTATGTTTATTATGTCTCTAAATACTTGTGAGGATTTATGTAAAATAATGACCGCTCAAATTACACACATCTATAGAGGTTGCATTCATGTAGAATTTTCAGGATTAAGAGTTATAACTCATGATATTGTGGTTAACACACTAGGCATGACTTGATCTATCAATATCACGATATTCATCTTTATTATATATGACTTAGAAATTTGGGCCAAAATTATATTGATATGATTTTTGTATAAAAGTTAAAGTGTATCAATCTATAATGGTAGATTTTGTTGGATTCTGGGATCTTGTATAAAAATAAAATTATTAATTGATAGCGCACAATGTTAGAAAAAATATATACTATCAGTACAGTTAGCAAGGATATCCCCAAGTGCTACTCACTCACTTGATAAGCCTCAATGAGCATTGTGAGGTTGACCATCTTGGCTATATATAACTCATTGATCATGTGCAAAAACTAGATAAATATGTTAGTGCCTTAGTTCAAACCTTGTTATTGTGTAAATAGAAATGGTGACATGATTTATCACTTTATTCCTCTCATGTTAGCATATAGATTGGTTGAAATATAGCATGTCATAATGTTAATTTCACATAGTGCTATTTCTTTTGATGCTACACTTACACCTGTCATTTTTTTCATCTAACACTTTTATGCATAAGAATTGGACTAAATCTACAATACATGTCTATCAAATGAATGTTCTAATACATGATTGTTATTCATTACACATACAATATTGATATGCATCAATTCTAAAAAAACCATAACATTGTACGAAAAATCATACATATTTAGTTTCGTGTGCATTGTCCAAAGCTTATGATTTCATAGCAAGTGATATAGCAAGGGCTATTAATAATAAGTGGTATTTTCATTCCTCTATGCTATGAAACATGTATTAAATTCTATAATTTTATTATTGGGTACCCCTATCCATATATATTCTACATTCTTAATCCATTGCATCTCTCACATTCTCCACGATTTAGATCATACACACCCCTTTTACTAATATTAAAGGGGGATAGTAAGTTCATAAGAGCTAGTAATGTGGCAAGTTCATGAGAAATAGTCATGTGCTAGTCAATCTAGGGGAAATATAGTGCACGTCGATAGGGGGAGCACATATGTATGGGGAGTCATACTACAAAGTTGAGAGCAAGTTTACTCTCACATATCTATCCTATAAATTTAACATGTTCATTTTACATGTTTACCATATTACACTATACCATAGTATATCTTGATTTATATTTTATGAATGGAATTTGTTATTATCAAAAGGGGGAGTTTGTTGGAATATGCATTCTGCATCTCTCAAGTTCGATAATAACAAATCCCAAGTTATATTTGATCATGGTAATATTAGGTATAATGTGCAGGTTTATAGGTGTGCATTAGCATGAGAAATATAATCTTTATGAGTTACCATCGACATTAGAGATAACACTGGGTGCTAACTCTATCTACACCTGTCGATTAGACTTGCTCAGCCTAAGGCAATTGTCATCCAAAATACTTAAACTGACTACTCAAGTCATAATGTCTATCGTCATGCAAGAGATATTGTAAGGATCTAGAGGTTCTATGAGAAGGAAACATCGACAAGATTGTCTTTGTCGACGAGAAAGGATGCATCAACAAGATAGCACATATCAACTGGATATATCAATTACCGTAGGTTCTAGCCATGTCGACTGAAAGGAATAGTTAACAAGAAAGGTGAATTAGACTAGAAGATAATGATGATAAGACAACGCATGTAGAGTAGAGTTATGAGCTACCACTAACGATAGCCCTAACATTGTGTGTTAGACATGTAGAATACAAGAAAGGATCAACTAGAAATCTTTTATCGACTAGAAGTAGGATCGACGAGATAACACAAATGTCGAGAAGGATTCCTCGAGAAACCGAACTGCCGCCAGGCTACAGTGGTTACCGTGCCGCGCTAGTTGTTTCACGAGAAGGATTCATCGACTTACTGACATACCACATTGTGCTACCATCTACCGCAGGAGCTAGCTCTATGAAAAGGAAAAAAATATTCATTTTGAAATATTATTCCAGATTTGGATGACAGCTGGCACAACAAGCGCGCGAACCAACTATCGGGCGCTAGTTTTGCCGCCGATGTTAGCCTATTTTCATGAAGACGTATAAAAGGCCGCTTGGTTTCTGTGCCTGTTAGATCCAAGAAAGAAAAAGACACGAGTTCGTGCATTCTAGGGTTTGGCCGCTCTTTCTTGCGCTCCATACCAAAAGTCACCGTCGAAGAAGAAGAAAGTTGTCTCCCTTCCGTTCGTGATCTACATCGAATACGAAGAGCCAATCGGTTGCTAGCAAACAAAGATCTCAAGAACCGGCCGCGGATTGCTCAACGGAGAAGTTGTCAAGAGGGAGAACTTCATTTTTTAGATTCTTTTCAGCCTTAATCTTGTAATCTTTCCTTTTTCTGAACCTTGTGGTGATAAAAATTGACCGGTAAAGGTCGTCGGAATCTTAGGAGGATTATGTGGAAAATCATCCTGGGGATAGGGACAACTAGATTGGAAGATCTAGTGGGGCTCTAAGACCCTTCCTTGCGTGGAGGTGAAGAATTGGATTGAGGATCTTTCCTGGAGGGAATAAGGTGGAGCCAACCGTTCCGTGGAACATGTTGTTATAGAAAACACAAGAGTATTTATTTCAAATCACCTCTGATCTCCGGCATCACGAAGATCACACTTTTTTAATCATCTAGAACAATTTTTATTCTAATTCATGCAATGGAACTCTTGTTTTTGCTTTGATTAATTCTGTGATTATTCTGGTTTTGTTAAGTGAGTGCTTGTGCTATGGAGCTTGCAAACAAATTTGCACAGGAAAATGAGTTCATAGACTTACCGCCATGCGTTAGATACCTAACATTCCGCGGTAGCTTCCAGAACTCGATTTTCTGAGCAAAATAATTTAATTTCACCTCAAGGGGAAAAACATTATTCACCCCCCTCTAAGGTTGGCCACGAAATCCAACAGATCATGTTATACGCATACTATTTTAAGAAAACTATAAATAGATTTCCAAATGCACCTTTTGAAGTAGGTTTTTTTGGCTGGTGAGAGCTCTTATCCTCCGTTAACCGAGGTTTCTGAGTTTGACACTAGAGATTTTTAGTGCTCTCCAAGGTGCCCAAATTAGTCTTTGTTTGGGAGTAGGAAAGGTCTCCTTGATCTTCTAGGTTTGAGGTTGGTCCTACTCGTTGCATCTTATGGGGTTTCTCCTAAGTTATCCAACACAATGAACGAGAAAATTTTCTTGAAGTTCTAGACACTTTACTCTTTATTAGGGGAAGTAAGCGCAAGATACACCCTATCAATCCAAACTCCATTGAACACAACTTTTTAGGTTCAGCATTCTATTGCGGGTGGGTATGGATAGTAGCTTGTTTTGAAAATCTTGAGTGAGTTCCATGGTGGGAAGAGTACTTCAGGAAGTGCAGCTTTGACGAGTTCTAGAAGACCATCTTGGAGACCATATACATTGCCCTCACGCTACCGGGCGAGTGATCGACTCCTACGGTTCTGATACTCACCTCACAAGACTTGGGTGAGGAGGCACCAGGTAGGATACTAGGGAAGAATGTGTTAGTGGGGGAAGATTATCAACCCTCCACGCACAAGTCCTGTTCCCTAGTACATTGAGAACTTGCCACTCAGGCAAGGAGATCGTGCTAGCACCTCCAACTTGTGAAGGAGGGTCTAGGAGCAGGTTCTGTGAGCTAATTCTTCTGGTCCAAGTTCTATAAGGGTTCAGGGAGCCTGTGATGTCCATTTGCTTGGGCATGGATGTCCCCCTCCAACATCTCTAGTGGTTCGAGGACACTGTCTCCATCTGGAAAATGACGGATGACTTCAAGGGACAATTCTTTACTATCAACATCCAGGGGAAGTCAAGAGATTCATTCTACGAGCTTCCCTCAAGTACCATCTACAACTTTGAGAGTTTGCATCAGAGTTTCTTGCCATAGTTCTCCACTTCCAAGAAAAAAAGAAAGGGGTTGAGGCTCTCTTCCTAGTACAAGGGGTTGAAGAGTCAATGGAGTGTTATGTGGATCGCTTCCAGGAGGAGATTTTTTTGGGAACCTTGCCCACAATGTTGCAGATTTAATGAAGTCCTAGCCTTAATGATAAATACATTTCGTTTTTGATAATCATCTGCTTAGTATTTGTAGGAGTAGAATAATATCGTTTAATTCACCTTTTGAAAGTCAGAAGAACAGTAAAGGTTAAATGAACACTTAATTGAGTCACAAAATTGGACTAAGCATAAAATTGTGGTGATCTGTTAAGAATGTAGTTGTGACCGCTCTAAATATAGTTGTGAAGTCACTCAATGTCAACCATACCATTTTGACATGGAAGAGCTTGCATATCATCATGATGATAGTCAATACACGACGATATCATTGTGATATGGTTCACCACACAAGTATAATTGTGAAGGCTTTCCAACTAATGAAGAAATACCTCTAGATTAATTACCATTATGATGACAATCAATACATGATGATGTCATTGTGACAAAACTTATATTATAGTGTCAGCTCTACATTGAAGAACAATTCACTCTAACTTTATGATCATTGCGCCAAGCTGATATGTCCCAATGATAAGACATTTTATTGTGAAGACCTCAAGTATTATTGAGGTCTTGGGAAGTCACTCGTCTTTCCTCTCTGACAACCCCACCAGGGAAAACAAAGCTCTTCTCACCAACACTCTCGAAAAGAGCTATCAATTTTACAGGGTGAGTTATAGTTTTCTTGCGCATATAAATTATACTGGCAATCTAGGGACTTTCGAGAAGGAAGAACTATCTGAAATAGATGCCGAGTTGCCACCACCTTCCCCCAATATGATTGCTGAATACCTGGGTGGCCTGTATAAACCCTAGGAGATGAAGAGGCAAACAACAAATGTCTTGAGGAAGTAGAAGCTCATGCTGCGAGGTCTCCAGAAAGATTGGGCCAGGAGCGATTATCGACTGAGTCCCAGAAGATGGCTATGCTCAACTTTTAAGGAAGTCTCGGGGGGAGGCCGACGTCATGGCAACATCTCCATGAGCTCACATTGAGCGAGTGGCGGAACACATACGCCTCACTCAGCTGGAACATAGCATGCTTTGCGAGTATAACAATCCTCATCGTCCGTCGGGGGTAGTGGGGTGAGGTCGGGGGAGATAGAAATGGCTCCTATTTTTAGCCTACCAGCACTTCCCCCTCTCCCTTAAAGTTACTTTTATCACACTCTCGTTTTCAACCGAATGGACATTTTTTGGGATGTTTTTAATAAAAATAGTTCTTTTCCTCTTCCGTTTATGGACTCGCCCAACGATGGTTAGTGTAATAATACTGCGTATTTGTTAGCTTCTCGCTGCTTGATGTCATTATTTCCCTTGGTGTTTTGCGTTCATGGTGAACCTATTTACTTGATCAACTTGCGGGTAGGTGGGGAGAGGACTCGTGGATTCAGCCTCAGGCGCGAAGAGAAAAATACGGGTAGGTGGGGAGAGGAATCAAGGATTCGGCTCCTGGCGGGGTGAGCTGCCACAGGCTTGATAAATATCCCCCCATTCTCTTATCGACCTGTCACATTAACTGCTTGTATAACCCTCTCTTGCCTTGCCTACCAAACCAATCGCATCTCCCAACACTCACATATCCTTCCGTGCTAGAATGGGTAAGACTAGGCCGGATACGGATGTCCGGACAAAGTGCGCGAAACATTTTGTCGGACATCCCTTTTTTAACAAGAACCTGATCAAAGCGGAGTACCTATCATTCTTGGCCAACCACATCCCGTTAGGGTACACCACGCGTCTCCCTAAAAGGGGGAAGCAACTAACACCTTTCTAGACAATGAACTTGCCTTCCCCGTATCGCACTTTGACATGGGGCTACACTTCCCCCTGGCACAATGTTCGACAAGTTTTGAAATATTTTGAAGTCGTTCCTGCATAGTTCAACCCCAACTCGATTGCCATGATGTTCGCGTTCGCCTCCTTCCTTCATTAAAAGCGAATGGAGTTCAATCTGATGGTTTTCCCCAAGCTCTTAATTTTCAGGGCAAACAGTGATGGGGTCGCCTTCTTCTCTGGCTTACAGATCAAGGTGTGAAAGACCGCGAATAAAAACCACCATTTGACAACCAAGTTTGTCTTCATCAAGGGGAACCTAGGAAACATCCTCTACTCTCTACTCTAGCTGGTCGAGGACATCCTCTAGCCTCTGACTTTATCTGGGCATGACTCCACCCTACACTAGTTCTTTCTTCACGAAAAGTTTGAATTCACCTTCCTGAGGATGGGACTCGACTCGCTTCTCCCAGGTTTTGGGAGAATATATGTCTTCACCTTGCTTCTTTCCTCTATTGCTTTGTTGCGGCTCATCTTTTTGTGGTTGCTAAGTTGCTATCCTACATGGGAGCTCATGATCCCAGAGAATTAGCCCTATGCGAGTGTTGAGGGATCAACAGATCCACTCGCCTAAGCAAAGGCCACGACAATGGCATTCAAGGAACTGGCAAACTCCTCTGCCCTAATAGCAAGAAGTGGAGCGGGCCAGCTGACTTCGACCAACCACGGAGCTTGAATTCTCCATAGAGGCTTAAGAAAACCACAACCAAGGGGAAGTAAGTTTAACTATCCCATCAAGAGGAAGGGTCGACCGCGGCTGAGGCCCCTAAGCCATCAATCGGGTCAGGGTTGGAGACTTGTGTGGATGGAGCGCCCGACTAGCAACACAACTTTGAACTTGGCTAAAACATTAAGGACAACATCGACGAGTCGTTGGTTCTTTGGGATGAGAAGGCATACTGAATCTCGATCTCCTCTCTCCACCCCTCGTTTTTTGGTGCAATGACCCCCAGCGGGCACACTTTTGCCTTTGCGTTTGGGCTCTATGTTCACAAGGATGTTGCGGCCTATGAGTCCATGACTATGCAGAGGTTTTCCCAAGAGAGCGCGGGATCCAGCTCCATTCCTTGGAGCACTCGCACATGGATGTACGTTGTAGCCTTTGTAAAGCCCCAAGTTTCTTCAAGCAGGAAATGATTTCTCAGAGATACTGCCCGGTGGTAGGGTCATCGCCAGCGGTAGCTTGGCTAATTTATTTGGCAGTGTTATCGAGTAGATACCGTGTGGCGATAGCGATACCGTGTGGCGGTAGCGTCAGACGTCGAGAGCGGCGTGTTGATGCGATGCATCGTCTACCACGTAGAGGTTGGTTGTTTTCGCATGATAGTAGCGAGGGTGATATTTTTGGAATACCACTCGGGTAGGTACCCATCGTGGTAGTGTTACCACGACGTGGTAATGGCTTATCATCGAGTGCGACAGATTGATGCAACACATCGTCTAGCATGAGACTATAATAGGTAACGCATGGTGGTAGCAACAGCGTGGCTACGCATCTGCCCAAGATTGGAGGTTTTGGGTGGTGTGATTGTGGATTGGACATTTGAGTACTGGGCAGTGGTAGCTAGTTACCATGCAGTGGTAGCTTGACTTATAGCGTGGGAAGTTGAGTTTCATTTCATTCTTCCCAAGCTTCCTCATTCTAGTCAGCCAAGAGATTGGAGAGCGAAGGAGAGGGAGAGGAAGAAGATCTCATCGCCGTTGCAGTTTCAAAGCTCCAGTTCACGAGCAGAGTTCTGATCTGTGGAGGCAATTCTGTTGCGAGCATTTCCAACTAGCTAGATTCTCTCCCATGGCACCAAAACAAACGTCAAGGGTAACGATCCTTTTCCTTGGACATGTAAAGTCCTTTATTTTGTCATGTGAGGGTAGACGCTCCACGAACACATGGAAGTAGTTCTCCCGGAGGGTAGATCGATTGAATCACTATTGTCTTTATATTTAGAATCTAGAATCAAAGTACGAGTTAACCATGCTGTGTGAAGCCCTTCCGGACAGGTTGGTCGGGATTGGTGATGATTGTATGTATGACGGAGAAGACTTCGTGGTAAACGTACAGTCTTTGGAGTCACGGGGTGTGCAGGTTCCTGTATATAGAGTGCTGGAGAAGGACTCCTGGAAACACTCGTTTGGAGGGGAAGATATGATAGTCTGTCCCTTACCGCGCAGCGGTAGATCTACGTCCGAGGGTAGCACTACCATTGGTGGTAGCGCTACCACTGGATGTAGCGCTACTGCCGGCGGTAGCTCCTAGTGATGTATGAGGCCTGTCTCTCGGATACCTGTGGGCCATTGTGAATTTGAGGCCCGTTTCTTGGAGACCTGGGGGCCATTGTGATGAGATGAGAGTCCGACGGGCCCAGCTTAGGCGGCCGTGAGGTCCAGCCTTAGAACATAACATGGTTATGTATCCCAAATGGGCAAGGGAAGGATGACTCAGGTCATGGCTTGCAAGCCTGACGGTTTGAGCAACGTGTTGTGGCTGACCTGTACCCACCTTATTGCGATTGGATTGGAGTGAGTGATTGGCTTGAATCTCAGCATGAATTTGCCATAGCATAGGGAGAGTCATAGGCTTCATGCCGGAAAGGCTGTAATTCTAAAGTAGGTGGGGCTTGAATCTCAACAAACCGAAAGAGAATACTCATGTGTGAATCATCCTGGTGAACGGTGGAGGGGATTGAATCTCAGCACACCGATAATATGCCCTATGTGCATGGGATGTGTGACCGGTAGTGCCAACATCTGTGGTGAAAAGTGTTTAATTTCATGTTTTGATTTCCAATATATATCTATGTTAAATGCATGTATGGAAGTAGTACCGCAATCTGGAGTGATGGGTGGGGTCGTTATAATTTGGTCAGCTAATGCTGACCGTTGCTTTGTTTGGCATATTCATGGTGGATTGCATTTGTGGAGGCACAGTGGGAGATCTGAGCGGGAAATAGCGGGCTAAAGCCCATGGTGGCTATGCCGACCCTCGAAGGACAATGCGAAATTGTTTTTACTATTTCATGTGTGGCCGGCCTACATGCCGAAGTTTGTAAAACACTATTATTTGAGAAAACAGTTGTTAGGCCTTAAGGACATAACCATTTATGTATTTACCTTATCATTCCTGTTTGGTTTAGTGGACATTCACAAGGTTGGGTTTTAATTTTTTAACCTCATCTTCCCCTAGAATGCACTCTGAGTTAGGATGCGCTTATGGATTAGGGTTTCAATAAGTAACTCCACTAATTGTCTGTAGTATATGACGATGGGCCATGGCTGGACCTTCTATTATATGCTATGCGACAAGTTGGTATCAGACTCTGGTGTTGGTCATCCTTATTCGAATTCGTTGTCGAATTCTTTTTAATGGATGCTGAGCACGTGTCTGTGCATCACTGTTGTAACATGAAAGAACCCGTGAATGTACACATAGGAATGAAAATACACATGTTTATGGAACCTGTGCATTCCTGTGATTGTTGTTTTGCAATTTGTCTATTAGCTAAATTTTGTGTTGCATGATTATAAATGACTAGAAGTGGTGCGGAGCAGTCTTAACCCCATTTCTCTACCGAGAGTAGTGCACTAGGTGATATGCCTACACCTACTCTTTTTGCTAAGACTATTCACCTAGTTGTTGAAGCCATGTTCGCGATGATCAACACGCAACCAAGATGGCGTGTACAGCCTCCTACCCCTGAGATTGCTCCGGCGCAGGTTGACATGGTTGAGCTTGTGGCTATGCGTCAAGTGCCGGATGAGCCTTTGGCAATGAGACGAGCGAAGGAGAAATAATTGAAGCTCGTCATGAGCTTCCATACTCCGTTGTTTGAGGGAATTGGATCCCCCACTCAAGCCGAAGATTTGCTCTCAAGGATAAAGAGAGTCTTGACGACGACGAAGACTGAAGAGAGGCAAAAGGTGTTTGTGGCTAATTTCCTCTTAGAAGGTGAGGCGAGACTCTTGTGGGATGAACTGGAACTTCATCAATTTGTTGGAAGACAACTATTCGAGGTCTCGATGGAGGAGTTCTCGAGGGACCTTTTGGCTAGGTATCTCCCATATGATCAAAGGATTGCCATGGAAAATCAATTTCGAAGGTTGACTCAGGGTGATAGTAGAGTGGACGACTACTTACATGAATTCACAAGGTTGGGGTGTTATACATGCTCTACCTTTACTGACGAGCAGCGCAAGACCAACCGGTTCTATGAAGGACTACATGATAATTTTAGGTTATTACTTTCGGGTCCAATGACGCAGGGTTTTCTGACCTTGGTCAATACAACTCGATCCCTAGATCAAGACATGAAGCACATACAGAATACAAATAACTCGGTGCTAAAGTGGACAAAGTTTAAGGTACCAAATTCATCGAAGTCTGGGTACCGAAGGTGGAATAAGAATCCCAGATCTACTGCACCCGCTTCTTCATCTGCTCCCTCTAGATCAATGTCTGGGCAAAGACGACCAATTTATTGTTATACTTGTGGTAAGCTGGGTCATATAGCTTGATAATGTCGTAGTGGCCTTTTGACGACGGAGAAAAAGATGGGTGCGATGTATGAGGAAAAGGGAAAGGCAGTGGTAGAGTCAACTGCATCCATAGCGTAGCCTCGAGTCTATAATCTTGGCCAACATGAGGCAATAAAGCAAAGTGACGACATAACAAATATGAGTTAAGATACAGTTTTACTGCTTTCTATACTTAATACCTTGTGCATTACTTGTACATAATTTGTTTGTGTTAGGCTTTGTCTTAATCTTGGACTGTCTAGCATGAGCACTGTTTGATACAAGAGTTCCACATCCTTCCTGTCCGAGGACTTTGTGTCACATATCAGAGTGCCTTCTTCTATAGCTAAGGATAGGCTGGATGTGTTGCTGCCTAATGGATGTTCAATATATGCGGACAGGGTTTGTTGTGTTAAGGTGCGTATTGGAAGTCATAAGTTTCACTTGGAAGCGTCACTACTACCGATAGTAGAGTTTGAGGTGATCTTTGGCATGGATTTGATCTCGGAGCAACATGCGTACATCGATTGTAGCCTCAAGATGGTCAAACTGGGGTTGAATACAAGCTATGAAACTACCTTCACGGGTATGAAGGGACCGAGCAGGCCTCTGATGTCTGCTCTTCAAGTAGTCAAAGCCATTCATGAGGGTGTGGAGTTATTCTTCGCCCTATTAAAGGCTAAGAAACCCAATCCTGGTTTGATCAGTGTTTTTGTGGTATCGAAGTTTGCCAACGTTTTCCTCGAAGATCTCCTGGGAGTTCCACCTCAGTGAAGGATCGACTTTACCATTGAGCTTGTGTCAGGCGCCAAGCC
This sequence comes from Platanthera guangdongensis, assembly GCA_039583875.1. Lineage (NCBI taxonomy): Eukaryota > Viridiplantae > Streptophyta > Magnoliopsida > Asparagales > Orchidaceae > Platanthera > Platanthera guangdongensis. The sequence goes on along the minus strand of CM077159.1, from coordinate 35,107,281 downwards.
TATGTCGTGCTCGTTGTACCGTTTAGTGCCAAGAGAGATGGAAGAATTGAAAGTGCAACTTCAAGAGCTGCTGGATCAAGGCTAAGTGCGCTCAAGTTCGTCACATTGGAGTGCGCCGGTCATCTTTGTGAAAAAGAAGGATGGAATTCTACGGTTATGCATATATTAACGGGAGTTGAATAAGTTGACCGAGAAGAATAAGTACCTGATTCCGAGGATCGATGATCGGTTCGACCAGCTTGTTGGATCGACTGTGTACTCAAAGCTAGATCTGAAATTCGGTTATTATTAGTTGAGAATTTGGGAAAGTAACATTTCCAAGACCGCATTTAGTACTCGATATTGGCATTATGAGTTCACAATTATGTCGTTTGGTCTGACGAATGCGTCATCCGTGTTTATGGACTTGATGAACTGAACATTCATGGAGTACTTGGACCAGTTCGTGATAGTCTTTATTGACGATATATTGGTATACTCCCAGTCTGTGGACGATCATGCAGATCACTTACACAAAGTGTTGGAGACCTTGAAGTGTAGTCATCTTTATGCAAAGTTATCTAAGTGTGAGTTTTGGCTGTCTTTGATAGCATTCCTTGGTTAAATTGTTAGTGGATAGGGAATTGCAGTAGATCCGGTGAATATTGTTGCGATACATGAGTGTCCTGTGTTGTCTTCTGTAGCTGAAGTCCGGAGTTTTCTGGGGCTTACCAGCTACTACAGGCGCTTCATGGAGAACTTCTCGCAGATATCCTTACCCCTCACTACCTTGACAAGGAAGGATCAAAAGTTCGTTTGGTCGCCAGCATACGTGAAAGCATTTGAAGAGTTGAAAAGTCGTCTGACCACGATGTCTATTCTATGCTCGCCATTTAGATCAAAAGTCTATGAGTTATACAACGATGCCTCGGGGAGCATCTTAGGTTGCATGTTGCTTCAGCACGGGAAGGTGTTAGCATAAGGTTCACGTCAATTGAAAGTACATGAGAGGAATTATCCGGTCTACGATTTGGAGTTAGCGGCCGTGATATTTGCTCTGAAGCTTTGGAGGCACTACTTGTATGGCGTAAAGATTGATATCTTTACTGACCATAAGAGCCTGAAATATATCTTAGATCAGAAGGACTTGAATATGCACCAGTGGAGGTGGATTGATTTCCTTGGGGACTACACCTTCATGATTCATTATGTTCCTGGCAAGGGAAATACTATTGCAGATGCGCTAAGTCGCAGGAATATGACACAGGACAATTGGATACAGATGCATGACGAGCATCTTTTTCAAGATTTGGAGGCCTGGGAGATCTCTTGTGTGGATAAGAGGTCTAGTGCTGAAGCTTGTTTGAACTGGATGGAGGTGTAGTATAACCTCATTGATTGGGTTCGGTGAGCGCTAGTGTTGGATACCAGCATGAAGCACTACTTTGCAGAGTCTTTGGCTAGGTCAAATACCCAGATTAATATCAATGATGTCCTTTTATTGAAGGACGATCGATTGTGCGTCCCAAATGTGGGCAAATTGAGGGAGTGTTTGATGTACGAGGCACATTTCATGAAGTACTCAATCCACTCAGGGAGCACAAAGATGTTAAAGGATATGAAAAAGTTGTTCTGGTGGCCAAGATTGAAGAAAGACATAGCTTTATATGTAGCAAAGTGTCAACATGTGCCTTAGTGAAGGTCAAATGTCAGAATCCCAGTGGATTTATAAAGTCTTTACCTATATCGGAATGGAAGTTTGATGACATATAAATTGATTTCATGCACGGCTTGCCGAGATCACAGAAGGGGAACTACACCATCTGAGTGATCGTTGATTGTTTAACAAAACTGTCGCACTTCATTCTGAATAGGAAGGATGATTTAGTGGAAATGCTAGCGAAGCTTAATGTTGATAATATCATACGATTGCACGGTGTGCCCCGTAGCATCGTCAGTGACCGAGATGGACGCCTCACATCTAATGATTTGAGCCTTATTCAATAACTGTTGGGTACCAAACTGAAGTACAGCGCGACCTTTCATCCACAGACGAATAGTCAGACCGAAAGGGTAAATAGGACGATGGAAGACATGCTTCACATGTGCCCCCAAGATTTCGAGAAGAGGTGGGAGGATCAAATATATATGATTGAGTTCGCTTATAACAATAGTTACCAGACAAGTATTCAGATGGAACCCTTCGAGGCCCTCTATGGTAGAAAGTGGCATACACCCTTGTCATGGTTGGAGACCGGCGAAACAAAGCTGTTCAAGTGGAATGAAGTCAACGATGCAACTTCGATCATTCGTACAATCTGTGAGCGATTGTTGATCGCTCAGGATAGGCAGGCTAAGTGTCACAACCCGCATTTTCTTTGCATTAAACAATGTATCTGAGTAAGAGAATATATGCGTCGTGATGCTACGTTGTGCAGGGGACAACTGCAGATGCTCAGGCAAGAACCTAAACCCAACACTTTGTATGAAATTCTCAAGTTTTCTACGAAGAAAATATATTTTGTATTAAGTTTCGATGTACGTATCTCTCGGCTCAGTGGATCTACTAGTCAATGGGTAAACATATGAATACATGTTGTGAAAAATACTTTATCTATTTCAATTGTGAGCATGAACATCCAATAGGACAACTTATGATATGCATACCTCTAGATTTAGTATATGTACAAAAAGAGTTTTTACGTTAGTTAAAATATAATGAATTTGTATTTAAAAAGATGTCATAAGGATGAGGTAGGGGTATATATATCTTTTTATGTTTGAAAATAACTAATATGCAATACTAGCATAAATCCTTTCCAGAGAGCAAGTTAATCCAACCAATTATCCAAAAAAGGGCTTAGCTGATAGCAAGTAAACCAACTTCCTACAATAAACTCGAGTGGGCGTCAACAACCTGACACGAACCCACTAAACAACATGCATGTATGAATTAAAATAAGGACAACAAGACTACCTCACAACGGTGAGGGAAGAACCACTACAACGACTGCGGAACAACAACTACCAACTTTAACTGCTCGAATAGCTACTGCTCCGAGCCTGAGGCATTCAAAAGAAAAGAACGCCTCAGCAAGAATATACAAGTGGCAATAAAAGATCAATGGTAAAAATAATCAAGGGGAGTCAAAGGGTTACCAACCCATGATAGAAATAGCTATCAAGCCATAGCAAACAAGTCATCAAATGATATGAAAGAATAATTTACATAATTAAGTATGAGAAGTTGCACCAAGTGCGAAATGAATCCATCTTTCGCTAACATCTGCAAGAGTAAGCATATGAATATGTGCATAAATGCGGTATACGCAAGGAAGAGACCGATCAGCTCTAAACACGTGAATCATTAATGCTGGCAAAATGATACTGAGTCAATGACACATTGTCCAACACAAACCATTAGACCAAACATCTCAAAAAGGTAATGTGGTGGTGGCCACATTGTTCAACCCAACCCAATAGTCCATATATCTTTAAAAAGGCACTGTGGTGGTGGCCACTTTGTCCAACCCGACCCAAGAGTCAATAAGAAAATACGAAAACTCACCAAGTGTAATGATTCACAAATCGGCACTAGGTTGGTGATCCTTTATTCACTGTCAAAAAAAGCCCACTACTAAACATCCATAAACACTAATAAAACCCCAAACAAAGCTGAAAATGTTTTAAGTAGTCTTACCAAAATCACCTAAAGGGGGGTGAATAGGTGGGTTGTGCGACTTTTGCGGAATAAAGAAAATAACGAGCTATGCACAGATAATCAACCAAGAAATCACAGAGGACACAGATTTATAGTGGTTCCCCAACCTTGGGTACATCCACTTTCCACTCACCGATCTAGCAAAGCACTAGAATCGGCTACTCCACTAACCTCGGATTGAAACCAATCCTACACCTCGGAACAACGTTCCTACAACTCTATCCCAAATCTGGATCTACACTCGGAAGAAAAAAACTTCCTACAAAAACTCGGAGTAAACAACTCCTACAACTCGGAGTAATATCTCCTACAAGAATAAAATGAAATAATATATACAAATAGTGATTGTTCTCAGATCTGAAATGAATCTACCCATTCTTCTTCCTTTTGAACTGTGCGACTTTATCAGAATATGTTGAAGAGGAATCAACAATTTCTAGATATGAAAACTTCTGGACTCACACGATCAAGTAGAGGATTTGTCGTTGGAAACAATCTCGATCAGTGAATCAACCTTCTCTGAATCTATCTGGATCGAAAGCCCTTGTCGTTGAGGAAGAAGATCTGCGGCTCTCGATTTGGAAATAAAGAACGAATTCAGAAGCTTGGAATTTCTTCTAGCGACGGCTGAAAAATTCTTCTTAAAATCTTATTGAAAGCTTCTTAGGGTTACTCGAAATGACAAGACCTTATATAGGATTACCCTAACGGTCATAATCATCATTAATGACATCTATGTGGACCAATCACATGTTAATTATTTTTGAAGGAATCGTCTGTCTGGACTTAGCAAATTTCAGAAAAATCGACCAGGGTGTTCTCAAGAAGAAAGTTTTTACTCGAGAGCTAATGAGTTCTGTTTCTCGAGAATAATAGGGAAGTTCTCGAGAAGAAGACTTAGAGAAATATGATGTGGAGGAAGAAAACAGCTTACGGGAATGAAGAAAATTACTCGAGAAAATTACTTATAGTTCTCGAGAAGAATAATTTTGGTTCTCGAGAACAAAAGGCTGTCTTGAGAAAAATACTTAGAAAAATATGTGTAGGTGGAAATCTACAGTCTCGAGAAAGACAGGAAGTACTTGAGAAAAATAGCATTTTGTTCTCGAGAAGAAACATTCTGATTCTCGAGAACAAATAACCATCTCGAGAACAAAAGTCTGGCTCTCGAGAAAAACACTCTGGTTCTCGACAAATGACTTATGCATTCCGAGAACAAACTTTACTCTTCTCGAGAATAACTTCATTCTTCTCGAGAAAAAGACTTAGAAAAATTTTTATCTGGAAAGCAAATATCCCGAGAAGAAATGTCATATATTACTCGAGAACAAAAGCCTTTCTCGAGAACAAGAAGAAGCTTTCTCGAGAATAACTTCTGTTACTCAACATGAAGGCAAGTCTCACTCGAGAATGGCCATAAGTTCTTCTCGAGTACAACTTATAGTACTCGAGAAAAATACTTTGACTTTTTTTGAAAAACTTAAAATCTTGATTATTCATAAAAATCATCATCCTTCTATAGCTCTTGCCCTTAGTGCTTGAAAATAAAGTGTTTCCCAATAGAGAGGCTACACATGAGTCAACACCATGGATCACCCAATAAGGGATTACATTGTATGTTCCCTTACAGACTGACATTGGTCTACACTTTAGTAATTAAGTCTTGTAAACACTTAACAAAAAGAGCATCAAATACAAACTTAATTCATCTTAGTTTAAGGGCGACTTCATACAAATCTGGGCAATTGTGGATGCAATACCCAACAATCCCCCACTATTTGTAAAAGTCAGAACCCTCTACACTAAGGTGAATTACATTAAGAGAAAAACACATAATGAAACTAATAGCATGAAAATTTAGAGTAATGCAGTAATATGTAAAATCAGATCAAAAATAGGAGTTCATATAAATAGAAAATTGTTCAAGAGAATTAAATTCTACAATTTCAAAAATGAACTTCTATCATCTTCAGTTTACTGATCCTGAGAAGGTTGCTTTCCTTGTCTATCAAGCTTGTCCTGTTATCTCTTCTGATAACTATATGGCTTGGGGAAATACTTGGGTGGTCTTGGAGGAGCCTTAGGATTATTTTTGCCATATATCCTGTCAATAGATTCTTATCTTTGTGAGGGACTTCCCATATAATTCCCATTCATCTTAACTATAGTGCAAGTTTTTGTTTTCATTGAAGTCCACTACAAGCTTTAGAGTTTCAAGGATGAGAGACTTAGAAGTAGCGCTCTAAACTTCAGTATATTCTTGAGTTCTCTTCCCTTCAGCTTCTGGATGAGGAGTATATCTGCTTGCAGAGGCTCCATCACCATACTTTCTTCTCTTTGCTTTATAAATTTCTGCAGGATGAGGAGGCAGTACTATTTGCTCAGATTCCCATACCTATTCATATACATCAGGAGGAGGGCCTGCATAGTAATCTGGAGGAGGTCCTTCAAAGTGTGCTGGAGGAGGTCCTTTAAAATAATATAGAGGAGGAAAGAAAGTAGGCATATTGACATCTAGATTGGCAGGAGGAGGTGTACTGGGATCCATTGCAAATTCAGGAAACTGCTGATTGTGCATCCAAACAGAGGTATCATAGGTGTATAACTTGGTACTTTTGATTTCCTTGAGAACAGATGTCTGAATTTCTTTTAATTGATCATCCCATTGAGTTTTCATAGTAGCAGCTTGTTTTTCTAACAATTCCCTCACTTTGTCCTCCCCCTTTCTGACTTCTACAGAGAGGGTGTTGATGACATCTTCGTTTAACTTACCCACTTCTTCACAAGTTTTGAAATTTCTTTCCTCACCTCTTTTGTCAAGTAGAATTTGATTGTTGGCAAGAGTAATAGATTGCTGCATGATTGTGCCAATGCTAGTAATGGTATGGTCAATGGCTTTGCCACCAATTTGCAGAAGCTTTTTAAACTCATCTGTATTGTCTTGGATTTCAACAAATCCTCGACTCATTTCTTTTTCCAAAGCACTTACTTTATCTATTATCACTTTCAGAGAATCATCAAAATACTCTCTATGTTCAGCAATCATTGCTTTAATTTTCTATAGAACTGAACATTCAGGGAAGACTTCTTTTTGAGGAGATGGAAGAGGCTGAGTAAGAACAGTCCATGGAAGTATTTCTTCAATCACAATAGTAGAAGTAGAAGCTTTCCTTATGTTGACTGTACTGATTTCATCTTCATTGATTGTTGGCAGCAAGGTAGGAATTTGAAAATGAAGACTGGGTAATCTTTGTTCAGCAGCTTCAACTAGGATATCATTATTTGAGTCATGGATTGAGACTACATCATCATGCAAATCTGTAGTAGGAGATTTTTCAGCTTCTTGTACAGGAGATTGAGCTGGTGGAGATGATTCTTTATATTCTGGAGACTATGCAGGAGTTGAGAATTATTCTGGTTGAGCAGGAGACTTAGTTGGGGAAGGATGAAGATCTTCAAGAATATGAAAAGGAGCTTCTTTAGAAGTAAGTTCCTCTATCATCTTGTAGATATCTTCTTTAGTAGATAGAAGCTGAGCTTCAGTATGAGCATCTGTCAGGTGTTCAGCACGAGGAATATCTTCAGCAGCAGCATGAAATTCTATGTCAGAGTGCAGCAAGGAGGAAGCAGCAGCGGTAGAGTGAATAGAAGGAACATCTGTAGCAGCTGGAATATCTGTAGCAGGAATCTCTTCTGAAGCCAAGTTAGCAGCAGTAGTAGCAGTCACTGAGGAAGGAATTTCAGAAGTTGTAGCAGTAGAGGTAGATGGTAGTTCTGTACCAACAGGGAGAACATCTTCTGAGGGAATGTTGACAGCAGCAGGAGGGACTTGAGGAGGAAAATCTGTAGCAACAACTGGAACATCTTGAGGAGGAATTGATGAGGCAGTAAGAGCTGGAGGAACAGACAAAGATGGTGCAGTCTCCCCCTTAATAACTGAATCAGTTATTTTATGTGAAGGAGGAGATGGGGTCCTATCCACATCTTCTATATCCTTTGGAGCTAAGTCAGTCTTCTTTAACTTGACTTCCCATCTCAGGATGGAGTGTATAGACACCTTCTTCATGTGATGGATGGATGTACCCTTTTTCATTAGAAAAATTGTGGGATTCATCTGATTGAGATATAGTGAGATGATCCTTCCATAATTGGGGCTCTTAAAGCAGCCCTTAATCTTTTCAAATAACATCATTCCCCATTGGAATTTCCTTCTACAGATAATAGCAGTCATAAGGTCCAAGAACTCTAGAGTTATATAACTGATTGAACTTGTCTTATACAGCAGAAAATTTCCTAAAATGTCAGCCAAAATCTTGCTCTCTGCATTCATGTATTGTCTTCTGATGGTGTTAGAAGACTGAGGAATACTGCAGAAGCTATAGGCTCTCTCATAATCACTTCCTATTATATCATCTTCTATATCTATAACTGGAAGTTTAAGAAACTGAGAAATAGACTGTGCAAACATCTTTACCTTAACATTATGAACCTTAGACTTAATGATTTTTCCATTTCACTTGATCTTGGCATTCTGGAAGAATTCTTCTACTTCAGAAGTGAAAATTCTGCAAGGGTGTTCAAGAATAAAGGACAAACCAGCCGTGTCGAGCAGAAGAAGAACATTTCTGAAATCGTCGGAAATCTCGTCTATCCCAGAAGAACATAGTTCACTCCCAATCCCTAGCTTGAAGGACGACGCCATTGATGTAGAGAAATCGATCTAGGGTTGGCCGACGAATGAGAAAATGGACTGGCGGCAGACGTCAGAGAGGGTGAAGATGAAACGATTTTCTCGAGAGGGGTTTTTAAATCAAGACTAAAATTCTCTTGGATTTATTTCTATTTATATTTACCTCTAATTATGATGATGAAGTACATAAATAATCATTAAAAAATACTTGGAAGAGGCGGCTAAGAGCCTGGGTGCCTATATGAAAATTTGTCCTTGAAGAAGAAAATGACACCACATTTCTCGAGAGGAATGGTTGTTCTCGAGAAGAAATCCAATAACACTCGAGTATAAGAAGACTTTGTCTCGAGTAGAAATAAGCCTTGGTCTCGAGAAGAATACTCCGTGTTCTTGAGTATAATATATAGTACTCGAGTAAAATACTTGTACTCAAGAATTCTTCTAGAGAATTAGTTTCCTTGCACTCGAGAAGTCTTCTAGCAGTTCTCGAGAGGAAGTTGTTGTTCTCGAGTAAAGTACTTGTACTCGAGAAATGAAGTACAGAGTCTGAATTTTTCTGATTTTTGAAGTAAAATCAGATCTTAACTTTGCCTGTTGCGTTTATCTTCATTCTCCTTCATCCTTGTTGAGCATGCCAAGTTTTGTTTTGAAAAATGAGAACTTGGCCTCGTCCAGTGGCTTCGTGAAAATATCTGCAATTTGCCCGTGTGTTGGGACATATTGTAGATCCATGTCCCCATGCTCCACATGCTCCCGGATGAAATGATATCGCAGCTCTATGTGCTTTGTCCGGCTATGAGATACTGGATTGTTAGCTATTGCAATTGCACCGCAGGAGTCGCAAAATAAAGGGATGTCTTGGACTTTGAGATTGTAATCTTCTAGCTGATTCTTTATCCACAGTAATTGTGCACAACAACTGTCGGCAGAAATGTACTCTGACTAGGCCGTTGAGATTGCGACACAATTCTGCTTTTTGCTGCTTTAAGAAATGAATCTCCTTCCAAGGAATTGGCAAGTCCTGGAAGTGCTCTTTCTATCATCTTTACTACCTGCAAAGTCTGCATTTCAAAAACCAATTAGTTCCTAGTCATTACTTCTTGGGTACCATAAGCTAAGATTTGGTGTACCTTTAAGGTATCTCAAAATCTGCTTTGCACTAACGTAGTGAGATTCCTTAGAGTTCACTTAAAATCTATCACACACACATGTTCAAAATATTATATAAGGTCTACTAGCAGTAAGGTAAAACAAGGATCCAAATATGCTTCTATACTTGGTTTCATCGAAAGGTTTCCCTTTCTCATCCTTATCCAGAGACATAGTTGAACCCATTGGAGTCCTCATAGAGGTTGTGTTCTCCATTCCGAATTTCTTAATCAACTCCTTGGTGAATTTCGTCTGAGAGATGAAAATTCCATCTTCAGATTATTTCACCTGAAGTCCTAAGAAATACTTCAGCTCTCACATACTGCTCATTTCAAACTTCGCTTCCATACGTTTGACTTTTTGCAGAGGTTGTCGTCAGTAGAGCTAAATATAATATCATCGACATAGATTTACACTAGCAAAATCTTGTCTTTTATTTCCCTAAGAAATAATATCTTATCTATCTTTCCTCTTGTGAATTTGTTCTCAAGAAGAAAGTTAGACAGCGTCTCATACCAAGCTCGAGAAACTTGTTTCAGACCATATAATGATTTAAATAAAAGGTATACATGATCAGGAAAGTTAGAATCAACGAAACATGGAGGTTGTTCCACATACACTTCTTCCTTTTTGTCAATATTAAGGAAAGCAGACTTCACGTCCATCTGATAGACGGTGAAGCCCTTAAGTGCAACAAATGCTAGGAACAACCTAATTGCCTCCATCCTTGCCACTGGAGCATTTGTCTGGTCGAAGTCGATTCCTTCTTCTTATCGGTATCCTTTGGCGACGAGTCTGGCCTTGTTCTTTATGATAGTTCCATCCTCGTCCATTTTGTTCATGTAGACCCATTTTGTCCCAATGACATTCTTACCTTTGGGTCTTGGAACAAGCTTCCAGACTTGGCAACGCTTGAACTGATTCAATTCTTCTTCCATTGCAATTATCCATGAAGCGTCTGAGTTTGCTTCCTCAAACTTCTTCGGTTCAACCTGTGATAGAAAACTCAAAAAATTTCTCTTTAGCTGTACCTCTACAAGTTCTAACACCATCCCGGGGATCTTCCTATGATTTGGACCATTGGGTGATCCTTCAAGTGTATGAGCTCTAAGGTCCTTGCATTTGGAGCTTCTTCAACCACAGGAGTGACTTCATCAACTTGAATGGTATCTTCATCTTGATCATCAACCTCTCCAATTGGGGTTGGAGTGGTGATCTTGATGAACTTTTCTCCTTTTTCTTCAATTGGCTCATCCAAGTTTAGTTCTTTCAGCTTTGAACCTACATCTTCAATAAGCACAGTAGAAGAGTTGCCTTGCAGCAAACTCTCTCATAAAATACAATATGAATATATATTCTTCTACAACCAGAGTTTTTCTATTAAATATCCTATATGCCTTACTATGGATACTATACCCTACAAAAATACCTTCAAAACTCTTTTCACTAAATTTGGTAGTATGATACTTGCCATTGTTAAGGACGAAGCATTTACAGCCAAAGATTCTAAAATATGAAACGGTCGATTTCCTGCCCTTTAGAAGTTCGTAAGGTGTCTTATTGTTATTCTTGTTTATGAGTGCTCGATTTTGCATGTGGCATGCAGTGTTGATGGCTTCAGCCCAGAAGTACTCCGGTAGTGAGGCATCACTCAACATGGTCCTGCAGGCCTTTATGAGTGTTCTATTACTTCTCGTGGCTACTCCGTTATGTTGAGGAGTACGAGAAAAGGAAAACTCATGAAAGATACCTAAGCTTTCACACAATTCTGTCATGGCCCCAGACTTGAACTCTGTTCCATTGTCACTTCTGCTTTTGACTACGGAACAGCTGTATTCATTCTGGACTTGCCTGATAAATTTAGTAAAGATGTCAAAGGTATCTGACTTGTGTTTTAAAAATAACAACCATGCAAAACGCGAGTAATCATCAACAATAACCAATGTATAATCCTTACCTCCCAAACTTATAACTTGCAGTGGACCGAACAAGTCTATATGAAGTAGATATAAACATCTATTAGAATCTTTACCAATAACACTTTTAAAGATAGCCTTTGTTTGCTTTCCTTTTAAACATGCGTGACAAGGTCTATCTTTAGAGTACTTGACATTTAAGTCATCACGTACTAAATTAAGTGAAAATAATTTATTAATAGTTTTGAAATTAATATGTGCTAGTCTCTTGTGCCATTGGTCACCAAGAGACGCACTATCTTTAGCCAAAAAGCATCCTGGTGTAGAAGAGTCTATACAAATAAAATTTAAACAAAATATATTTCTACTTCGAGTTCCTAATAGAATCGTTTCCATATTGTCAACAGATTTTATCAAACACTTATTTGCATGAAATTGAACAACGTATCCTTTATTGCAGAGCTGACTTATGCTTATGAGATTGTGTTCCAATCCTTCAACATAAGCCACATCTAAGAAGTATACACTACTGTTAGAGATCATACTATAGCCTTTGGTAATTCCTCGGTCTGAACCTCCAAAGATAACCTTTTGCCCGTTCAAGACTGGAGAATAATTCTGAAGAAGGCTTCTTATCCCGGTCATATATCGAGAGCATCCACTGTCTAAATACCAGATAGGAGTTTTGATGGCCTTTGGATATACCTGCAATTACAAATCAATTTGCCTTAGGAACCCAAACATGTTTGGGTCCTTGGTCTCTAGTTAGAACACTCCCCATACGAGTATTAGCATTATGAGTGGTCATTCTCACATTGCTAACTTGAGGAGTTGCAAACTTTCTGGAATTAAACCAACAGTCAATAGAAAAGTGTCCAATTTTTTCACAGTATCAACAGTCAAACCTATTATATCTTCGCCTAAAATTCTCCTGCTTGACCTTTTGAGATTGTGGTCTAGCAGGGGCAGCAGTCTTGGAGGAAGAAGCTTCATGGTGATGACAATCATATGTCTTCTTCTCTTTGAGAGGCTTTTCTACAATAGTCTTTACCTTTGGTACCTTCTTGATGTTATGACCATGATTATGAGGGCCATAACTCTGAAGAGTAATTTCTTTATAAGGTGCCTTAAAGACATTCTCACCAAACTTCCGGGGACGAGTCCATCCTTGGTAATAGGATTTGGGTTCTATATAAGTAGGCCTAGCAAAGTGACCATAGGATGAGTCAAGATCAAACTCGTTCGTTGGAAATATGACCTTCTTAAAAGAAGTCTGATCTTGAGGAGCTTTCCCTTTTCCTTTGGCCAAAGCCTTCTTGGAGGCCTTATTCTTTCTCTGAGCCTTATTCCTCATAGAAGATTTACTAGGAGCTTCAACATGGCCTAGCCTAGCACCTTTGGCCTGAGCTGAGAATTCAGCAACGAAAGGAAGGACAGTCTTGGGCTTTGAGAAACTTTTAACAAGTTTCTTTTCCGTAACAAGTTGTTCTTCCAACTCTTTGATGATCTTCTCTTTCAGATCAAGGTGCTCGAGAGCCTTATTGTAAGCTTCAATATCGGCATTGAAGTTCTCTCTGAGTGAGTCCGTCTTAGCAACTTCCTTTCTCAAAGTGCTCTCTTCAGCCTTAAGAGACTTTATCTCTTTTGCTTGAGTTTTCACGACTTTTCGACATTTGTCGTAAGCCTTGATCAACTCTTTGTACTGGGCCATGAGTTCAAACTCATCGTCAGAAGATCTGTCCTCATGATCATGTTTAGAAGCATCAGAATTAAAAAGAGAAGTATGAGAATTTACCTTCCCAGTGAATTGGGGCTCTTGTTCATCATCAGTTTGTGCCATAAGCCCAAAGTAGGCTTCCTCTTCTTCACTTGACTCAGATGAGTCAGAGTCGTTAAGAGTTTTGCCCTTCTTGGCTACAAGGCTTCTTTGTGTCCTCTTCTTATTATATGAGGATTTCTTTTCCTCTCTCTTTGCACCCTCCTTCTTCTTATGAGGACAATCAACGATGACATGACCTGCCTTATCGCAATAGTATCAAATAATGTTAGTAGAAATATGTTTATTCTGTTTAGCGTTATACCTATCATGGCTGCTTTAGCCTTTTTTGTGTCGATCACCATCATGACATGATATTATATGCGAGGCATCCTTGCCTCTCCATTTCTTCTTCATGTTCAAGAATTTCTTGAACTGCCTCGAGACTAGGGAAAACTCTCCTTCAGATAATTCCGAGCCTGAAGTGCTTGGCTCTGAAGTTTCTTCTTCACTGTCTTCTTGTGCAGGAGCAGGTGAACAGCTTTATTCTTCCTTGAGCAGTCTGCCTTCAGAGCGACAGTCTTCTATTTGGATGACGAACGACTTTTCTCTTCTTTGGCTTTTCTAGAGTTGATCTGCAACTCATAAGACATCAGCTTCCCGAAGTGATTCTGAGGGTCTGTCTCTGCTAACTTGCCAAACTTCCTGATAGAACAAACTTTATTGACCCACTCCTTAGTTAGGGACCTCAAGAACTTATCATTCAGCTCACCATTTGTGAATACCCGACCATATACTCTTAGGCCGTTGACAATCTTGAAGAAATTTTCAAATGTATCTGCAATTGAGTCCTTTGATCGTTGTCGGAAAGCTTCATACTTTTAATTCAATAGGGATCTTATGTCATCCCTAACTTCTTCAGTGCCTTCCATCAAAGTGACAAGAGACTACCACATCTCCCTAGCAGATTGACAATGAATCAAGTTCGGCAGCATTGAATCATCGATTGCACTTACTATAATATTTTTTGCTTTCTTGTCCAATGAGACAAGTGCAATCTCATCTTTATCCAGATCCATCTATTTCTTGGGAACCTTTTTGGTTGGATCTATATTGGAGATAGTCATTAGAACATAAAGACCTTCTTCAACAATCATGAAGATCCTTGGATCCACAGCTCCCTTGTAGAACTTAATCCTTTCTTTCCACATGGGGAAGTTAGTCTTTGTGCATAGAGGAAGCTTGACAAAATCCTTGGCCTTGTCCATGCTTGGATAACTCTAAAGACAACTTTGGGGCAGATCTATTCAAGGTGTTAACCTTTTTATGAACAACCTGGCTCTGATACCAATTGAAAATGTTTTAACTTGTCTTACCAAAATCACCTAGAAGGGGGTGAACAGGTGAGTTGTGCATCTTTTGTGGAATAAAAAAAATAATGAGCTATGCACAAATAATCAACCAAGCAATCACAGAGGACATAAAGATTTATACTGGTTCCCCAACCTTGGGTACATCAACTTTCCACTCACCGATCTAGCAAAGCACTAGACTCTGCTACTCCACTAATCTCGGATTGAAACTAATCTTACACCTCGGAACAACGTTCCTACAACTCGATCCCAAATCTGGATCTACACTCGGAAGATATGAAATAATGTATACAGACAGTGATTGTTCTCATATCTGAAATGAATCTGCCTGTTCTTCTTCCTTTTGAACTGTGCGGCTTTATCAGAATATGTTAAAGAGGAATCAATAATTTCTGGATCTGAAAACTTTTGGACTCACACGATCAAGTAAAGGATTTGTCGTTGGAAACAATCTCGATCAGTGAATCAAACTTCTCTGAATCTATCTGGATTGAAAGCCCTTCTCGATGAGGAAGAAGATCTGCGGCTCTCGATTTGGAAATAAAAACAGATTCAGAAACTTGGAATTTCTTCTAGCGGCGGCTGAAAAATTCTTCTTAAAATCTTCTTGAAAACTTCTTAGGGTTAGTCAAAATGACAAGACCTTATATAGGTTTACCCTAACGGTCATAATCATCATTAATGACATCCACGTGGACCAATCACATGTTATTTTTGTTTGAAATAATCGTCTGTCTGGAGTTAGCGAATTTCAGAAAAATTGACCAGGGTGTTCTCAAGAAGAATGTTTTTACTCGAGAACTAATGAGTTATGTTTCTCGAGAATAATTGGGAAGTTCTCGAGAAGAAGACTTAGAGAAATATGATGTGGTGGAAGAAAACAGCGTACTCGAGAAAGAAGAAAATTACTCGAGAAAATTGCTTATAGTTCTCTAGAAGAATAATTTTGGTTCTTGAGAACAAAAGGCTGTCTCGAGAAAATACTTAGAAAAATATGTGGAGGTGGAAATCTGTAGTCTCAAGAAAGTCAGGAAGTACTCGAGAAAAATAACATTTTGTTCTCGAGAAGAAACATTCTGGTTCTCGAGAACAAATAACCATCTCGAGAACAAAAGTCTGGCTCTTGAGAAAAACACTCTGGTTCTCAACAAATGACTTCTGCATTTCGAGAACAAACTTTAGTCTTCTCGGGAATAACTTCATTCTTCTCGAGAAAAAGACTTAGAAAAATTTTTATCTGGAAAACAAATATCTCGAGAAGAAATGTTATATATTACGCGAGAACAAAAGCCTTTCTTGAGAACATCAAGAAGCTTTCTCGAGAATAACTTCTGTTACTCGACATGAAGGCAAGTCTCACTCGAGAATAGCCATAAGTTCTTCTCGAGTACAACTTATAGTACTCGAGAAAAATACTTTGACTTTTTCTAAAAAACTTTAAATCTTGATTTTTTTATAACAATCAGCATCCTTCTATAGCTCTTGCCCTTAGTTCTTGAAAAGAAAGTGTGTCCCAATAGAAAGGCTACACATGAGTCAACACCATGGATCACATAAATAGGGATTACATTGTATGGTCCTGTGTTTGGAGACTCATTGCAGACTGATATTGGTCTTCACTTTAGCAATTAAATCCTGTAAACAATTAACAAAAAGAGCATCAAATACAAACTTAATTCAACTTAGTTTAAGGGTGACTTCATACAAATCTGGGCTATTGTGGATGCAATACCCAACAAAAGCATATGATTTCTCAAACGATGGAATGGGAGGAAAAATCCCGACAATTCTTCTAAGGCAATACTCAATGAATCAGACTTCATTCGGCAAGAAAAATCCTAAGTCCACACTGATTCGTCGAATATACTCTACGAATACAGTAGTCACTCGAGGCAAAATTAAGCTAAATCTAGCGATACTCGACAAATCGGCCCATAATCCTCTAAGTCCACAAGTAATTCGTCGATAATACTCGACGATTCTCCCTTACCTCAGGCCAAAACTATATAAAACAGACTCGGTTCGTCGGTTAAACTCGACGAATTATACTTTAACAAAATTTTATACACTCAATGATATTCTGTAACGTCCCATTTCGTGCTAGACACCTCGCGCGCATTTTGAGTCAAGAAATATGACTCAAGCTCGAGGTTCACTCATAACAGGCACTGAGTGATACTCGACTAATAGGGTAAATTTAACTTAGAATAATTCTGGACTCGACAAAGAGTCGAGTCCGTTGAGTGGTCTCAATTCCACTCGACGAATTTTGACTTGAAAGTATTCTGGACTTTACAGGCGTTGAGAGTACTCGACACCACTCGATGAAGCATCGAGTGCATTCAGTAAACTCGACGCCATTCGATGAATTATCATGTATAATCGATGATTTTGACTTGAAAGTATATAGGACTTTATAGACGTTGAGTGGTCACAACGAATCTCGACGATTCGTCGAGTGAGTGTATGTACACTCGACGATTTTGACTTAGGGTATTTTTCGGACCAGACTATTTTTTGATTCCTATACACTGGCTGAACCAGGTTTTCGAGAAACACGCCATGTGACTTATTTGGACCCGATATTTTTGATAAGGCTTAATTTAAATAATAATGGGCCATCCAATACTATGGTGACATGTGGAAGGCGGTCTAACCCTAATTCCTCTTAAAAAGGAGATTTACGGGAAAACTCTCCCATCACATAATCCCCTTACCGAGCCATTACCTGTGCGGAAACCGTCAGAGTGAAGAAGTTGTCGAAGACGATTTTCTAGAAGAAGAGTAGATCTATCTTCTGGGAAGAACAATACCAATGAGGAGGAAGATGCCGAGAAGGATAACGAGATCCATGGTCGGAAATGAGGTGAGCATCCTACCTTCTCCCTTGGTGCTAGATCTCTAGTTATTATTTATAGGAGAGATGTCGACTCAAATTATTTTGAATTGTGAGAGATGAAGATCTCAGAGGAAGAGACCATGCTACGACCTTGTCCTAGAGACAGATTATCTTCAACCTCTCCTCTCTTTGATGTGAAGTTGATGGACTTGGTGTCGTGAAGAAGAATGGTCTATTGAGGGTGAATAAGGGAAGAGAAAAGTTTGAATATAGTCTTGAATAAATAACCAAAGGAAGAAGATGAACCGATGTCACTCATCTTGCTTTAAGATGCGCGCAAAAATCTATTTTTTGTGCACAACAAACTTTAAGGCCATTTTGAGTGTGATACGGCCAGATCTGGGTTTTTGGCTAATCACTAAGGTCGTAGTCCTTGGAAAGACATTTCCAATGGATTATTACACGTTTTCAAACAAGACCTATAGCCTCAGGAAAGTCTAGTCGAAGTTGCTGCACAGTATCACTTAAGTGCACACTATTTTCAGGTTAGCGTATAATCAGATCTGGACTCGGTAGAAGGTTGTAACAGGAAGATGATGATGATTTGGTGAACTTAGTTTAATTGTGATCATGATAAAAAATGGTTGATAGGATTCTGTTATTAGATCATTAAGTAAACAAATGGTTTGGTGAAATATGTTTGTACAAATGGTTTGAAGGAGTTTAATAAACAGATAGTTTGGAAAAATTTGGTGAACAAAAGACTTGATACGATTTGGGCGTACAAATGATATTCTTGTGAAATCTGGTAAGGATGTGCTTGGTTATAATCAGGAGAATGAAACAGGTTTTGAAAGAGGGTGTGACGCCTGATAATTTCATGTGTAACCAATAGCTATGTTAACATGTATGATGGATTTGTGAAGTATCATTATATTGTTGTGGTTATCATATGGAGTTACACTTGTTGTGAATGCTTTATTATATGGAAAGGAATTTGATGAGGTTAATGCATGGTCATGTGATATGATGATTAAAATAATTTGTATTGCAGTCCACTACTTAGAGTTGTCTCCCTACCGGTAGCAATGTGTGATTGGTACGTTGTATGCGGTGGCTTGCCACCTGTGTTCTTATTGAACCATTAACTGCTTTGGAGCATGAAAATGTGAGGAGGGTATAAGTGCGTGAGTATTTGACTACACTTGATTGATGTAATTATAAGGGACTCAGTGTGGAGCCCTTAGATTTGAAAATTGCATGCAGTATGAGTTGCACGTGGTATCATAATCCTGGGTTAAGGATAGTGTGGCAGGTCTACGGGCTCGCCAGTCGTCACACCGAAGGGAGTTGATAGATAGACTTGCACGATGGGGATTTGGTCCTCGGTGCTCACTCCCAAGTCTCCTTCCGTACCAGTGGACGGTTTGGCTGTGTTCTTTGGTGACATGCTCATGAAGACCTTCTCTGTGTCACAATATAAGCCAGTTTGGGCTGCATTCTTGGTGCAGATCTTCCCGATACCCCTCTGAGTCGTAGTACGCATGGGCTCCGTTGTTGTGTTCTTAGTGTTGAGGCGTATGGAGGCCTAGGCTTGGTAATGTGGATGCCCGCCTAGTAGTTATAATGCCCCCGATTTTCTAATGTCATTATTTGGTTTGTCGACGTCATAATTTCGACGTCAGGGCGTTACCCTTTTTCGTTTTGTTGACGGCGCTACTCCGTTTGTGCGTTTTTGTGTCTGTTGAGCTTGTTTATCCTGATTTTGGGATTCAGATGGGTTGGAATGTTTTCCTTGATATTAAGGATGAGGTTTTGAGGACTTGGGCTTGTCCAGTTCTGTCACGTTCCGAGCATTTTGGAGTCTTGGCGCGTGTTTGGACCATTGTGGTGATTTTTGTTCTCACTTGCGAGAGCTTTTGATGTTATGTCTCCAGAATGGTATGCTGGATTCTAGGGTTGTCTTCGCTGTTTAAATCATTTATTTTGGCGCATTTGGGCCTCTAATTTGAACTCATATTTCCCCGTTCAACTATATGAGTATGATAATTACTATATTAAAGCCTTGGGCTTGTTTTTGATTCTCGGGAAGGCCCTCCTAAAGTATATGTATAATTATTATATACTCATAGTTTCTTGCAATTCTGTGCGCTGTTTGGAGGTCGACAATCGTCGAACATAGCTTGACGAATATCGTGCTGAGCCCGACGTAGCGTCGAACGGAGCTCGACGAACGTCGACCTGAGCTCGACGAAGCGTCGAGCGGTTCTGGGTTCTGAGTTCGACGATTTTCATACACAGTTCGTCGAACGGAATGTTTGTTCCTTTGCATTCGACGATTTTCGAACTGAGCTCGCCGATCGGGTCTTGAGTTCGACGAATTTCAAACAGAATTTGTCGAACAGGGTTTTTCCTGTGTGTGTTCGACGAACGTCGAGCTGATCTCGACGATCGTCGAGCTGAGCTCGACGAAGCGTCGAGCAGTTTTTGTCCTTCCTGCTTGTATTAGAGAAGTTGATCCTGTACTCAAATTTTGCCTGATTGATCTCGAGAAAAGCATCCTTGATCTCGAGAAAAGGCCTCCTCGTTCTCGAGAACAACTCCTTATTCTCGAGAACAGCCTCTTCATTCTCGAGAACAACCCTCTTGTTCTAGAGAATAGTCTCTTAGTTCTCGAGAGCAGCCTCCTTGCTCTCAAGAACTAGCATTTTGTTCTCGAGAATGGAATTCTTGTTCTCGAGAACTGCCTCTTTGTTCTCGAGAACAACCCTCTTGTTCTTGAGAATAGTCTCTTAGTTCTCTAGAGCAGCCTCCTTGCTCTGGAGAACTGCCATTTTTTGTTCTCAAGAACGACATTCTTGTTCTCGAGATGTCTGGTTGATCTCGAGAATACCTCCTTTATTCTCGGGATACCTGGTTCAGCAGGACCCTGTTCATTTCTTAGTTGTGGTTATCCTAATGCTACACTCATATATATACCTAGTTCTTCTTCCTCTTTTGGCCGATCGAATTTTCTGTCTATCTCCCGAACTAGAGTGGCGTAAACATGTGTGAGGACTTTTTCCCCTATCCGTCCGGTGGCCGCCGACGGTGCTCCGGTGCTCGAAATCCTCAACCAAGTACAGATCTGGAAAGCTCTCAGTGAGAGCTTCGTCATCGTGGTAAATGTTTCCCCATTCCTTGAGTTTTTCTCGCTAGGGTTTTCGTCCCTAACTCCTATTTTTGACCATTCTTGTAAGATTTCGACTTCCCTCATCTTCTTTAGCTCCGATCTACGTCGTGGTGCAATTTGGATGTCTTTCTCCGGCAAAACCAATGCAAGTGATGGTTTCCTCCTTCTCTTCCTTTCTTTACCCCGATTTTCAGAAATTTCTAACTTTTGTTGTCTTGATTGTTAATTAACTTGTTGAATTTTAGTGTGGTTTAGATCTCTTGTCCAGTTCGTTTATAATCACCATGTTCTTGATTTTGTTACCTAATCTTGTTAGTATTACGTGTGGTGGGATCTTAATCTTTTTACCGTTCCTCAACTTTCCTGTAGAACGCATTGGAGTTTATTTCGGACGGTAAATTCTTCCTAAAGGTTGATCAACCAGGTCAAATCTAGAAGTGTCTAGTAGAATGCGATGTGTCATTGTTTTCTTGAGATTTATATCATGGTTTCCTTCGTGGCAATGTCGTGGGGCGAGACACGCCTCCAGACCATGAAGGGTTGTGGTGCGCCTCTGAGCTCTAAACTCGGGTCGTTATGGGATTTTCTTTCCGATTTTCCTTGGTTGTAGGTGTTATTTATGGACGAAACCACCGCCGCAACGTTTGTTCTCCCTATTAGTACTTTATGGGGCTCTACCGGGTGTTGAGTATTTGCGGTGAATTGTGGAGTATTTAGTCTCCCCCGCAATTAGAAGGATAAATTTTCTTCGGGGTTGGCCACCCCGCCCGTTTTGGTTTTTTTGGTGGAGTTGAGCGCATGTGGCTAATAGGGGTTGTTTCTCTCCTGATGGTTTAATCTTGACCTTTTCCCCTTATGGTCTTGCGCATTTGGGGTGCTGTGGTTATACGTGATGATTCATGTAAGTGTTCTCTTTTTTTACCTTGTACCTGACTGTTGTACTTTATGTAAGTATCCTTTATTGGTCTTGGGTTGGTACCCCTTGACTTTGTTTACTTTTGGCTAACTTCCTTCCATCTCTTGCACTTTCTTGCTAAGATGTTCTATTTTTGGAATGCCTCAGGTTCAGGGCTGTAGTTGATAGGTGTGCTGGTCGTGGAGTTCCTGATAGCTGTCTTGGCTGTGGTTTTGCCTCGCCGTAGTGAGGTAATTTTTTGATTTGTTTTCTTATTAATTAATTCATACACACTCTATTTTATGTGGGTTCGTGTTAGTTGTTTATGCCCACAAGATTGTTGATTTTTGGATACTTGCTAGCTGCTAGCTTTCCTTCTATGTATGTGATTACTTACTCTCTGGGATGTTTTATGCTAGGAATGCATGTTAGATATTTTCAAATATAAAATCTACTATTATTACTTCATGCATGACATATTTTAAAACTCTAACTCACTATATTTCACGACTGTAAAAGTCTACTTTTATTGTTATTCTAAATTTAGAACTTGCATACTATTAGGTGTCCCCTAGGAACCCCTAAACTCATGTAGGGCGTCTAATTTTGTAAAAGAAGTAATTTCTGCAGCGTATAACAACTTTCCTAGTGGACTAAATGAGCCACCAAACCGATGGATACTTCTAGCTACCACACTTAAACTAATTTTTATCTTTAAATAACTTAAAGAATCTTTTTTTTCATGATTAGGTAGGTGTTTGCCTGAGCATCTGCAGTTATCGCCTGCTGATGTGGCATCATGATGCACATTTTTCCCTTTCTTTGATGCGCCTTTATTGGCGGCGAAAAATGCGGGTTGTGATAGTTGGTATTAGAGGGAGGTTGGTTTGACAAGTTGGTCGAACCAGCCAATCTCGTTTAGTTTGTCTCCCATCATTCATTTGCGTACACACACTGATGTGTCATCATCACTTCTTAACCGAAGCATAGTCACTACACTCATAGCATGATAAGAAGTATACGTGGCATATTATGTAGTATGAGATTCATAATGTGTTTGTATATGGATCCACCATAGGAGGCAACATGCGACGATTATGTAGTATGGGATGCATAACCATCATCACATGGGTGCCCATTAGCACGTTTTCTTTTTCATTGCATGCGATGTTATGTAGTATGGGATGCATAACATTTCATGTGTACGCCGCTCATCCATGCAATAAGGCCTTTTTAGAATGCATAACACTGCAGACATAACATATCATCGTATATGCACGCGTGCAATGTTAAGGTTTACATGATGACACATGTACACAAATGGTTTTAAAGAAGAATAAAGAATTCATGCATTCATCTCATAGGCACATGAGTAAATAGAATGAGAGGATATCATCCTAAGTAGGACATAGGATCATTATAAAAACCCAGATCAAGTTACAGCATAAGCAAGTTTCTTAAGTATGGTCTGAACTAGTTGTGTGACCTAGTTGTAATCTAGGATTTTTGACGAGCCATTCGTTACTTTTTAGAAATGCCGCCAAAGAGTCCTACGATGGGGTCGACTCCCCAGTCAGAGGGTGAGTCATCAAGTGCTCAGAGTGATGCGTTGATCGAGAGCTTACATCAGAGTAATGAGGCTCTGTCGAGGCAGCTAGTTGCGATGCAGTCGCAGATTCAGTCCTTGTTGTCTGCCACTCCTGCGCAACAACCCTTAGCACAAGTTTCTACCGCTGTTCAAGCTGTACCTGCTAATCATGCTCCTTTGGTACCCCCAGTGACGTTACCACCGGAGATGAACCTTATATCGCATTTCCAGCGATTGAGACCTCCCACTTATGATAGGTGTGCTGACTTTATGGTTTTGGATGACTGGATCATCACTATGGATGAGATGTTCACATATTCGGGGATTGCTGAAGCCCAAAAGGTTACGATTGTGTCCTACTGGCTGAAAGGCCTAGCAAAGACTTGGTGGATTCGAGAAGAGGAAGGTTTGAAGGAAGGATGCTCATGGGAGTCCTTCAAGAAGATGCTGCTTAAGAAGTTCTTACCCTCTATCAAGCAGGACCGTTTGATGAATAATTTCCTGCATTTGAAGCAGAGACAGCTCACAGTGAGCAAATATGAGATCGAGTTCAGTAAATTGAGCAGATTTGCTCCCGATATGGTAAATTCAGAGAAAGGGAGAGTGAAGGGCTTTCTCAGAGGATTAATAAGCGATGTCCAACAATTGGCAAGCGCTTATAGAGATGAAAGCTATGCTGAGGTAGTGGAAGCCGCGCTGAAGGTTGAGGCGATCGAAAATGCCAAGAATCGAGGTGTTGTGGCAAGGAAAGAGAAGAGGAAAGGTGATGAGGATGGAAGCTTTAGGTCATTTGGCCCCTCTTTCAAGAAGAAAAGTAAAGAAGTATGTAGCTTCTATGGTCGTCCTCTCAACTCCTTCGAAAGGTGTTTCAAGAGGACTGCCACCCTGAAGCAGCAGCAGGTGCTCGCCATCCAAGGTGCACCCAAAAGTGATCTGGTGTGCCCGATCTGTGCAAAGAAGGGTCATGATGTCAGTCGCTACTGGTCGAAGGATAAGACTTGCTTCCAGTGCGGGCAGAAGGGGCACCTGAAGTCTTCTTGCCCCCAGGCTCAGACTCTACTGTAGCCTGCCCCGCTTCGGGCTCTGCCGCCCACACCAAAATGGGACAAAGGGAAAGGAAAGCTAAATGTTGTGACCAGAGAGGAAGCTCAGACCCCTACTCAATTGATTTCTTGTTAGACCCTAGTTTAACTTTTTTTTGTCTTCTTTAGTTGCCCCAATTTTCGTTCATTTAGTTATGTATGCTACAGTTTTAGGGGAGTTTAAGGTGCAGAATAGGTGGGCGCGCGTTCTTTTCGATTCGGGTGCCACTCATTCCTTTGTGGCCTGGAGGTTTGTAGATAAACATCGTTTGAACGTGGATCAGTTAGGCGACTCCTTCAACGTCAAGCTTCTCTCAGGTGAATCAGTAATATCTAATCAAGGAGTTTTGAGATGCCCTATTTATCTAGGTGATTTCCTAGCCTTTGTGGATCTGATGGTGTTGGATCTGGCGGACTTTGATGTGATTTTGGGCATGAACTGGCTGTCCAAGTATGATGCAGTCATCCAATTCAAGGCACAGCGATTGGATTTCAGGATGGACAATGTCCAACCTATGTGTTTCTATGGTCTTCTGGATAGGGTTTCCCCTATCATTTTTGCGGTATGTGCTTGCCGTGCTATCGAGTCGGGTTGTGAGGCATTTTCGGTTTCTATTTCTGCTTTGGAAACTGCTTTTGATATACCACGTCTTGAGGATGTCTTGGTGGTGCGAGAGTTTCCAGATGTTTTTCTTAATTGTCTTCCAAGACTTCCTCCAGCGAGGGAGATAGAGTTTGTGATAGACATCGAGCCAGGTACTCGTCTTATTGCCAAAGCACCGTACCGTATGGATTCGCGTGAGTTGGATGAGTTGCGTACGCAGCTTGATGAATTGTTGTAGTGTGGATTTATTAGACCAAGTTCTTTTTCGTTGGGTTCTCCTGTATTATTTGTAAAGAAGAAGGATGGATCGATGAGGTTTTGCATCGATTATGGAGAATTGAATAAAGTGACAGTTTAGAATAGATATCACCTGCTGAGTATTGATGATCTGTTTGATCAGTTGCGTGGTAGCTCGGTATTTTCAACAATTGATCTTCGTTCAGGCTACCACCAGTTGAGAATTCATGAGGCAGATATTCCAGGGACCGCTTTTCGATCGCCGCATGGACATTTTGAGTTTTTGGTGATGTCCTTTGGGTTGACTAATGCACCCTCTGCGTTCATGGATTTAATGAATAGAGTGTTCAAGGATTTCTTGGATCATTTTGTGATCGTGTTCATAGATGACGTCCTAGAATATTCCCACAGTGTTGAGGAGCATACTCAACATTTGCGATTGGTTTTGTCGACCCCGAGGGATCATAAGCTTTATACGAAGCTGAGCAAGTTTGAGTTCTGGATATCTCAGGTGTTGTTTCTGGGGCATGTTGTAAAAAAGGATGGTATTTCTGTATACCCGACCAAGATTTCTGCTGTGATGTCATGGGAGAGACCTTCTACACATAAGGAGATTCAGAGCTTCCTAGACTTGGCTGACAATTATATAAGATTTGTGGAAGGGTTTTTAGTGTTGTTTGCTACTTTAACCAGACTTACCCAGAAGAATACTGCATTCATTTGGAGTCATAAGTGCGAAGATGCTTTCCAAGTGTTTAAGAAGAGATTGTGTACTTCTCCAGTCTTAGCCTTGCCTACCGAAGGGGTTGAGTACACTATGTACGTGGATGCATCACATATAGGACTTGGCTGTGTTTTGATGCAAGATGGGAAGGTGATTGCGTATGGATCAAGACAATTGAAGATTCATGAAAGAAACTATCTTACGCATGATTTGGAGTTCGCTGCAGTAATTTATACGCTAAAGCTTTGGAGACATTTATTATATGGCACGCTGTGCAAGATCTATACAGAGCATAAGAGTTTAAAGTACGTCTTCACTCAGAAGGAATTAAATCTGCGCCAGCGTCGGTGGTTAGAATATATGGCAGATTATGATGTGGAAATACTTTATCACCCAGGAAAGGCTAACGTAGTATCTGATGCTTTGAGTAGAAAGATTGCCAAAATTTTTAATTTGTAGGTGCAGTTGTTGGTAGAAGAATTCTTGTTGATGGACATTGAAGTTGGTAATAGTGTTGTGCCTGCTAGTTTGGAAGCAGAAGAACCCTCTTGGATTTCCCTTACTAGAGCACACCAGAAGGATGACCTGGATTTGTTGCATCTCCGAAATAGAACTGAGAAGGGAGAGCTACCTGATTTCTCCTTGGATGAGTTGTATACCTTAAAATATCGGGTAGATTTTGTATTCCCGCTTTTGGTGATATTTGAGCTAAAATCTATAATGAAGCTCATGGTTCCAGTATTGTCTGCCATCCTGGTCGCACTAAAATGTATAAAGATCTAAAGCAGATTGTTTGGTGGTCAGGGATGAAGAATGATGTAGAAAGGTTTGTGGCAGAATGTTATACGTGTCAGCGTATTAAGGCTGACCATAGGAGGCCTGGTGGTAAATTGACACCGCTGGATATTCCAAGTTGGAAGTGGGAGAGTATTTCGATGGATCTCATCACTGGCTTACCGAGATCCCCACATGGGCACAACTCTGTTTGGCTGATAGTTGATAGATTGGCTAAAAGTGCTCACTTCGTACCTTTTAAGATCTGATATTCTATGAAGAAGATAACTGAATTGTATCTTGATGAGGTTATCAGATTGCATGGAGTGCCAGTCAGTATCGTATCAGATCGAGACTCTATATTTATGTCCCATTTTTGGAAGAGTTTACATGAGCGGTTGGGTATCGATTTGAGGTATTCCACCGACTATCATCCACAGACAAATGGTCAGATGGAAAGAGTTAATCAGATCGTAGAAGATATGATCATGTGTTAAATTTTGGATCACGGTGGTGCTTGGGATGAATGCCTCAGACTCATGGAGTTTGCGTACAATAATAGCTACCAAGAAAGTCTACAGATGCCCCCGTTTGAGACCCTATATGGGAGGCATTGTAAGACTCCTTTTTTGTAGGCTGAAGTTGGTGAAAGACCGTTGCTAGGTCCAGAAGCCCTTGAAGAGATGAATTGTATCGTGATTCATATTAGAGAAAAGCTCCATGTGGAACAAGAGCAATATGAAAAATATGCTAATAAATGAAGGGTTGATCTGGAGTTCATTGTTGGGGACTTAGTTTTTCTGAAAGTTTCTTAGATGTCAGGTGTTAAAAGGTTTGGAAGGAACCACAAGTTAGACCCCCGGTATGTGCGACCTTTTCAATTTCTTGAGCGAATCGGAGTGTCAGCTTATAAGCCAGAGTTGCCTGCTACCTTCCCTGGTGTCCATGATGTGTTCCATGTGAGCCAGTTGCAGAAGTGTATCCATAGTGATCGAAAAGTTCTTGACTCGGTGCCCCAGATTCAACCCAACCTTACGTACGTGGAATAACGTGTTTGTATATTGGATTCTCAAGATCGAGTGTTGCGGGGAAAGACCATCCCCATGGTTAAAGTTCTCTGGCGAAATCAAGACGTCGAGAGCGCGATGTGGTAATTGGAATCGGTGATGAGAGAATCTCATCCGCATCTCTTCCCTTAGTTCAGGTATGTCATCAAGTTGTTAGTAATGATTGAGTTTTGTTTTGGGTTTGGTTTTAAATTTGTGTTAAGTTTCGTGACGAAACTTCTTTTTAAAGGGTGTGACTGTAACGCCACCGATTTTCTGATGTCATTATTTGGTTTGTCGATGTCATAATTTCAACGTCAGGGCGTTACCCTTTTTCGTTTTGTTTACAACGCTGCATTGTTTGTGCGTTTTCGCATCCGTTGAGCTTGTTTATCCTAATTTTGGGATTATGATGGGTTGGAATGTTTTCCTTGACAATAAGGATGAGGTTTTGAGGCCTTGGGATTGTCCAGTTTTGTTATGTTCTGAGCATTTTGGAGTATCGACGCGTGTTTGGACCCTTGTGGTGATCTTTTTTTTCTCGCTTGTGAGAGCTTTTGATGTTATGTCTCAAGAATGGAACGTCAGATTCTAGGGTTGTCTTTGATGTTTAAATCGTTTAATTTGGCGCATTTGGGCCTCTATTTTGAACTCATATTTCCATGTTCAACTATATGAGTATGATAATTACTATATTAAAGCCTTGGGCTTGTTTTTGACTCTCGGGAAGGCCCTCCTAAAGTATATGTATAATTATTATATACTCATAGTTTCTTGCAATTCTGGGCTATGTTTGGAGGTCGACGATCGTCGATTGGAGGTCGACGATCGTCGATTGGAGGTCGACGATCGTCGATTGGAGGTCTCGGCGTGCTGAGCTCCACGACGTGCCGAGCAGAGCTCGACGGAGCGCCGAGCAGAGCTCGACGGAGCGCCGAGCAGAGCTCGACGGAGCGCCGAGCAGAGCTCGACGGAGCGCCGAGCAGAGCTCGACGGAGCGCCGAGCAGAGCTCGACGGAGCGCCGAGCAGAGCTCGACGGATCGCCGAGCAGAGCTCGACGGAGCGCCGAGCAGAGCTCGACGGAGCGCCGAGCAGAGCTCGACGGAGCGCCGAGCTGAGCTCGACGGAGCGCCGAGCTGAGCTCGACGGAGCGCCGAGCTGAGCTCGACGGAGCGCCGAGCTGAGCTCGACGGAGCGCCGAGCTGAGCTCGACGGAGCGCCGAGCTGAGCTCGACGGAGCGCCGAGCTGAGCTCGACGGAGCGCCGAGCAGTTCTAGGTTCTGAGTTCGACGATTTCCGTGCGCAGTTCGTCGAACGGAATGTTTGTTCCATAACGTTCGACAATTTTCGAACTTAGCTCGTCGATCGGGTATTGAATTCGACGAATTTCGAACAGAATTCGTCGAACGAGGTTTTTCTTGTGTGTGTTCGACGAACGTCGAGCGGAGCTCGACAATGCGTCGAGCGGTTTTTGTCCTTCCTTCTTGTATTCGAGAATTTGATCCTGTACTCGCGTTTCGCCTAATTGATCACAAGAAAAGCTTCCTTGATCTCGAGAAAAGTCATCCTCGTTCTCGAGAACAGCTTCCTTATTCTTGAGAACAACCCTCTTGTTCTCAAGAACAGTCTCTTAGTTCCCGAGAGCAGCCTCCTTGCTCTCGAGAACTGCCATTTTGTTCTCATGAACGACATTCTTGTTCTCGAGAACTGCCTCTTCATTCTCGAGAACAACCCTCTTGTTCTTGAGAACAATCTCTTAGTTCTTGAGAGCAACCTCCTTGCTCTCTAGAATTACCATTTTTTGTTCTCGAGAACGACATTCTTGTTCTCGAGATGTCTTGTTGATCTCGAGAATACCTCCTTTCTTCTCGGGATACCCAATTCAACAGGACCCGGTTCATTTCATAGGTGTGGTTATCCTAATGCTACACTCATATATATACCTTCTTCTTCTTCTTCCTCTTTTAGCCGACTGAATTTTCTGTCTATCTCCCGAACCAGAGCGGCGTAAACGTGTGTGAGGAGTTTTTCCCCTATCCTTCCGGTGGCCGCCGATGGTGCTCCGGTGTTCGAAATCCTCAATCGAGTACAGATCCAGAAATCTCTCAGCTGAGCATCGACATCATGGTAAATGTTTGCCCATTCCTTGAGTTTTTCTCGCTCGGGTTTTCAGCCCTAACTCCTAATTTTGACCATTCTTGCTATATTTCGACTTCCCTCATCTTCTTTAGCTCCGATCAACGCCGTGGTGCGATTTGGAGGTCTTGCTCTGGCAAAGCCAAGACAAGTGATGGTTTCCTCCTTCTTTTCCTTTCTTTTCCACGATTTACAGAAATTTCTAACTTTTATTGTCATGATTGTTAATTAACTTGTTGAATTTTAGTGCTGTTTAGATCTCATGTCCAGTCCATTTATAATTACCATGTTCGCGATCTTGTTACCTAATCTTGTTAGTATTACGTGTGGTGGGATCTTACTCTTTTTACCGTTCCTCAACTTTCCTGTAGAATGCGTTGGAGTTTATTTAGGACTGTAAATTCTTCCTAAAGGTTGATCAACAATGTCAAATCTAGAAGTGTCTAGTAGAATCCGATGTGTCAATGTTGTCTTAAGGTTTATATCATGGTTTCCTTCATGGCTACACCGTGGGGCGACACACTCCTCCAGACCATGAAGGGTTTTAGTGGGCCTCTGAGCTCTAAACTCGGGTCGTTACTAGGTTTTCTTTCCGATTTGCCTTGGTTGCGGGTGTTATTTGTGGATGAAACCACCGCTGCAACGTTTGTTCTCCCTATTAGTACTTTGTGGGGCTCTATCGGGTGTTGGGCATTTACGTTGAATGGTGGAGTATTCAGTCTCCCCCCACAATTAGATAGATAAATTATCTTCGGGGTTGGCGACCCCGCCCGTTTTGTTTTTTTTGGTGGAGTTGACCACAGGTGGCTAATAGGGGTTGTTTCTCTCCTAATGGTTTAATATTGACCTTTTTCCCTTATGGCCTTGCGCATTTGGGGTGTTGTTGTTACATGTGATGCTTCACGTAAGTGTTCTCTTTTTTTACCATGTACCTGACTGATGTACTTTATGTAAGTATCTTTCTTTGGTCTTGGGTTGGTACCCCTTGACTTTGTTTACTTTTGGCTTACTTCCTGCCATCTCTTGTACTTTCTTGTTGAGGTGTTTTGTCTTTGGAATGCCTCAGGTTCAGGGTTGTAGCTAATAGTCGTGCTGGTCTTGGAGTTCCTAATAGCTGTCTTGGCTGTGGTTTTGCCTCGTCGTAGCGAGGTAGTTTGTTGATTTATTTTCTTGTTAGTTCAGACATACTCTGTTTTATGTGGGTTCATGTCAGTTGTTGACTCCCACAGGATTGTTGATTTTTGTATACTTGCTAGGTTCTAGATTTCCTTCTGTGTATGTGATTACTTGCTCTCTGGGATGTTTTATGCTAGGAATACATGCTAGGTATTTTCAAGTATAAAATATACTATTATTATTTCATGCATTGCATATTTTAAAACTCTAACTCACTATATTTCACGACCATAAAAATCTACTTTTATTACTATTCTAAATTTAGAACATGCATATTATGAGGTGTCCCCTGGGAAACCCTAAACTCATGTAGGGTGTCTAATTTTGTAAAAGTAATTTCCGCAGCGTATAACTACTTTCCTCATGGACTAGATGAGCCACCAAGCCGAGGGATACGGCTAGTTACGGCACTTAAACTGATTTTTATCTTTAAATAACTTAAAGAATTTTTTTCATGATTAAGTAGGTGTTTGCCTGAGCGTCCGCAGTTATCTCCTGCTGACGTGGCATCATGACGCGCATTTTTCCCTTACTTTGATACGCTTTTATTGGCGGTGAAAAATGGGGGTTGTGACAGTAGTGGAGTAGCCCGCTCTACTGTCACCATCTGGCCATGACGGATGATGCCTGAGAGGTTAGCTACCTGCTCGAAAAGTGGGAACTATAGGTTTTTGTCGACATAGCAGTGTGTTGTTGGTATTACCATGGTGATTTGGAAGTGATCAAATATGTGGCCTCTCTACCAACACAATATGAGCTTATTTGGTCGCACTTAAGAGTTATTGAGAAGTTGGAAAGGTTTGTGTTGGCCTTGATCCTATGTGATCGGAGTGAAGGACCATGCCTATGACGTTTTGGATATGGAGGAATTTCATTCCGGGATATGTATTGTGAATATATGTCATCAGGTAAGTGGTCAAAATTATCTAAGGGAAATTCGTCGAGTATAGCTAAGAGGTTTCAACGAATGACTTGAATTCGTCGAATATCATCGTGACATCTCAATGCTTCTATCTTAGATTTGTTGCATATCGTCATGACAATTTTGACGAATTAGACTTATTCATCGAGTATCATAATTCGTCGAGTATCACGATTCGTCGAATATCCTCTTAATACATGGACGATTTGTCCTGTCTCGATTCGTCAAGTGTACTCGCGTTATTTCGATGAATATCTTCTGATTCGTCGAATATCGATGTGATACTCGACGAATTCTGTTTCGTCTGGTTTATTTACTTTAAGTCCAGTTCGGCTGGTCTGCGGTTTATGGCTTGGTTCAGTAGCCTGTATAAATAGGATTTCTACAGTAAACCAAGTACCAGAAACTGTTCATTCTCTTGACCTAGCCGCGCGAGACTATCTCCTCCCGACGGAACAATTTTGCTAAGTCGCGATCGCCCTTTCTCACTATTACCGATCGTTGACCTGCTACCATCACTGGAAAGGTTTTCCTATGCATGAGACTCATCATTGCCACCTCTCCTTAAACAAATCTAGTAGTCAGTGGAGACGTTGAGGGCAAACCAAATTCCGGCGTAGATCTTGTGCGATAAGAGTCTAGGGTTCTCTGAGCTCGTGTTGATATCTGTATAGGTGTGGACACTATTCTACACTTGAAACTACAGTCATTACCGTTCATTGGAATCATTCAGAGCACCTTGGTTGAGTATTGTCTCAATCCCGCAAAGGTAATTTTTGTTAATAGCATTTTACTTCTTGATAAATGTTCATCGCTAGATCCAAATGTTCTTTTGGGCTTTCTTGTTCCATTTTCTGCTGCATGCACAAGTGTTGTGCCGTCCTAGCAAACCCCAATAGTGGTATCAAAGCGAGGTTCGTACGATGATCATTGTATCAGAAGTTACTAAATCCATTACGGGTAGATCTGTAAATTTTTGAAGTGTTCTGAGATGCCTAGATCTATTCTTGGAACATCAAATGTTGATGGATTTTGTGTCTAATCGATGGTTGTTTTAAAAATAAATGATCAGGGCACTGCCCCGTACCCCGCAGGGGCTCTGCCCCTTAACCCCACCCGCTGATCGGTCAGCGAGACCACCGCCAGGGGCGCAGCCCCTTGGAACCACGCAAGGAGCGCATGTGATTTCGTTGTGATATCTTTGTGACTCCTTAAGAGTAACCATCCCTCTTATTTTTTTGTGAAACCAAGTTTGTTAGATTTTGAATCTCATATAGAGAGACGAGCTTGTCTACTATGTAAGTGGACTTGGTGTTGCTCTTGTCGATTGCATGTAAATCTGAGGATTTAGAAGTGTTCTAAATGTTTAGATTTTGCATAGCTCATCAAGTGTTGATGATTTTTTTGTGCACATCTGACATGCATTTGGATTATGATTGTTGTTGTTTCATTATGTGGACGTGCACATTGGTTAATTGCTAACCATGATTAAGTTTTAATCAACTGTTTAAAAATACCTCATGTAATATTAAGTATTCAGATGCCTTCTGATGGATGACACTCTTCCTGCCTCGATCAATGAACTGTGGGCTTACCAAAGCAAGGTGCATTAATATATCTTGCTAAGGGTGCGAGTGGATTATTGTAATTCCACTTTCGAAATCGGGTCAAACTTAATTAGGTGACCTCAAAGGTCGAGTCCCCAGAGGCATTGGGTTGGCATGCACCATAAGATGGATGTGAATAAAGAGTTATTCACCAACCATATAGGAATTGCATTTTGATGCAATTGGCAAGCGTTGCCTACCTAAATTGCTACATTGTGAGAGAAAAACCAAAGCTGACTTATAGTGTTAGTGAAATATAAATCTTGTCCAATAAGAGAGTTACTCGCATAAACTCTTCAAATTGATATCTAGGGTTACCATTTTGATAAAAATAGTCAGAATTATTTTGATTAAAGTCCTTATCGAAAGAATAAATTGTTTTTGAAACGTAGTACTGATTTACTTTACATTGATCCTTGTATAATTTCCATGGCAAGTGGTTCACACTCCACCCTATTCCTCAGAGCCATCCTTGAGAAGGAAAAGCTAAGTGAAAGTAATTACTTAGACTGGTACATGAGCTTTAAAATTGTTCTCAGGAAATAACACAAGCTCTATATTTTGGAAGAGCAATCCCCTAAAGAGCCTGCCGGGAATGCGTCCCGTGCTGATAAGGATGCTTATAAGAAGTATCTTCATGACTCCTTAGACGTCGAATGTCTCATTCTACCAACCATGAACTCTGAGCTCCAAAAGCAACATGAGAACATGGATTGCAAGGAAATTGACGAGCATCTCAAGAAAATGTTTCAAGGGCAAGCTTGTCAAGAGAGATTTGATGTCACTAAGGCATTGTTTCAGTGTAATATGAGAGATCGGGACCTAGTAGGGACTCACGTACTCAAGATGATTTGGTATATAGAGAACCTTGAGACACTTGGCTTCCCTCTAGGTCAAGAGTTGGACACAAACGTGATCCTGCAATCATTGCCAGACAGTTATGAGCAGTTCGTCTTAAACTATAACATGAATGAAATATACAAGATACTGCCCGAGCTTCTAGGTATGTTAAGAACTGCCGAAATCAACATGAAGAAGGCCAAGCCTGCTAGCCCCATACTGATTGTGCATAAAGTCAAGGGCAAGGACAAGGGCATCAAGAAGACAAAGGTAGGACCTAAGTCTGCCCTGGAGCCCAAGTCTTCAGCACTGAAGAAAAAGGGCTTAGGGAAAGAAGGGAAATGCCACCACTATGGCAAGACTACTCATAGGAGGAGGAATTGTCCTTCGTACAAAGAGGGTCTGCAAAAGATAAGGGGAGGTATGATTTACGCTTCAAGTATCTCTATTATAGAAATAAACCTTTCTGTTCCTTCATCCTGGGTATTAGATACCGGATGTGGTTCTCACATTTGTATAAATATGCAGGAACTGAGAAGGAGAAGATTGCTGAATAAAGGAGAGATGGACCTGCGTGTTGGCAATAGAGCAAGAGTTGCTGCTATTGCTGTGGGAGTTTACCCAATTTCTTTGCCCAATGAGATTGTAATAAAACTAGATAACTATTATTATGTTCCTTCCATAACTAGAAACATTATATCCATTTCATGCTTGGATATGGTTGGATTTTCTTTTATTATTAAGAACAATTGTTGTTCTATATTTAAGAATGATGTTTGTTATGGTATATTTCAAATGTTTAATGGTTTGTATGTTTTTAACTTAGATCATCAGATCTATAATAGAGAAAATACTAAAAGACTAAGAACGAATGACTCAAACGCGACAGACCTTTGGCATTATCATTTGGGCAATATAAATGAGAAACACATATCCGAACTCCATTAAGATGGACTACTGGACTCATTTGATTATGAATCATTTGAGAGATGCGAGTCTTATTTGTTAGGCAAGATGACTAAGGCCCCTTTCTCTGGTTTTAAAGAGAGGGCTGATGATCTCTTGGGTATACTACATAGTGATGTATGTGGACCCATGAGTTCTATGGCTAGAGGTGTATATTTTTACTTTGTTACATTTAATGATGATTTCAATAGATACAGATATGTGTATCTTATGAAGTGCAAATCTGAAACCATTGAAAAGTTCAAAGAGTTTAAGAATGAAGTAGAGAGCCAGATGGGTAAGATGGTTAAAGCACTCCGATCTGATGGAGTTGGCGAATACCTAAGTCATGAGTTCCGTGATCATCTGAAAGAGTGTGGAATTATACCACAGCTCACTCCACTAAGAACACCGCAACATAATGGTGGGTTTGAGCAGAGGAATCGTACTCTGTAAGACATTGTAAATTCGATGATGAGTCAGGCAGATCTACATGTTTACTTTTGGTGTTTTGCTCTAGAAACTGCTGCTTTTACACTAAACCGTGCTGCAACAAAAGCAGTTCTAAAGACACTATATGAGATATAGACTGGGAAACTTCCTAGTATGTCGTTCATTAAGGTTTGGGGCTTTGAGGCATATGTGCGACGTCAAATGCCTGACAAGCTGAAACCCAAATCAGATAAGTGTTATCTTGTGGGGTATCTGATGGAAACAAAAGGGTACTATTTCTATCTACTATCTGAGGGCAAAGTGTTTATCGCAAGAACTTGTGTCTATCTTGAGAAAGAGTTCTTAAGTAGAAAGAATGTCAGGGTAGAACTTGAAGAAGTTCAAGAACCACAAACTGTGAATGAACCAGAATTGGAACCTGAGCTAGGACTACAAGTTGTTGTAGCTAGAGAACCTCCTCAGGAAACAAAAGTTTCTCGTAGATCTAGTAGACCAAGGTTTGAGCCTGAGAGATATGGATTTCTCATGTGTCAAATAGGTAATGTGTTGCTTATGGATCATAGTGATGAGCCTGTAACCTACCAAGAAGCTATGAGTGGACAGGACTCCGAGAAGTGGCTTAAGACCATGAAATCTGAAATAGACTCCATGTATAAAAACCAAGTTTGGACTTTGGTGGAACCACTTGAAGGGGTACAACCCATAGGGTGCAAGTGGGTCTTCAAGATGAATACCGACATGCATGGGAATGTACAGACATTGAAAGGGGGACTAGTGGCTAAGGGTTTCAAGAAAATTCTTGGTATTGACTATGATGAGACCTTTTCTCCTATTGTCATAGTTAAGTCCATCAGAATTCTGATTGCTATTGCTGTGAATTTTGACTATGAGATATGGCAGATGGATGTCATAATGGCTTTCCTAAATGAGAACCTCCTTGAGGAAGTGTATTTGACACAACTTGAGTCTTTTATATCTCCAGATGAAGCCACTAAAATATGTAAGCTGGAGAGATCCATTTATGTATTAAAACAGGCTTCTCAAATTTGGAATCTTCGTTTCGATGAAAAGATCATTTATCAAGAACGAGGATGAACCGTGTGTTTATTAGAGGATTAGTGGGAGCATCGTTGTCTTTTTGATATTGTATGTAGATGTCATACTGCTGATTGGAAATGACAAACCGATCCTACAAGTTGTTAAGACCAACATAGAGAATTGCTTTTCTATGAAGGAATTGGGAGAATCGACCTATGTACTTCGTAATAAGATATATAGAGATAAATTGAAGAAGTTGCTATGTTTTACCCAAAGTACATACTTTGATAAGGTGTTGAAGCGGTGTTGGGTCCATTGATCACAATGTCCCAGATTTATAAGACATCAAACAAGTCAATGATATACACATAGTTGTATTTGATGTTTGTTTAATTTCATGCATGCAAGTTAGTCTATGTCATATTGATTGGACAGGAGGTCCAAGTGACATTGATAGGTGGACTCAAAGAAGCTAATTGAAAAGGTAGGAAATTGCATAAGTCTACAGACATTGATTGAAGCAAGCTCACTCAATGCTAGATGAACCAGAAGCTAGTGACAGTGATGAAAAATAACTAAGTCCATAGGTGTTGAGTGAAGTCAGTTCACTGAACGCCATATAGCCAAAAGCGCTGAGTGAAGTCAGGAAATTCAAAGAACAGCAAGTTGCAGTGCAGAAAAATGACTAAGTCCACAGGAGTTGAGTGAAGCCAGTTCACCCAACACCATACATCTAATAACACTGAGAGAGGGCAGGCGGTCAAAGCTTTAAGGTTTGGCAAGGCAGAAAAGTGGCTAAGTCCACAGGCATTGAATGAAGTCAACTCACTCAATGCCATATATCCAAAAGCATTGAGTCTTGCTAGTTCTGTCAAAGCCAAAGCAAATATGTTACAAAAAGTTCTTTAAGTGCAGAAGCGTTGAGTGAAGCTCGATCACTTAACGCCATTCATCCAAAGCCTTGAAGAAATACAAAATAATTCTGTCTAAGTATAATAGTGTTGAGTGAAGTCAGCTCACTCAATGCTAAAGGGAGAAAGCGTTGAGTGTAGTCAAAACACTCAACGCCTTCATGCAGAGCAAAATTTTTCTAAGTCCATTATGGTTGAGTGTTGTCAACACACTCAATGCCTTCATGTAGAGAAGAATTTTTCTAAATCTAGAATTATTTAGTGAAGCTAGTTCACTCAATTCTCTCAACGCTAAGGATGCAGAAAGGTCTGAAGATCAAGCAAAAGCTTATACACTCAACGCTCTCAATGTCCGGACAAGCTAAGAAGTTGACTAAGTTAAAAAGCGTTGAGTGGAGCTTACTTACTTAACGCCTAGCAGAGCTGAAAATTTTCAAAGTCCAGATTCGTTGGGTAATGCATATTCACTAAACGCACTCAACGTCTAGGTACTTGTCTGAAATTTTCTAAGTCCAAAATGGTTGATGTCAGCAAAGTCAACAAAAGTCAACAAATTCCAAAATGATCATGGAAGAGCTCCAACTAATCACTAACGTCAATGTAAGTCTCATTTTGTAAAACTAATGATATAATCAGCTGTTAAAGCAATGGTATGCGTCAATCATCTCATTGGATGACTGCATTATAAATAGAGAAGGAGATCTGGATCAACATATGTTTTTTTTGAGTGAGAAATTCTTTTCAAAAAAGAGGAGCGGGACTTTGTCTTCTTTCCCCCTCCATTATTGCAGAAACAAGAGGATCAAATTGACGATTCTGAAGGGTTTCTGAGTTAGCTATGACAATCAACATATGCTACAACAGGATTAGAGGATTTCACTAAGGTGGAAGAATCAACCAAGGCCAACCCAAGCTGAAGTTACTTCAAGATCCTAGCCGAGCCAAATTTGAAGATTAATCTTTGCATCTGTGAAGAAGAGGTAGAACAATCTGTGTTCTACAAAACAGGTTAGCTGGTAGAAGATCTCTCCTCTCTCTTTCATCAGCAGAATCAGAATCAAGGTTCTGAGATTACTTCCAGCACAAGCAGTAGATTCTTGAAGAACATCATCCTTGTTGCTGTGAAGAAGATAAGGCTAAGATTCACTCATCTCAGGAAGCAATTGACTCACAGATTAATTTATGTTGAGTCAAGTCAATATTTTTATTCAAATTCTATAGGATCTGTTCAAGATCTGTATTGTAAACCTAGTTTATAAAGGCTTACAGTTAGATCTGGTGAGATCTGTATTGTAAGCCTAAGTTATTGTTGGGTACATTGGAAAATGTGTATCAGATTTGGAGAAGCCTCACCTAACTCAATGATATGCATCAAGTTGTATTTGATGTTCTGTTGAGTTATCATGTGCAGGTTAAGTAAATGGAAGAAAAATTTTCTAAGTACAAGTGTCGACACTTGGGAATGGCTGTGTCGACACCAAGGGCCAGATTGTGTCAACACCCAGAATTTATGTCGACACACAGAAAATCTATCGGCAAAGCTGTGTCGACACCAAGGGCCAGATTGTGTCGACACCTAGAATTTGTGTCGACAAACAGAAAATCTGTCGACAACGTTGTGTCGACACCAAGGGCCAGATTGTGTCGACACCCAGAATTTGTGTCGACACATAGAGAAGATGTCGACACATTCCAGAATTTTGTCGACAACGACTGTTTCGACACACAGAACTTGTGTCGACAAACACTAGAATTCTGTCGACACCAACTTTGTCAAGACAAGGAGTGTTTATGTGGACACATAGGACTTGTGTCGACACATTCCATAGAAGCTGTGTCGAGAAGTAAAAGTGAAGATGTGTCAACATCATCAAGACTTGTATCGACACATGGACTATGTATGTCGACACATGTGAAGTATTCACTCGACATTCTCTGCTGCTGAGTCAAAGTCCAATGAAGGTTGAAGTAATATAATTGGTGACTTGACAGCTATCATTACTGCCATTGTTGTCACATCTGTCAGAGTGTCAGAAGACCGTTTGGAACCGGAATAGCCGGTAACCATGGATGAAGCTTATATATAGATATGCTCTCTCAACAATTGAAGGAGTTAACAATCATCAATTGTGAAGAAGTGATCGTGAACACGATCAATGAATAAAGAATAATCTCTAAAGGATTGAGAATCCAGAAGAAAAGAAAGAAGAAACATTCAACAGATTGTAGAGAGAGAAAAATAAGAAGGAGAGAAGTACTCATCCAGTGAAGGCAGATCCTGAACAGTCTGCGAGAAGAATTTAGATCAATTCTGAAGAAGAATTCAGATTAATTTCTGAAGGAAGCTGATTGAAGATCAACTCCAACAGCAAGAAGATCAACCTTACTTTTTTCAGATTCAAGAAGCTTTGAAGAAGCTAAGATAGGTTGATCCTTAAGTAATCAGTTCTATCAAGAACTGATCAAGAAGCCTTCAACCAATTCTCTCTCCATCTGGTTGAAGATATTATTATCTTTTCATCAATAACTTTTGTAGGATCTGTAATAGATCTTAGTGTAAGAGATTTATTTCTCTGAGTTATAAGCCTAAATTATAAAGGCTGGGTAGGGCTGAGTTCCAGAGGTAGGGGAATCTGTTGACTGAGTTGTAGGCCTGTGAAAGAGGCTGAGGTAGGGCTTTTGCCTGAGTTGTAGGAGTGGGGTTTCACTCTGAGTTGTGGGACTGTGAAAGAGGCTGAGGTAGGGCTTGTGCCAGAGTTATGGGAGTGTGGATTCACTCTGAGTTGTAGGAACCATTCTTGGTTTTGAGGTGTAAGATCTGCGGATCTGAGAAGGAAGAAGGATGTTTGGCCGAATCTAGTACACTGCTAGATAGGTGAAGTGGGAAAGTGGATGTACCCATCATTTGTGGAACCACTATAAACCTGTTGTGCAATCTATGGAATGTTGTGTGTATGTGAATGTTGAGCTGTGATATCTGCTGAATAAATTGCTAAACTAGATAGATTTGTATGCCTAAGTTAGAAAAAGAATTGAACCTATTCATCCCCCCCTCTAGGTGTTTAAGACATCTTGAAACCAATTCTTTCAAGTGGTATCAGAGCCAGGTTACTCAAAGAATAGACTTAATAGTCTGAGTAGATCTCCAAGGCAGAAATCTATTAGGAAAAATGGGTTCCATTGAGAATCATAAAGAGTTTGGTTCCATGAAGTTACCTATATGCAGGAAAGAGATTTTTGGCATATGGAAAGAAAGAGTTAGACTGTTTATGGAAGCTTCAGATCCAAGAATCTATATGACAGTCAAAGAAGGGTCATTCATCCCAATGAAAGTCTCAGTTCTTGATGCAAATCTCAGGACACCAAAAGAGTATTCTGAAATGACAAAGGATGAGATCATCTTGTCTACTATGTATAAGAGAGCACAGAATATAATATTCAGTGTTATAGATGATTCAACATTCCAAAATTTGATTCACTGCAAGACCTCCATAGAAATGTGGGACACCCTGATTGTTTACATGGAGGGTTCAGAAGAAGTGAGAGAAGACAGAAAGTCTATGCTGAATCAGGAGTATGAAAGTTTTAGACAATCTAAAATAGACAGCATATATGAATGTTACAAGAAGTTTTTCAGAATAGTTAATGAATTGATGTCATATGGAAGAGTATTCAGCACATATGAGTTAAATGATAAGTTTCTGAGATCATTAACTAAGGACTGGGACACCAAGATATGTGTCATTAGGGAAGTGGCCATACTAGCAGAAATCTCACCTTCTATATTATTTGGCAAACTGATTTCATATGAGATGCAGCTTATGGCCAGAAAGGAGGAGGAGAAAAGTAATAAAGTTGATTACAGAGATAAGTCAGTGGATTTCAAGACTGAAGCCATAAGAAAGGACAGGAGGATGTCTCCATCTCCTCCTAGGAAAGCTGCAGAAGTAGTTTCAGAAAGTTCTTACAGTAACACATCAGATAGTCAAAATTCTGATGAAAACATAGCTGCTTTCTCAAGACAATTTCAAAGGTTCTTGAAGAAGAAACAGTGGAGATCCAAGCCATCCTCCACACAATCCAAGGATGATTACAATCAGAAAATGAAATCCTCTAGGAAGGACAGGTATGACATTAAACCTAGTAAATTATCTTCAACTAAGATTGTTTGCTATTGTTATAACAGGCCTGGACATGTGGTAGCTGATTGTCCTAACAAAAGGAAAGAATCTAATGACAAGAAGAAACTAAAAAACAAGGGCAAGAAGGAGAAATCCTTTGTTGCAAAGAAGCAAAAAAGCTGGTCAGATTCTTCATCATCAGATTCTGAGGCTGAAGCTGAAGCTGAAGCATACATAGGACTGTTGGCAACTGAAGAGGATGCAGCAGAGGCTGTGTTCTTGAAACTACTGGACTCAGTAAATGGAATTGAAGAACATTATTGTAAAGGGCTGATGGCCTTGACAAAAGAAGATCAGTGCCAAGATCCGCCTGGTCCTAGTAAGATAAATAATTCTTCAATAGTTTCTGATTACTGTACTGGATCAGAATCAGAAGCATATGCATCAAGAGATGTGGAAGAATCTGAATCTGAAGGGTATGTTCATCAACTTATTGATGAATATGGTGATCTGCTACAAGCACTTAAGAAAAGCAGAATCCTTGACAAAGCACAGGCCAAGGAAATTTCTGCTCTTAAGTTGGCTACATTAGATTCAGAAAAAATGCTGGATCTAAAGATGAATGAAGTAGCCAAACTGAAAAACATAACTGTTATTCAGATGGGTACTATTACATTCAAGAATGATCAAATCAAAAGTCTGGAAGTCAAACTTCAGAGGGAAAAGGATCTGGTGGCTAAATTCTCTAAGCCAAAATCAGTCTTACCCTTAATTGATGACTTTATTTCCAAAAAGGGTAAGACATGATTGGGCTTTAAGAGAAATGCAAGGGCTGCCAATTCCAAAAGAAAAGGAAAAGCCCCAGTATAACCACTAGCCTTCAAACCCGCCATTGCCTTCAGGAAAGTACAACAGCCTACCAATAGATATGATCATGATATTATACATGGTTATGGTAAGCCTGATATTCTGAATGACAAGGGTGTAGCTCCAGCACTCATGCAAAGAACCACTGTACCAATAGTGTTAAGAACAGCTGATAGCAATGTTGTTAAAACTGTACCTAAACATAGGTATAATAGATATGATTGCTGGTGTTGTGGTAAGATAGGGCATTATGCCAAGTATTGCTGGCACAATACCAGTGTCAGGAAGAATGTCAGCTTACCTGTGAGGAAGGTTGCTGGTAAGAATATCAAGTTTCAAT
Source organism: Platanthera guangdongensis (assembly GCA_039583875.1). Lineage (NCBI taxonomy): Eukaryota > Viridiplantae > Streptophyta > Magnoliopsida > Asparagales > Orchidaceae > Platanthera > Platanthera guangdongensis. The sequence continues at coordinate 35,064,379 of CM077159.1, read as the reverse complement.
CTAACTTGAACCTAGAATCCAATAAACATTGGGGTTCTGAGGTAAATTAATTTTATTTATTGTAGGTGGGTCCAAGTTGCCATACCCCTATATGGTACTTGGACAGTGGATGTTCCAGGCACATGACTGGAATAAGAAGATTGTTAAAGGACTATACTCTAATAGAGAGTGGACCAAAAGTGATCTTTGGTGGATCAGAAAAAGGGGTCATAAAAGGGTTTGGTAATATTTCTACTAGTTCTATAACAATCACTCAAGTGGCTTATGTAAAAGGTTTGAAACATAACTTGATAAGCATAAGTCAGCTGAGTGATCTTGGGTATGACACTTCATTTATTAAGAATGGGTGTCAGATTAAAAGGACAAGTGATCAGAAGGTGATCTTCTCTGGTTATAGAAAAGGGAATGTTTATTGTTTAACTTTAGATTATGAAAACATGAACTCTCCTGTATGTTTAGTTGCAGATGAGAAAGCATCTCAGTGTGTCCAATGGCACAAGAGGCTAGCTCATCTGAACTATAAGACTATATGCCAACTCTATAGTTTAGAGTTAGTGAGGAATGGTCCTCAGTTTCAGTGCATAAAAGAGGGTATATGTTCAGCTTGTCAAAAAGGCAAGCAGACCAAATGCTCTTTTCATAGTCTTGATACCAAAGACTCTATGAGGTGTTTGTATCTCTTGCATATGGATCTATTTGGTCCTTTGTCAGTTCATAGTCTAGGTAGGAAAGTCTATACTTTTGTGGTAGTAGATGACTATTCTAGATTTACATGGGTTTTCTTTTTGAGGCAGAAATCTGAAACTCCTACTGTCTTTCATAACTTTGTTAAACAAATTCAGAATGAATTTAACAATTCATTGGTCAAAATCAGAAGTGACCATGGAACTGAATTTCAGTCTGAATGTATGAGAAAGAATGCCTCCAACAATAAGGAATCTAAAGGATCATCCAGCACACCAAATTATTGGTGATCCAAGACATGGTGTGCAAACCAGAAGCAAATACATGAACACAGTGCTTTGCTCAAGTTTCTTGTCACAGATGGATCCAAAGAGATTTGAAGAAGCCATACAAGACTCCAACTGGATTGATGCAATGCAGGAGGAGCTGAATCAATTCAAAAGGTTTAAAGTATGAGAGCTGGTTCCAAAACCAAAGGATCATAATATTATTGAGACTAAGTGGATCTACAGGAACAAGCTAGATAAAAATGACATCATAGTGAAGAACAAAGCAAGACTGGTTGCCAAAGGTATAGACAGGAAGAGGGCATTGACTTTGATCAGACATTTGCCCCAGTGGCAAGGTTGCAAGCAATAAGGCTATTCGCTGCCTTTGCTGCTTTCCAAGGGTTCAAAGTATACCAAATGGATATCAAGTCAGCATTTTTAAATGGTAATTTGAAAGAAGAAGTTTATGTTGTATAGCCCTCAGGTTTTGTTGATCCACTTTATCCTGATTATGTTTATAGGCTTAAGAAAGCCTTATATGGTTTGAAACAAGCCCCTAGGGCTTGGTATGAAACATTGTCTACCTTCCTTATTGAAAATAAATTTTTAAGGGGGAAAATAGACAATACTATATTCCTTAGGGAGTCAAAGGGCAAGATGATCCTAGTCCAGATTTATGTTGATGACATAATCTTTGGATCTATAGAAAACAACCTTTGTATGAAGTTTGCAAAACTTATGCAAGAGAAGTATGAGATGAGCAGTATGGGTGAGCTGAAATTCTTCTTGGGACTCCAAGTAAGACAGACTAATGATGGCTTGTCCATATCATAGTCTAAGTTCACCAAGGAGTTAATTAAGAAATATGGTATGGAGTCATCCACTATCATGAGAACTCTAATGGGGACAAGTATGCCTTTAGGCAAAGATGATGCAGGAAAACCTGTAGATGAGTCTTTGTATAGAGGGATAATTGGCTCCCTTTTATACTTAACTGCCAGTAGACCAGACATTATGTATACTATATGTGTCTGTGCTAGTTACCAAGAAAGCCCTAAAGAATCTCATTATACTGCAGTTAAAAGAATTTTGAGATATCTTAAGGGCACACCTAATCTTCGTCTTTAGTACCCTAAGAATAGAGACTTTCTACTGACTAGTTTTTCAGATGCAGAGTTTGCAGGTTGCAAAGAAGATAGAAAGAGCACCACTGGCACATGTAAGTTTCTAGGTGGTAGATTGGTGTCATGGAGCAGTAAGAAGCAGACAAGTGTGGCAATTTCTACTGCTGAGTCTGAATATGTTGCTGCAGGCAGCTACTGTGCTCAGCTTTTATGGATTCAACATCAACTTGAAGACTATGGTCTCAAGGTAAGTAGAACTCCACTATTTTGTGATTCTATAAGTGCTATTTATATTGCTAAAAATCCTGTATCACATAGAAAAAAAAGCATATAAAAATTAAATTTCACTTCATTAGAGAGCATGTTGAAAAAGAAGATATTTGTTTGGAATTTGTCACCACAAATAATCAAATTGCTGACATGTTTACTAAACCACTCGATGAAACTAAATTCAATTATTTTAAAATTGAATTACGCATGTTAAACCTAGAGTAACTTAGTAAATCTGACTAAGTAATTCAATGTCGATATATAGTAGTTAATGTCGACACAAAAGGAAATCCGTGTCGACATATAGTAGTTTGTGTCGACACATAAGGAAAGTTGTGTTAACACAACTAAATAGTGGTGAGATAGTGGTGTCGACACTCAGAGTTTGGTGTCGACACATAGACGTTCTATCATTTAGATAGTAGTGTCGACATATAAAGTCGTTTGTGTCGACATGCAGATATTAGAGTCGCCTGTTAAGAAGTCTGTGTCGACACATCACCAACTGTGTCGACACATAGTGTTGTCTGACTCTGTCGAGACATTAGAAGTCTGTATCGACACAATCTCTACAGTGTCGACACATTAAGTATTTATTACCCTGCCTTTTGACCTTCTGTGTTGACAAACATATAAATAGGTCACAGAACAAATTTGTCGACTATGCTCTCAACATTTTCGAGACCAAATCTTTGAGTCGACAAACCTTCATCTCTCTTCTCCTCAAATTTCTCGTCATCAATGGCGCCAAAATTGGAGAAAAACGTCAACGAAGGCTATGAATTAGTTTGAAATAATTTTGAGAGTGCTGCGACTGAGATCAGAGATGTGATAACCCTAATCAAAGTAAGTGGTTTAGAATATCTAGTTTTAGAACCTACCAAGATCTGGAAGACGGAGGTTCTTGAATTCTATACAGAAGCAACCCTGGATTCAACTGGATTGAAGATTAGGTCATCAATTCAAGGAAGCAAGGTGAAACTTACCCAGAAGCGTCTGAGGAAGACACTACAGTTGCCCAGGACTCAAGATGATGATGAAGTCACATTTTCAATGACTAAAGAAGCTCTTCAATGGTGTGGGCTGAATCCCACCACTAAGATTGAATCATCAATGCAGAGGAAGGGGATGAACTCCCAAGAAAAGTTTCTTTCAGAGATTATGGGAAAAGTAATTCTCTGCAAACTAGGAGGACATGATAAGATCTCAGCCTATATGTTAAGCTTAATGACCGGAGTTATTTTCAGAGTAAAAACTAATTGGTCTGCTGTGATCTTTGAAAAGATCAAGGAAAGTTTGAAGAAACCTAATCTAGGAAGAATACTGAGTCTGTATCTGGCAATGAATATTCCTGAAGTGATGGACTACACAACAGGATCTAGGATAAACCACATGAGAAGGATGGATATGAAAATACTATCCATGTGGGAAAGAGTTCTGACAAAGGATGGTTCTACATCACAGAAACAATCACAACTGAAAAAGAAAAAGACAACCCCCAGGAAAACTGAATCTTCTAGTGATTCAGAAGAATAAGTGATCTTCAGTTCAGATGAAGAACAACAAGAATCTGCAAGGAAATCATCTGCCCCTAAGAATGTAGATGATAGTCAGATGCAGGGGGAGCAGATTCCAGAAAGCACCATCCAACTGAATCAAGTTCAGGAAGTGCTTCATCTAGGAGGAGCCAATGAGCTTTCTCCAGCTCAACAAGAGGCATTGTCTCCAGAAGTTACTCATGAGAAAGAGCAAGCTGCATTAGAGAGTGAAACAACCACTCAAACTATCCTTGAGGTAATACATGATATTAATAAAACTACACTAGATACTGAGCCAGATACACTAACTATGCTTCTAACCGATGTTGAACAGACAAACCATGACAACATCCCTGCACAGGATATACCAATGGATGATATATCTGCATTAGATGATGCTCCATTAACTGTACAAGATTCAGATGTTCCTCCAGTTCAATAGCTACAGGAATTCACTCTTGAGGAATTGTTTCCTGACTTACAAGAAGTAAGGACTGAGGAAGAGGTGTCAAGGACTGAGGGGGAGGAGCCAGGGACTAAGGGGGAGTTGCCAAGGACTGACAAGGAGCTGCCCTCTAGTAAAAAGGACACAGTGAACCTTTAAAGTTCTTCTGAATCTGATGATGGAGAAGCACTCAGAGAAAAGAAGAGAAAATTGATGGTTTACAGGAAGAAAAGCTCAAGCTATAAGAAAGCTTTACAGACTGCCTCATAACTCTTAGCTTCAGCAGTTGACTTTAGTTCACTGTTGGTTGCTCTGCAAGTTAAAATGGATGAGCAAAGACAAGCTCTTGAAAAATATGTGGATGAAAGCCATAAGGAACTTCAGTTTACTTTGGCTCAAGATATAAAATCAATCAAATTTGAAGTAAATCAGAATAAGAAAGAGATGACAGACTGCTTCCATAAAGAAGGTAATGTTGTAGTCTATCTGGCCAAGCAGTAACAAGAGGCCAGGACTGAAATTGATGACATAGTAGTTAAGCAAGGATATATTCTGGAAAATCAGCTCAGGATGAATGATAATCTTACTGAATCACATAATGTGATTGTTACTAAGTTAAAGAATACTGCAACTGCATTAACTGATGAAAGGGATAAAGAGAAGTCTGAGTTTGATCAATAACTTCAAGAACAATTGGCTGTTGTTCAACCAGCTATACAAGCCTCACAGAAACTCCTTTCTGATCAGCTACCGAAATTCCGATCTTTTTATAAGGAAGGCACCAATTATCTGGCTGAACAAGTAAGATTTCAGAAAGATGACTTAAGAGATCATGTTGAAAGAGAAGTCATAAAGGGGGAGAGGGTGTTAGTCAATGCTAGCTCAGAGCATGCTAAATGGATAACAAATGCTGTTAGAGCAACTCTTGGATATCCTCCCTTATGTGATGATGTTAATACAACTGAGTCAGGAATTCAAGCTGCAGGAATTGAAGGGGGTCAGCAGGAGGTAGTTCAAATCATATACCCCCTTCTAACTTTGAAGGAATTCAACAACTGGTTCACCAGATGTATAGCCCTCCAGAGGCTACTAAGAATGTTATAGTTGAGAAAGTGGAAATGTTAGAGGCAACATTAAATAAAGAGTAAGAAGCTCAACTCTCAAAGAAAAGGTTTAGAGAGCAGGCTGAACTGAAGCCTGATTTTGAAAGATGGAGTCCCACCTCCAGAAATATAATACTCACTACCTAGCAAGCTGTCAAAGACAAAATGCATGATAGAGGCAAGTGGTATTCTGAACTTGAGTGGAGCAAATATCTGCAGAGACAAGATGTTATACATCAGTTCAGAAGGGATCACAAAGCTGGGAAAATACCTGATACAGCTGTGGAGCCCAGTAAATACTTTCCCAAGCCTTATCACTATTTTGAAAGGCAAAACGTTAAGGCTGAAGAAGTTAAGAAGAAGGATCTCAAAGACATGAAGCCAGCTGAAGATACTGAAGCTCCAGTACAAGCAAGGGTCCAGTCTAGCAAAGGCATATTGATCAAGGAGCCTGATCAGCCTTAGGAT